>CAWUFW010018123.1:0-234364 GCA_963921515.1 Calotriton arnoldi | reverse complement strand
GCCCAAGTGAGTATCTGGTGTATGAATGCTGTTTGCTAATATCGCGCTGGATCAACAGTATTGAGCAAGGTACACTGATGTCTCTCCAGGATTACACATGGATTGCTGTTGGTTCACTGTTTGTACACTCCGTACAATAAATGATGTACTGCAGTGGTTTAAAGTTCAGATGTTACCCTTTTGGCCATGGGATATTTGCTTAGGTCTACTTTTCCGTGGACAAGGCATATTTTGGTTTGCTAATAACATTGCTTTTTTTTTGTGTAAAATTTGTGAAGATTTTTCAAACGATGCCAAATTCACTCCAGTTGCTTCCTGGAAAGTTTGTGTTATCCGTCTAGCAGAGGCCGGGCAAAAAGGAGGGGGAGGGGGGGTTACTAAAAGTAAAATTTCTGCGTGCATTTTACATCGACTACTTTAAGCAGCGATACCACAAACACTGCTGAACAAAATACATTTTAAAAAAGGGCAGGGTAGGGATCCCCTGCATCCCTAGGCCCTATGCAGGGAACCCAGAAGGACCTCCCCGGGGCCAAAAGAGAATAGAAAAAGAATAGAAGAAAATCATTTTTTTAGTGTTCCTGCTGCGGCAAAAAAAAAAAAAAATTGCCAGCCACCATTTTTTGTAAGTATATGGAGAGAGGGCATGAGTAGGACCCCACCCCCCCTCCCCTAATCCCATTTTGGGCTTCGGGGACCACAGCCCCCAGGGCCAGAATATATTATCAAAGGGGAGGCCCCCCCCCCTTTGGAGCTGTTTTCTGCCCCTGAGACCCCATCTTCAGGGACACAATGTATAAATCAATGGGGTAGGGCATGCAGGCCCCCCCCCCTCCTAGCCTAAGTAGGCTCCGGGGATCCTATACCCCAGGGCCTTCACTTACAAGGGAAAATGGCCACGTGGCCCCCTTCCTGATCCTTTAACTGCCTAGGGGTACCCATCCCTAGAGGCCGGCTCACTTACTGTGTCCCGGGGAGCCTACCCCCAGGACACAGTAGTTATCCTGCCTGCACTAGCGTGGGCGGGGAAAGATGTTTGCTTCCGTCTGGCGGGAGCATTTTTAAATCTCCCGCCAGATGGGAGAAAACTGTAGTCTACTCCCAGCCCGCGGGCGGATTTAAAAATGCTTCTACCGCCTGGGAGCAGTGATGCGGGCAGGGAAACGGAATACAAATTGCTCCTTCCCGGAAGAAGCTTGCAAAAGGCAGCTGCTCCCTTTCGCATCATGCATGGAGCCTACTGGGGCCACAGGGGCCCTGGGGCTCCCCCACACTCCCCAACCTGCTTGGTGGATGTCATGGTTGGGCAGCGGTGCACTCACCTATTTATATGGGAGGCCACGACGAATGGGGTCCCCAGGGTCTGAAGACTGGGGGGGGCGGGGCACGGACGCAGCACAAACCCCTCTTTTTAATGTATTTGGCTCTGGGGGATGGATCGCCGGGGCCAATTAAGGCCTCGGGTGGGGGGGGGGGGAAGCCAACCGCCCTCCCCTAGGTTTTGGCACCAGGGGATGGGTCCTCGGGGCCTAAGAAGGCTCGAAGAGGTGGGCCAAACTGGTCCCCCTCCCCATTTTTTATTTTATTTGACCCCGGGGGATGTGGCCTCTGGGGCCTTTCAAGGCTTGGGGGGGGAGGGGGCACGCTGCCTATTTATTGAAACTCCCCTAGGGATGGGGCCCCGGGGGCCAATTAAGGGTCAGGGAGGGGGGGCTGCATTCCCCCCCTCCCCTTAATATATGTTTTGGCCCTAAGGTCAACCCTGTGCTGCCCATGCCAAAGGCTGTGCACCGGGTGGGGTTGTCAGCCTGCTGGGGGTTTGGCCACAGGCCCGGGCGGCAGGCAAAGCCTCGGCCAGCCCCCTGCTGTGCACAGCCATTCCTTGTTGCCAACCACCTGTTTTGCACGGCCTGGCTGCCTGTGGGCGGGTTTGCTGCAGGGCCTGGCTGGGGGAGGTGAGGGAGTGGCTTTTTGTATGCTAATAACATTACTTTACGTTTAAAAAATAAATATAGAAATTCTCTGAAAAAAACAAAGGTTAAAGTAACGTTATAGTTGAGTGAATGTCAGTGACAACATTAACATTTGACTTAAAAGAAAAAAACTGAAATTCACCAGTTATAGTTGGCAGAGCTAAATATGACTTGCGCCCCGGCATGCGCTGCTTATGGCCTCGCGTATTGCATTGCTCATGACATGTTCTATAGCATAATTTATGGTATCACTGATTACATCATCCAGTGCATGTGTTAGTTTGTTTTATAGTTCACATAGTGGCGGGTAACTACCATATTACATCTCTACCTACACAGACAAAGCAGACACATTGGACTCCTACTTAAAACAGAAACAAAGCACCAGCACTAACCCTTGTACAAAACAACAATCCAAGAATACTCTAATCCAGCCTCTCCGTTCCTTTCAACACATCTCACACGATGAATTTATGGACCTGGTCAAAGCAAGCAGGCCTGCCGGCAGCCCTTCTGACCTGTGTCCACCACAAACTTTCAAGACGATTCTTTTAACAACTTCTGCTGCCACTCCAGTAAGAAGAATCATCAACGATTCCTTAACTACCTGAATATTTCCAGAAGAACTCAAAAAGTCACACATACGCCCTTTACTGAAGAAAACAAACTTGGACCCGCTGAACCCTGACAACTACAGACCCATTACAAATGGACCTTTCCTGGGTAAACTGATAGAAAGAGCAGCGTTCGCCCAGATGTCACAATTCATTGAAGAGAATGACATACTTTCAGACTTCCAAACAGGATTCCGTTCGGGAAGAGGCACCGAATCTGCCCTCCTTGCCATCTGGGATGACCTGAAGAATACAGTAAACAGCAACGGGGTTGCTGCGCTAGTCCTCTTGGACCTCTCGGCTGCCTTTGACACGGTTGACCATGACACTCTGAAACAAAGACTCTATGAAGCCGGCATAGAGGGGACTGCTCTAGACTGGATCGCGTCCTACCTTCGAAACAGAACTAATGTCATCCATACCCCACCTTTCTCGTCCAAACCATACTCCACAAAAGCAGGGGTCCCTCAAGGCTCTATCATCTCGCCCATGCTTTTCAACATCTACATGAAGTAATTACCGGTTATGATCAATCAATTTCACCTCACGTGCTATAACTATGCAGATGACACGCAAATACTTCTTCAACTGGAATGCCCCAAAGACATTGGAAAATCCCCAATTTTCAGTTGTCTCAGAGCCGTGGATCAGTGGATGACTTGGAGCCATCTCAAATTGAATGCTTTCAAAACTAAAATACTCACGTGTGGCGATTGGAAACATTATGACCCGCTTGCCGCCTGGCCTGATGAACTGGGATCACTCCCTAAAGTATCGAAGGAAGTAAGAAACCTCGGAATGACCATGGACTCCAAGCTATCGATTAATGCCCAAGTGGACAAACTAGCAAGATCAAGCTTTGTCACTATAAAAATGCTGCGATGAATTTTCCCTCATTTGGGATTTCAACACAAGGTCCAAGCTACCATCTCCCTTGTTCTGTCCAAACTCGATTACGCCAATAGCCTCTACCACGGATCACCTTTAACGACCATGAAAAGACTACAACGGATTCAGAACTCGGCTGCCAGACTACTCTTGCATATCAAACCGCGAGACCACATCTCACCTGCCTTGAAAGCCTTGCATTGGTTACCTGTTGCCAGAAGATCCACATTCAAGCTGCTTTGTATCACCCACAAAGCCATACATGGAATGGGATCGCTCTTCATCAGGATTAAAATCACCAAACACATTCAACAAAGGAACCTCTGCTCTAAAGGGTCACCTCGTCTCAAAATCCCAAGATACAAGAAAAAAAACATGGGTGGCACATCCTTCTCTGTTCAAGCAGACAAACTATGGAACTCTTTACCCCCCAACATAAGATCCACGGACAGCCACCTTATCTTCAGAAAACTACTCAAGAATTGGCTCTTCTCCACATAAGCACCATACGCAAACAGAAATTTACAGCATATCCCTCTGTATATAAGCATTTATTTTCACTATAGATATGTACCTATCTTTGTGTATTGCTTTGTATAAACATGTAAAATAATTATGTTTATAAAAAAAAAAAATTAAAGTACAATAACACTTGAAAACGGGAGTTTATCTGGTGCATCTTTGGTCTACATGTACTTGCTTCCATTGTGCATCTATGTACCTTCCATGTACTTGGATCTGCGTGTTTGTTACTTTTCTCCTGAAAAAGCATATCCAATTCACTACCCTATTTCTCATCCTGTACCTCTATCAATATCTTTAATCTACATATGCTTACCTCCTTTATGCATCTATATACTTTCAATGTGCTTATGGATCTATATATTTATCACTTTCTTCTAATTTAGCATTTCCAGTGCACTACCCTACTTCTCAGCCTATACTTCTCTCAATATCTTCTAGCCCCACTTTCTGACTCATCTCAAACTTCTTTCTACTACTCTTTCCAATGCACTACCCTATTTCTCACCCTATACATCTATCAATATATCCTCTAAATCCACTCTGATTCATCTCAAACCCCATACCACTACTATGATCCCCAAAATAAAGCTTTCTAGGCTCTCCCCATCTACCCCTCCTTACATCATCTGACACCTCTTTTACTATACCGATCCATCAAAACAAACCTTTCTAAACTCTTCCCTCTGACTCTTCCCCTCCACAACCCCTTTTTACTCATCCAAAAGCCTTCTCCTACTGCTATGACCTCCAAAAAAAATATATATATTTCTAAATCCTTAACTCTTCTATCCCTCCACTATCCTTTTCAATCAAAATAACAGACTAACATGTTCACTTCTCAAATTTCATATTCCACTATACTAATTCACCACTACTCCTTTATGGTTTCCAGAGTAGCGTGCTACTCGCCAATAAAGCGCTTCAACACCCCATCAGGGTTACAAGCGCTATATAAATGCAAACCTTTTTCCCTTTTCTACCCCTCCCCAACCCTTCTCAATCCAAATAACTGGCTAACATATTCACCACTCAAATACGTTCACATTTCACTATACTAATTCAACACTAATCCTTATGGGTTCCAGAGTAGCGTGCTACTTGCCAAAAAAGCGCTTCAAAACCCCATCAGGGGTAGCAAGCGCTATATAAATACAAACCTCTTTCCCTCTTCTATCCCACCACCTACCCTTCTCTATCCAAATAACTGAATAACATTTCCACCACTCAAATTACTTCATATTTCACTATGCTAATTTTCAACACTAATCCTTTATGAGTTCCGGAGTAGCGTGCTATTCGCCAGAAAAGCGCTTCAACACCCATCAGGGGTAACAGGTGCTATATGAATGCAAACCTTTCTTCCCCTTCTATCCCTCCACTATCCTTCTCACTCCAAATAACTGACTAATATCCACCACTCAAATTACTTTCATATTTTACCATACTAATTCACCACTAATCCTTTATGAGTTTCCGGAGTAGCGTGCTACTCGCCAAAAAAAAGCGCTTCAACACCTCATCAGGGGTAACAAGCGCTATATAAATACAAACCTTTTTTCCTCTTCTATCCTTCTATCCTTCCGAATCCAAATAACTGACTAACCTATCCACCACTTAAATTACTTTCATATTTCACTATACTAATTCAACACTAATCCTTTATGGGTCCCGGAGTAGCGTGCTACTCGCTGAAAAAGCACTTCGACACCTCGTCAGGGGTAGTAAGCGCTATATAAATGCAATTACAATACAATTCCAGAACATTAATTTCAGATGTATGATTACTTATTACAAAACAAATATTCTGTGGATGGATTAAAGCAGTAAGTCATTGTAATAACTTTAATATTTCTTAATTGTATTACACATAAACGTTGCTTCTCATGAATATTCTCTCAAACAGCAGTGTGTCTCTGAGCAGCTGCATGGTGTCCATCTTCAGTGGGCCTCATCCGTTGCCTGAAATAATCAGACCCTTTAGATATATACATGGTAGGTGTGCATTAAATGAGCTCTTAATTACTTTCACCTCATCTCATTCCTATGGAGCTGTCCTTCACAGTGCTTAATTTGAGCTGGTGGTTTCCGGTGCTAGCACCAGCACTTAATAATCAACACCAGCGCTTTTCATGAGTGCCAGTTCAGGACACGTTCATTTACGGGGAGGTTAAGTGATTTTCCCAGAATCACAGGGTGTTGAGCCGATGCCCAGACTCGAACCTGGTTCCCCAGCTCCGAAGATGGTAACTCTGGCCATTACGCCACATCCTCTCCTCACTTTCGTGGTCAGTAGTTGGTTCTGTTTTAGGCGGCGGTAACAGGAGAAATGGGCTGGTAAGCTGCCTCCTGACAAGAGCCCCGGCACTTATTTTTTTACAAATTAACCACTGGTCATACATCGGGACGACGGCCATGAAAATTAATGATTAATACTTCTTTTAAATATTTTGAAAATTATACCTTTCTTTACTCTCAGGATTCATTAATCTGTCAATCAAATTATTATCACCCAGTTCAACCTTATTTCTTTTATAGATATTTAGGGCTGGGTTGTGCCACAAAAGGTTACATACAATTCGTTTTTCTGAACACACAATCTGTTTGTGGCAGTACCTGTAAGGAAGTTCCCTTACAAAAGCTGCCATTGCAACCTTTGATTGTACTTTGTTCTCTTTCCAAGCCCAGGTCCAGACTATTGCCTATTGGTGCTGCATACTGAAGTTGTTTGGTTTAGAATCCTTTGCCCACTGTGCGAATGTATGCACAGACGTATGCCACTGTGTGGTGTGCTTAAATGTATGGTTTGCATGGCAATATGTGTTTCTGGATCCAAATTATGTTTTACCTGAGCATGCATGTTTAGTCTCTGCATGCATAGCTGTTCTACCTCACACCTCAATCCACCTGCATTAAGTATTCCCACTAACCCAATGCCAATTCCCATACCACCTCAATACCTGCATTCACTGACTCGCCCTTCAATACAACCTGATACGGTAGCACATAAAGCTGCCAATCAAGTAATAAGCACTTTCTCTATTAAAACACCTGACCTATTGACTATGCCAATGCTTGTTGTTTGGTTTTATTTTTGAGGCTGCTGTTCATTGGCAACAAGCATTGGCAAAGCCAAACTGTCAGCTGATGCTTTCCAAAGGCAAAACCGATTTACTTTGCCAATGCTTCTTTTTTTTTATTGACCCTACAGTGCATACCTCCTCCACTAATGGATTGACAGAGTCTGTTACCTCCTTCCACATCTCTGTTCTACTGAGGTTATATGGAGCCAGACCATGTAATTTCTTGTAGTGATTACAAGGGTATGCCCAGACGTGAGTCCCTTGCTCGCTGTGCCATTGGATTCAAGCTAGCCTGGCTAATGAGGGGTGACACCCAGACACCAGTCCCAGGATGCTTGTTTCCGGTCCAGAGAGGCCCTTGCATGGCAGTTCGGGCTGGACAATTCCAATGAGGAGCAAGGTCAAGACTGATTTGCATATGGCTGGGTCCAAACTGGTATGGCATAGTGAGCAAAAGAACAATGTATTAACCCCAGATTTTTGGACTGGGGGTGAGTTGTTGAAAAGTTTCAGCACTCCATCCATCATCTTGTTGTGTTTGCTATGTTCGCCCTAAGTGGCCAAGGGTATGCCCAGACGTGGGTACCTTGCTTGCTGTGCCACTGGATTCAAGCTAGCCTGGCTGATGAGGGGTGATACATGAAATCGGTCCCAGGATGCTTGTTTCCGGTCCAGGGAGGACCTGGCCTGGCAGTTTTGGCTGGACTGTTCCCATGGGGAGCAGGGTCAAGACTGATTTGCATATGGCTGGGTCAAAACTGGAGTGGCGTAGTAAGCAAAAGAACAATGTATTAAACCCAGATCTCTTGACTGGGGGTGAGTGGTTGAAAAGTTTCAGCACTCCATCCATCATCTTGTTGTGTTTGCTGTGACTACAAAGTTAGCCACAAGGCCTGTCTCCTCTTGGTGAATTTCCTCTTGAGTGGGTTAAAACAAAAAAGAACATTCTGCTTAAAATTATTTCTATATCCTTTTCCTTATTTGTGTATATTTCTCTTTCTAGCTTCAGGTGCTCTATCATCCTTCCTTTCCTAGATGCTTTAGTGGGGGTGGATAGGGGTACTGTCCTGTTCTTGGGGTCAGCCTGGGGTTTTCTTACACCTAAATACCCACCCTTTTTCCCTCCCATATACTATTGCTGGTCCCTATGCCCAACTTCACCCTGGTCAAGCCACAGTTGTCCTAAATTATGGCGGGTCAGCAGGTCTCTGTGGTGGGCAAGGGGCTCAACCACCCCTCACTCTAAGTTTCCTCCGTTTCCGCTCTCCTGGAGCTGTCAACTACTTCTGGAATGGACAAGAATTCGCAGATTCCTCACAGTTCCTCAAGGTTGGTCTCTTCAGTTGTGTTGCGGCTTCAGTCGGTGCCCTGCATTCCACATCTCACTCATCTTATCTGCCAAAAAAGAATTAGTCCTTCCTACCTTTTTATAACGCGATTGTCTTCTGTCTCTCTTTGTTAGTCTATTTTCCCCCTTCCTAGCTCTCTATAGTCTTTCTTCCCTTTTTATTCAGGTAGTCTGTCTTCTCTCTCCCTTCCTGTCTTTCTCTAGTCTTTCTTACCTTTACGCTTTCTGCTGACTTTAGTTTGTTTGTTTCCCTGCAGCAAGTTTCATAGCCCATCCTAGCGATGGAAGGTGAGAATAGATAAGTTCATCCTTCTACAGAGTGGCAGCATTCTGGAGTCTATAGGTGGTGGATGGCATCCTGTGTGATGAAGTCTAAGTTTAACAGGACATAGTCTAGGACAGGGGTTTCCAACAGGTCGAACTCCAACTACTAGTAGCTCCCAGCTTATGTTGGAGAAGCTCACATGTCTGTTAAACTGCTTACTTACTTATTAGGCACTTTGAAACAGTGCAACTTCTACAAGGCCAGGGAATTTGACAGTATAGGGACAACATACAGCACACACGTTTGCAGTAGCGGCCACTCGTAGTACGAAGTGGTGGGGCGGGGGTAGGTAAACACAAAAAACAAACAAACAAGTATAAATTAAAAAAACGTACCTGCTCTGACGGCTGCCGCCTTGCTCCAGATCCTTGCGTCCTTGCCAGGAGCCAGCTGCACACTGCGCAGGCTCCCAATCCCAGCGCTGCTCACATGCTGGGAATGCTATTACCAGCATGTCAGCAGCGATGGGATTGGTCTGAGCACCTCAGTTCGGTGCTCAGGCATAGAGTGGGAGCCTGTGTTGGTTTGTCCACCCAGCTGTACAACGCAGCTAGGTGGAGAAAGGATAGGTGCGCATGACTGTTTAGCCGGCCCGGCCGGCCAAACCGTCATGAGCACTTGCCAGTGCCCACCACTCCCCCTTCCTCCCTGGCAGCGTCAGGATGGGAGGCCACGCCCCTCCCTCACAGCCTGCAGGGCTTAAAATAAAATGATAATAAAAATGTTTTATTATCATTTTATTTTTGGCCTTTGCCTTTGCTGGCTTTCAGCAGGGGGGCGACGCTCCTCCGCCATAACGGAGAAGCCGCCCCTGCCCCATTGTTAAATAAACAATGTAGTTCTGCTGCCTGGAAAGATGCCTGGCAATCAATAGACATCTTAGATAAATAGATATTTATTTAATAAAATTCAATGTTAGGAGCGTGATTAGACTACACACAAAGAGGCTTTTTTTTAAACTGCCTTTACATTTTTGTTTTTCTGTTTCTTTCCTTCTTTCTCTTTCATATGTTTTTCTTTTTGCTTTCTGTTCCATTGATTTTCTTTTTTTCAGCCTCTTTCTTGCCATCTCTTTCGTACTCTTGTTTCTATTTTTCTTCTCCTCTTTTCTAGCTTTCATTCTTGGTTTCTCTTCAATCCTTTTTATGGTTTTTTGTTGCTTTCTCTCTTCTTCATTCCTTCTCTCATCTCCTACATTCCTTCTCCCCTTTTCTTGTGTGTCCCTTCTTTTATGTCTGCCTCACTTTCTTTCTTTACATTTTATTCTCTTGCCTTTCATTCTTTATTGCCTTTTTTCTCTTATTCTCTTTCATTCCTTTTTGTCTTTCCTCCTCTTTTCCCTTGTCTTTTTTCACACTTGTTCTCTTTCCTATTCTTTCTTTCTCTTGTTTTTTTCCTTTCCTTATATGCCTGACAATAAATAGACGTCTTAGATAAATAAATATTTATTCAATAAAAGTCAGTGTTTGGATCGTTATTAGACTACAGACAAAGATGCATTTTTGAAAGCTGCACTGCCTTTATATTTTTGTCTTTCTGTTTCTTTCCTTCTTTCTCTTTCATGTGTTTTTCTTTTTTGCTTTAATTTCCATTGTTCCATTGATTTCCCTTCTTTCAGCCTCCTTCTTGCTGTCTCTTTTGTATTCTTGTTTCTATTTTTCCTGTCCTCTTTTCTAGCTTTCATTCTTTCTCTTCAATCCTTTTCATGGTTGTTTGTTACTTTTTCTCCTTCTTCATTCCTTCTCTCATCTCCTGCATTCATTCTTCCCTTCTCTTGTGCATCGCTTCTTTTATGTCTGACTCACTTTCTTTCTTTTCATTCTCTTTTCGTGCCTTTCATACTTTATTGCCTTTCTTTCTCTTATGCTCTTTAATTTCTTTTGGTCTTTCCTCCTCTTTCCTTCTTCCTTGTCTTTTTTCACGCTTGTTCTCTTTCCTATTCTTTTTTCTCTCGTTTTTACTTACTCTATTTCTTTGTAATCTTAAATATTGATCAACTTTCTAAAGCATTTGTAATTAACCTTTTGACTTCTGTGAACACTTACTTCATCATTACTGGAATCTGGGGACCCTCACCGAAGCATTATTGTAATCCGGAGCACCCACTGAGTCCTTACTGGAAGCAGGGGACTGATGAAATGAAAACGTTTTTGCTATTTTGCTTGTGCATTGTTCTATGTAAGTTAGCATTCGCTGCACCATTTTATGTTTAGCCGCCATTTTGAATCATGCCATTAACTGCGTATTCCCTCGTCGAGAAGCAGACTGTGGAAAGTTTCGTTTCTCCAAGGTTAGGCCTTGCTCCGCTAATGAATACACTGTTCTTATTAGCGCATACCTTTCCCACTAGATAGAGGCCTTCTCCCACTAGTTTAGTGGTAGGCACGGACAGAACAACCTTGGCATAGAGATAATGTGTGCCCGGCCTCAGAGTCGAAGCTCATCCTACTGTACTTCTTTGTTTCAGCTGCACCTGCTTGTAAAATTCCATTATGGGCGGGTCTTCCTTGGTTCTGAATCGTACATAATGTATCACCATGTTTGCTGATATCAGTCCTCTCTGCAGCACCCCTAAGCGACTGGGCAGACGGGGCTCCGCTCGAGTGTATCTGAATAAACATATACTTGGTTTGTATTCTCTACTGTCTGACCGACTCTTCATTTGTGTGGAAGGATGAGAGGTGGTTGCGAGTGACCCGGGTGACCCTAATCGGGTCACTTCCTTCAGTTGGCGCCCGAACATGGACCCCATCGGGCGAGTGGCCCTTCCCGGGTGGGGAGGTTGAGGCAGTCGTCGGGTTGGACGGACCAGGGATCCCTGCACGAGAGAGTTCCTGAACTCGCAGCTGCTCCTTCTGTCCCGCCAGACGGTGCCTCGGCAAGCGGTCATCCCGACTGGGGTCCTGAACGGCTAAACCCTTGGATCTGACCGTTTGGGCCAAAGAGTTGGCAGAGGAGAATAAACTCGTTTGACCTGTGTGCACCAGGTGAGTTTGTTTTGGTTCTTTGTGGATATGGTACCATTTTGGTTTGTATTTGGCACGGTCTGAGGACCGATTTTGGTACGAAGTGTTTGCGAACACTTCACCAGGCAACATAAACAAATTTGGCTCACTTTTGAAAATGCCTGGATTTAGTAGGTTCTTGGTTTCTTGTTGTCGTTGTTGTTCTGCGGATGCAGATGCTCGATTGGAAGAAAGTCAGCTGGCGTCTCCAGAAGGCACTCCGAACTTTGATATGTATGTGAAGCATGGCCTTGGCCCTATTATGTTTAGTTCGCTATGGCACAAATATACGAGGGACAATGCCGAGCTGCAGTGGCAGTTGATGGGCACTTTTGATGAACAAAAAATTGGGTTTTTACAGGGGAAGTTGTTTGCAAAAAGAAGTAGACAGTCTATGTTTGGTTCTCTTTGAACATGGCAAAAGGAAGCTAAACAGAGGCGAATGAAAGCAGAGAAGGAGGCGCGAAAGATGAGAATGCAAACATTGACTCAGAAAGCTGTAGCACACGATAAAGAGAAGCAAGAGATAAGGATTGAACTGGAAGATAGGAGATTTCGATTGAATATTGATAAATCTTATGTAGCCAGAGAAGAAAATTATACTTTTGTGGAAGAACTGTTAGATACTCGACCCCCACCCCCATATGCCCCGCAGCGGATATATCCCGCTCTTCCGTCACAGGCCCAGCTACCAGGTTCTTCTGTCTCTGCTGCTTTTGCTTCTGTTACTGTTGATCAGACTGCCTTGGCCACGGTACCTCCTCTCCTTTCTTTGTCTTCGCCGTCTGTGGCAACTATGACTGTTAGTACTCCTGTGACAACTATTGCTTCGGCATCTCTTTCGCCAGCTCTTACACCTGCAACGCAGCCGGCAGCGACGTTGGTGCTTGCTCCTTCTGTTGCTACCCCCACTGTGTTCTTCCATCCCCCGACATTACTGAGTAGTGGGACACCAGTACGTGGATTTGAAGATAGAGACTGGACAAAATTTAAGGAACGTATGGGGCGGACGTTAGTCCGGTCTGATATGGGAGATGAGGAGAAAAGAGTAGTAGCTAATCAGGCTGCAAAGTCGGCCCGAAACCCCATTTACAGTGTGGAAGATGTGTGGAGTGTGATGAAAGATTATAAGCCTTTTGTACAGCAGCAGGCCCTCAAGCATATGTCTGCTACTCTGATTGGTCTTTGGGAGCAGTGTTTCAAAGATGTAGTGCCACGGATTATATATGATATTAAAGATCATGTATATGTCACTAATATGGTGCGTGGTCAAGTGTTTGGCAATGTTGCGACATTGGTTGCTTATTGGGGTAGGCTACTTGAGAAGAGTCCCAACCCAGTATCTCAGTTTCCGATGTGGGAGGTTCATCTATCTATCATCCTGAAATACCAGAGCAAAGGGATCACCACGATAATGTTATTAGACAAGATGTGGTGGCCCGTTTCCAAGAACAATGGGTTTATACTCTGTGGAAAAGGAGTGAAGTCTTGTCTCTTAAGACTCAGTTACCTGATCCTAGGAAGAATCCGACTGCTTATTATAAGGAATTGACTGAAGCGGCCTCTTCTACGGTGATGACACTTTCTGATATTGAAATGTTTTTTGGCTTACTAGTTCCGGTTGATATCTGGAGACAAGTACACACCCAGGATCACGTTGCGGAATTGGGTATGGGATCAGGAACAGAAGCCCGGTGATAAGCCTAGACCAGAGATACTTGCTTTGCCCGGCCGTATCATTACGTATATATGCATTCTCTTATCCCTCAGAGAAAAGTTGATTGGGACAAGTTATCGGCTTGCCGTCAAAAGAAAGATGAGAGTGTGTGTGATTTTTTCACGCGGTTTGAAGGTGTGTTTCTGGATTATAGTGGACAGAATTTGTCGATCGAAGGTGGTGTTCGATTGTTTTTCAATAGATTTGTTTCCAATTTGCTTCCTGAGATTGCGACTCGATTGCAGGCTTCCGAGAGCACCTGGTCCACCTCTTCTCCTTCTGTTATTTTGAATATGACACAGTATTATGAGCACAAGGAAAATTAGGATAAGGAGAGGACAGAGAAGAAGCACAAGGATTTGAAGATGAAGGTATTGTTGCAGCAGGCTTCTAGAGGGAATGGTAGAGGACGTGGTGGTTTGGCCCGGCAGCTTCCACGTACTGGCAGGAATACTACGCCTGTAGGGCCGAATCAGTGTGCGTATTGCAAAGAGGAGGGACACTGGTGTAGCGAGTGTCCTGTGCTTTTGCAGAAGGTGGCGGTCCCTAGAGGATGAGGTTCTCGTGGACGGGGTTGTGGAGCTGGAGGAGCGGCCAGGGTTCAGAATGCTGCAGTCTCACAGGGTCGTTCTGATCAAAATTATTTTGATGACCCTTGTGGAAGCCAGTATTATCATGATGATTACAATATGGATGATGTGACAGGGATGTCCTACAACTAGGACAGCCAGGGACAGAGTGAGGGACCAGTTCCGACACCTGTAGATCAACGTGGTCCATACGTTAGTGCGGATTTGCATGGTTCGACTAAGGAGTTCTTGGTGGATACAGGTGCGACGAGCAGTTCTATTTCTCGTTCCTTGGTCCCTGGGGCGCCTCTGTCTGTCCATAATAATGTTTCGATAGGTTTTTCTGGTGTATCGGTTGTGAGCCCCATTTCGAAACCCCTTGCGTTGACTATTGGTCCTTTCATTGTGGATTCGCCATTCTTGTTGACATCTAATTGTGGAGAGAATTTGATGGGTTTGGACTCGTTGAAAAAATTGCATGCCACAATTTATTGCTCCCCCGCAGGTGCTTATATGACAATGGGTCCGAATGTCGTGCGCCCTACACAGTGTCTGTCCAAAGATGCGCCTATTCCTGCGGAGTATAAAGATGTGCTGCCCACTCTCTGGGCGACAGGTGACACTGATGTGGGACTGTTACAGATACCGTCAGTTTCGATCCAAGTTAAAGACAATGCTATTTTACCTTGCATCCCTCAGTATAAAATACCACAAGCAGGTGAGCGAGCTCTATTGCAAATTGTATAGGACTTGATTGAGAAAGGAGTGGTTGAGGAGACGACTGCTAATGTTTGTAATAGCCCTATTTTTCCCATTCTTAAACGGGCACCTACGGGTTCCTATGACGATCATGCAAATGTTTATCGCTTTGTGATTGACTTGCGGGAAGTTAATAAAATAGTGATTCCTCAGTTTCCGGTGGTCCCTGGCATTACGACTCTTTTGCCAATGATTCCTTCTTCTGCTACATACTTTTCTGTCATTGATTTTAAAAATGCGTTCTTCAGTATTCCCATTCATCCAGACACCAGGTATCTGTTTGGGTTCACCCCAGCTGGTAGAAGATTTAGATTCTGTCACGCTCCTCAAGGCTATACAGAGAGTCCGAGTATCTATAGTCAGGCATTGAATGGTCAGCTGGATTCCCTGTCGCTCCCTACAGGTAATGTATTGCTTCAGTATGTCGATGACTTGCTCATCGCCTCGGATACAGAACAAGGTTGCAGAGACAGTATGGTTAAATTACTGTTACATTTAGCTCAACATGGCCATAAAGTATCCCTTTCCAAATTTCAGTATTGTTGACAGGAGGTCACCTAATTAGGTCACCTACTGTCGAAGGAGGGTAGAAGATTGACCCCTGAGCGCATCAGTACCATTGCTAAAATGCCCATTCCGCAAACTCAAAAATATGTGCGCGTTTTTATTGGCATTACTTCCTACTGTCACCAGTGGATTCCAAATTATTCCCTACTAACCAAACCCCTGCTTGCTCTGACTACTAAAGATGTGCATGAACCCCTGCCTTGGACGCCTGAATGTCAGCAGTCTTTTGAGCAATTAAAATATGTGCTTTGTTCGGCTCCAGTGCTCGGCACGCCTAACTACAGCAAGCCATTTGTATTATATGTCCATGAGACGGCTGGTTGTGCGCTTTCTGTTCTAACACAAAAATTTGGAGATAAGCAACGGCTGTGTGCTTATTTCTCTGCTGTGCTTGATCCAGTCGCATGAGCCCTCCCGAGCTGTCTAAGAGCGGTCGCAGCTGTGGCTGTCTCGATAAGGCAATCGGCTGAACTCGTACTTGATACTGACCTCACAGTCATGGTACCCCATGCTGTAGATACACTTTTGCATAATAAGACAAAGACGCAGCACCTCACCAGTGCACGTCTGACAGGTTATGAGTTAACGCTGTTCGCTAAACATATTACGATTAAACGATGTGCCTCTCTGAACCCAGCCACGTTACTACCCATCCCTTCTGAGAATGAGGAGATTGACATACATGATTGTATCTTCCGGACGGAAGAAGAGACGAAAGGACGGGTAGACCTGACTGATGTTCCCTTTTTTGACCCCCAAGGGGAACTATATGTCGATGGCTCTTCCTTTAAATTACCAGATGGCACTGCAACCGCTGCGTATGTCATTACTACGCTGCGCACAGTAGTTGAGACATCACGAGTTCCCTATCAGTCGGCCCAAGCTGCAGAGCTCGTTGCCCTAATACGAGCCTGAGAATTGAGTGAGGGACTGGTTGTTAATATTTATACTGACACCCAGTACTCCTTTGGAGTTGCCCATAATTTCGGGCGACTCTGGGCAGAGAGAGGGTTCCTTACTTCCCATGGGACAAAGATTCAACACGGTCATCTTATCTATAGGCTTCTGTCCGCTTTGACACTCCCTAAGAAATTGGCAATAGTAAAGTGTAGCGCCCATAGGAAGGTTACTGACGATGTAGGTAAAGGGAACGCTTTTGCAGATCAGACAGCTAAGGAAACAGCCCGGACTAGGATGAAAAGAATGTTCGTAGCAGGTCCCGCTAGGTGGGTGCCCGAGGTCACAATGTTTGAAGATACACCTGAGAATGTGAAGGAGATTCAGAGTGAGGTCACAGTGGAGGAATTAGCAGTGTGGCAAGAAAGTACAGCACAATTTAACGATGAGGGATGTTGGATTGACCAGTCAGGGAAGCAAAGATGGATGTTGCCAGATGCATATGTTCTTCTGTAGTCACGACGGCTCATGGCCCAGCCCATATCAGTGCTAAGGGTATTTGCAAGTTGTTAGACCCCGAATGGCAAAATGACAACATATCGAAGACAGGTGCACATTTGATGAAGTACTGTATGGTGAGCATGATGCACAATCCTGGGAAAGGTACCCCTACACCCCCCGGTAATTTTGCACCACCCACTTTCCCTTTTGAGGTCCTTCAGCTAGATTACATCGAATTAGACAGGGTCAATAACTTGAACTATGTGTTGGTGGTTGTTTGCGTTTTCAGTAAATGGGTTGAGGCCTACCCCACCAAAGACAATACAGCCATGACAACTGCAAAGGTACTCCTAAAGGAGTTCTTTCCTCGTTTCGGCTTGCCCCGTTTGATCTGGAGTGACAACGGAAGTCACTTTAATGCCAAAGTCATACAGTTAATTTGTGACGGTCTGCACATAAAACAGAAATTCCATGCTGCAAATCACCCCCAGTCAGCAGGTTTGGTTGAGAAGTACAATGGTACTCCCAAACTGAAATTGGCAAAGATTCAGGAGACAACAGGGTTGCAGTGGCTAGATGCTTTACCATTAGCTCTTTTGTCGACAAGAACAACAGCCCATTCTAGAACGGGATTGTCACCTCATGAGGTCGTGTTTGGACGCCCGGCAAATGTCTGGGGCGTCTGGCACCCTTGTAAGTTCTCTGATATTGAGTATTCATTATTGACAGATTACCTGTGCCAGTTAACCGAAAACTTGCATTCTATTCACCAACAGATCCGGGAGGCTCTGCCTGATATACCAGAGGGACCCGGACACAACATCCAGCCTGGTGATTGGATTCTGGTACGCAATTTCCAGCGGAAGAAGTGTTTGGAGCCCGCTGGAAAGGACCTGAGCAGGTCCTTCTAGCCACCAGAAGCGCAGTCAAGGTTGCTGGCCGAAAGAACTGGATCCATGGTGCTCATTGTAAACGGGTGCCTCTACCTTTGCCCCACGACCAATGGGGCCTCAGTTCGTCCCCTTCAGCGACGCAAAGTTAACGTGGACCCAAACGGATGCAGGGAATGATGACGTGCTAAATGCAGTGGTCCCTCCAGAAATCCAAGCCATTAAAGAGCTGCTGTTTGTTGACCCCTCTGTGCCTAGAGTCACCAGCTACAATTTGCTTCCTCGGCTGAGGAATAGTGCACCAAAGGAGAAGTCAGATTAGTTAGGGATGGACTGTGTAAGTTAGGGTGTACTTTTCTATAGTACCAATGGTGTTAGTTTAGGGTGTTGTGAGATTGGTGCACTGTTCTGACACTGGACAGGATAAATCGAACGTGCTCCCTAGGAGGGGGGTACTTTATCCTGAGCGACGTGAGATTCATCGTGAGCTTAGGACTGAGCAAGCTCCACCGCCGGTGCTCAAGATCGCCAACGTTGATGAACAATAGGAGCCTACCAGTGAGGCTCTGCCGGACACTGGGAACATTTACTTTGGTATCAGTTTTATTGCATTCCTCTTCTTGCTTCATAATGCATCCGTTTGGTCGACCTATTGAGGAGGAGGAACAGCCATTTGCACCACCGCGTTTAGCGTGAGGGTGGTTAGCAAAGAGTAAAATAGTTTGCATATTAATTGTTGTGATTACGCTAATAATAATACTTGGAATATCCTGGTTTCTAGAGGAGAAGTATCCTGTGCACACTTTGGTTGATACAACGCCCACTCCCCCTGAGCACATTTTTGTTACTTTGGCCCCTCACAAAGAAGAGCATAGAAAGTCTTACACAGACAATGTATTTATACAATTGTTGCATCAAGCCCATGATGTGTCCAATACAACTACCTGTTGGGTTTGTGGATTGCTCCCCTCAGTTACTCATAAGAGCGATAATTTGTTGTCCATGCCATTGTCATATGTTGGTAGCTGTGAAGGTTGGTTTGAATTGTTCATTATGATGCACTACCACTTCCAACTCTCTACTCTGGTTATGACACCTGCTGATTCTCGCACTGTGTGTAGAGTATATAAGTTTTCATCATGGGTTTACTCCCATAGGAACGGCAGGACAAGGGACTTCTGGTACACTATCCCCAAACTCCTGTATGAGCACATATGATAAAATGAAGATCGAAACATGGCTCCGAATGGAAATGGCTGATTTCCAAAGGTTCAACACCTCTGAGTATGTTCAATCTTTTCAAGCTCGCAATATTACTAAGGATAAACCGATGCCAGTGTCCGTGGTTAACACAACAGCTAGTTTCTGTGTCCAGGGGACTGGGGAGGTAAAAGTGGGGGAGAGTAAATGCAATTTCACCTATAGACTGAGAACGATTAATAGTCCGCCTTTGAGCCTACCCCATAATGTCTATTTTGTCTGTACATCCCAAGCTCATGTCTGGCTTCCGAGGGGATGGTCAGGCAGATGTTACCTCTCTTTCCTCCTTCCCCCTGTGTATGTTGCCCCATCCAATTATCATAAAGATCATCGGCTGCAGCGTAGGAGTATATACTTGCCTCGAGTCAGATGGATTGTTGACACAAAGGATATAGATCAGACAGATACCACCGCACAACAGTTTGAGGATGCCATAAAGAGTCTACTGCCTTATTGGGGTCCCATGACTAATAGTCTTCAGATCCGTCAGTTAACAAGAGTGGTGGAGGGGGTTATTAATACAACTGCTGGGATGATGACAAATATCACTGCTGAGCTTCAGGCTACGAGATTAGTCACTTTGCAGAACCGGATGGTGTTAGACGTCATCCTTGCAGATCGGGGAGGGGCTTGTCTCGTCATTGGCAGCAGCTGTTGTGTTTACATACCTGATCACACTCCAAATGTGTATGCAGCTATACAAAAATTGCATAGACTTTCATCTGATATACACCAAGAGACAGGTACTGGGACCCTATCGGGGTGGTTCTGGAACATACTCACCTCCTGGGGTTGGAAGATTCTCACTTTTCTGGCTGTAGTTGCCGGTATCTTCTTCACGTGCTGCCTCTGCATACAGTGTCTACCAGCTTGTTGTTCCTATTGTGTCACTATCCTTACTCCCAAGCCGAAATTGCCAGTTCATGACTACTAGTGCAGCAGTTATGTTACAAAAACAGATTGAAGACATGATGCAGATCGATGAGGGCATCTTTGATTCTACATCATCTCTTGCAGCTTCTATTCCTGATACTGAGTATATGGATTGTTCTGAGTACTGATGTCCTTTTGCTTATTAGAATGTTATGTCTTTTCCGCCCACTCTATAAAATTGTTAGCGAATGCTAAAAGGAGGGTCTGATGAAATGAAAATGTTTTTGCTATTTTGCTCGTGCATTGTTCTATGTAAGTTAGCATTCGCGGCACCATTTTATGTTTAGCCGCCATTTTGAATCATTCCATTAACTGCATATTCCCTCCTCGAGAAGCAGGCTGTGGAAAGTTTCGTTTCTCCAAGGTTAAGCCTTGCTCCGCTAATGAATACACTGTTCTTGTTAGCGCATACCTTTCCCACAAGATAGAGGCCTTCTCCCACTAGTTTAGCGGTAGACACAGACAGAACGACCTTGGCATAGAGATAATGTGTGCCCGGCCTCAGAGTCGAAGCTCATCCTACTGTACTTCTTTGTTTTAGCAGCACCTGCTTGTAAAATTCCATTATGGGCGGCTCTTCCTTGGTTCTGAATCGTACATAATGTATCACCATGTTTGCTGATGTCGGTCCTCTCTGCAGCACCCCTAAGCGACAGGGCAGGCGGAGCTCCGCACGAGCGTATCTGAATAAACATATACTTGGTTTGTATTCTCTACTGTCTGACCGACTCTTCATTTGTGTGGAAGGCTGAGAGGTGGTTGCGAGTGACCCGGGTGGCCCTTCAGTACCTTGGCCTAAGCAATGTCAATAATCAAAACATCTCACACAAATACAGAAGTAAGCATTCAGCAAACAAATACACAAATGATGAATTTTTTTACTTCATTCACAAAATATTTTTTTTACATTTTAATGGGAAGGTTGGAGCTTTCCTAAATGCAATTAAGGCCACCCATACTATATTCTGTTTTATGCACATGCACTGCTCCCACAAATCAATCTGAGGATACCAACTTAATTTTTAGCCTCCGATTAAAATTCCTTGACATGTACAAAACATTTTAAAAATATTAATGTTGCATGTTACTTTTTTATTTATATAATACTTTATTAATTTTTTAACATTAGTTAATTTTCTAAGCAGTTGTGGACATCCTGAGTAGGCGTTATAAACACCACAGGTTAAGAACCGCTGTTCTGAAGTATTCTGTTCATTCATTAATTTGTGTTGCACTTTTGCCTCAGAGGTGTCTTCAGAGGCATGGGGATTGTTGCAGAGATATCTTTACTTGTAGGATTCTATTAGGTGTGCATCCGATAATCTTTGTACCATCCTGCCACCAGTGAACATTAATCTTGAATTACTAAGGCAGGGCCAGGTTCTGGTCATTAAGCATTGGACTTTATGTAATTAGTCAGTTTACAGAAGTCTTTCGGACCCTTGCTGTCATAACAAGAGTAGTGTCAACCCATGTATTGCATGACAAAGAGACCACAAACCCCAGTGAGACACTCACCCCCTCAGATATACTCATTAACAAAATTAAAGGGACAAAAATGGTCCTTTGAGGCCCCATAGGAAAGCCTTTCCTGATACAGCTCTTTGGCCACTAATGCTATTTGCTCAGTGCAGCAGCACTGGGTACATTAGGGACAGTGATTAAGTTGCTTCGTGTGGTAACTGGTACTACGGAATGTGGAGATGTCGCATTCTCGTGGAACTATGCTGGGCGAGGGTTATTCCGTGGGAGAAGGTTTGCGTTTGAATTATAGAAGCTGGGAGCAGCTTGATGGTTGATGACTGGGATGGGATTCCTCATCTTGAACATATGAATAAACTGTTTGAGAACCAGCATACAGTGGAGACGGTTCTTTGTGAAGGAGCCTTACTTTTTTTATTATTGTGATGAGGAAAATTAAAGTACTCTGGGAATTAACCATCCCGACATCAAGTTGAGGAGGGGGGAGAGGTGTGTCGAGAAAGAGTGGTTAGCTCAACGCTGAATTTAGTGAAGAGGCGGACTTGCTCTGGCACGATATGCAGATTGTTAAATGGTCGCACTTGGAAAATATGAATTTTAATGTACCCTAGCATAGTACATGCCTTGCACTCCCCAAGGTAGGAGTTAACGCTCCCCTAGCGAGTTGTCAGCTGGCGCTGCTCCAGCGGCTGTCTCTCGAGGCGCGGAGACATGGAGGCAGTTAGCTCGCGTGCACATTCCATTGCAAGCAAGTTTAGCGAGGCGGTGGGATAGTAAGCCAAACCGCCTGCGGAGAGTGACGCCGTGCAGCCTGACATCGGAATTGTGTTTCAGAAAATAGTGGTTCATGTGTGGCCACTACTGGTCCAAGAGCAAGGGGAGATGCAAGGGCAGCGTCAAAATTTAGAGCAATTGAGCTTAAGTCTAAAACGATACTTGATATCTCAGGGAACAACAATCAGTGTGACCAGGGACACGTCAGTCAAAATAACGTCAGTTATTTAATTTATAAAGTTATGCTAAAAATAGTTCAGGCGCTCACATAGAAAAAGTGACAACAAGCGTGATGTGATAAGTGAGGGTGACTTTAAAATATATACATCGCATTGACAACATATAGGAGAACTCCTCATGAATAAATTATACAGATTGTATGGAGTTCTTGTTGTAGGGGGTCGACGGCCTTTCGATCTCAGTTGTTTAAGATCATCTTCAGGACATAGCAAAATGTGAGCATGTTGAATTCTGAGCTCTGCAAATCCATGAGGAAATGGGCGAATTTGGGGGCTGATGGCCGCCAGGGGCGTGAATGCAGCTACTTGGAAACGGATCGGTGATGGTCTACCGCTGTGCCTGGTGCCCGCCAGAAATTAGCACTGGGTCATGCGAGGGCGCGTGTTGGTGTCAATTATTTATGGCTACGTGAAGGCGAACCGCTCACTCCGGCGTCATAGATCCTAAATCCGGACTTAATTAACAAGAGGAAGGCACCATACCAATTGTGCCTTGTGGAGTTGCGTCTTTTCGGTAATCAATTATTTAAAGGGACACATAAGTCATCCTGGAACGAAGAGCGGAGCTGCCTTCCGGCTTCTCTGGTGGACGCGCTGAGTGTGACCAAATTTTGCAAAACAGCTCGATTGCTGTGGAGAATAATGTAACTTACTGTTGTTTCATCCATTTTGAAGAATTGGGCATGGTCAGCTTGTATTGGATTGCATTTACAGCATTGCTACGGAGTACTGACAATCCCTAGCAAGTAGTCAGGAATATATTGTAAACACCAACGCAGTGATATGCACACCGTTATTGGATGGTGCCTGTTAAGGATTACAGATGGTGATAGGCACATCACATAAAGACTTGTGCCTATGTTTTAATCTGGAATTTTGTTGGACACGCAGAGGGAAAGTTATGACCAGGTGACTACAAAACTAATGACTAACACAGTGATGGGCACACCATTGAAAATAGTGCCTGTTTGACTGGCCACATCTTATCTAAAACTGTAGTAGTGGAAATTCACTACACCTCTTGCAGGGGACAATCTGTGCACATCATAGTGTGGTGAAGTGTGGGACCCCCGTCTTCTATTTTGGGACCCCGTCTCTGTTTTGAGGAAAATAAGAGGGACAAATAGAAGCTCATAATGACTGTTGCATTTCCTGGTGTAAGCTATTGCAGGTGTGTTTTATCTGTATTTATTCATTGTTTTCTGGATTAGGAGCATTGTAGTAGACATGCAAAATGTTACAGCACCTGCTTTCTTTTTGCTGTCTCCTGGCGAGCCCAACATAACTTGGGGTAAATGGAAGAAGGTATTTGAAAGCTATGCAGGAGTTCGTAGGTCCTCATTAAGCTTAGAACGTATGACTGCCTTGTTAATACATTGTTCAGGGCCTGCAGGGCAAGAGGTGTATGATCACCTTACTGAAGTTTCTGATAGTGATGTGTTAAACTTGAATGAATATGATTTGTGCATTAGAAAACTGGACACTGATTACTTACCAAAGGTTAGTACCATACTGGAGAGGTACCACGTTGGTAGAAGGGTACAAAGAGGTGGGGAATCTGTGGAGGACTACATCACGGACTTAAGGAAGCTCGCATCTTCATGTACATTTATGGGAACTGTGGAAGAAAGAATAATGGATCATTCATGCTAGGTTGCGACATAGATAAGGTCAGGGACGAGTTATGGCAGAAGGATGATCTTACGTTGGATGAGGTGCTGGTAAAAGCTAAGAAAATTGAACATTCAATGAAATGTGCGGATGTCATTAAGAAAGACTCAGTACAAGAAGTTAGTGTGATGAAGCAGAAGTACAATTCACAAGAAAGAAAATCTAACTTTCAAAAGAAATGTTTTACATGTTAGAGTAAAACCATTTGGCTGTCCATAAAGAATGTCCAGCAGTAAAAACTGTGTGTAGAAATTGTGGGAAGAAAGGTCATTTCCATAGTAAATGAAAGAGTAAGAGGAGTAACGGAAATGTCAAAGAAGTCGATGTAAGATTAAGAATGGTAAGAGGAAGAGTCCTCTCGATAAGATCCAAGTGGAAGAGAAGAGCACAGGAATGTTGTTTGATTCAGGGGAGAAAATAACCTTGCTTTCAAATACATTTATCAATCAACAACCTAAGGGGAAGGTGAAACTACAGAAACTAGACATCAAACCATATGCATATGGTGGGGAACCAATAAAAATGGAAGTGTGTTTTGTAGGCTTGATTGAATACAAAGGGAGGTACGTGTCTGGTAAGGTTTATGTTTCGGCACGGGGAGATAGTATCCTAAGTTGGTTCCCCCAAAAGGATCTTTCAGTAATGCTGGACCCTAACAGTGATCTCCCTAAAAGTGTTGTGCCAGCATGTTCGGTTTGTGGAAGATGAAAAGGCAATTGCAAAATTTGGACTGGAAATGATGGAAGAGTTTCCTTCTGTGTTCAGGAAAGAGCTGTGTTATTTAAAGGGTTATGTTTAAAGGATTAAAATAATGAAAGCTGCACAACCAGTGTGTGATAAGGTACGTAATGTGCCGTTTTCAGCAGATAGGTAAACTGAGTTGGGCAAATTGGAAAAGGAGGGTGTGATAGAAGAGACTGTAGGGATAGAATGGTTGCAGTAAGGAAAAGTAATGGTAAATTAAGGTTGTGCGTAGATCAGGGCGGGGGCCGTATTAGGGCTCAGGGCGGGGGCTGGGGTCGGGGTAGTGTTTTGGCCTGGGGACCGTGTTAGGGCTCAGGGCAGGGGTCGGGGTAGTTTTTTGGCCTGGGGGCTGTTTTAGGGCTCAGGGCGTGGGGCAAAAGTCTGGGTAGTTTTTTGGGCTGCAGGCCATTTTAGGGCTCACGGCGGGGGGCTGGGGTCGGTGTGGTTTTTCGGCCTGGGGGCGGTTTTAGAGCTCAGGCTGGGGGTCAGGGGTCAGGTTTGGTTTTTGGCCTGGGGGTCGTTTAAGGGCTCAGGGTGGAGGGCAGGGGTTGGGGTCGTTTTTTGGCCATGGGGACGTTTTAAGGCTCAGGGTGGGGTGCAGGGGTCTGGGTAGTTTTCTGGAGTGGGGTGCAGTACAGGGCTAGGGGCCGGTTTTTAGGGCTCAGGGCGGGGGGTCTGGGTAGTATTTAGGGCTGGGGCAGGGGGGGAGTGCAGTGCTGGGGGGCAGATTTTAGTGCTTAGGGCAAGGAGACTGGGGTGTGATCTTTACCACGCATTACTTTACCAATCATGCCTTTACCTCGAAATTCATTGTAAAGGCATGCGTGGTAGAGAAGCAGTCGTGGTAGAGACTGCATGGTTTAGGCATGTGTTATTGAGGCATGTGCTGTTCTATCATACAACCAAACCTCAGTGCCATGCTCTGTGCTGCTGCTAGGTGTTAGTGCTAAGAGTTTTGAATGGCCAACCCTCCTTTTCGTTTGCCCCGGCCCCTTGAAGGTGTCAGCCGTGCACAGTCAGATGGTATCTCCTCTGTCACCCCGGCTGTCTCTCCTCCGCTATTGCTCCCCTCCATCTCTCCTCCTTTCTCACTCATCTATGTCTCTACTCTGGTCCCCTCCCTTCTGCCTCGCCGCTCTTGCTCATTTCTGTCTTTCCTTTGCTGTCATTCCTAATTGTCGCACCTTCACTTCTGCTCTTCCCCATCTCTCCTCCACTCTGTCTAATTGCCATCTGCCCTCCATTCCACTTTCTATCCTTTACATATTGCCACTCCCAGGCCAGGGGATGAACGCCTTTCCCCCTTTCCATTCCCAGTTCTTCTGGGTCAGACTTGGCCTCCGTGACATGTCCGCACCTGTTACTTTTGGTCTACGAGATTTAGGGGCTTCATGGCTCAAATCTGCATTTTTTTACCAGGGGTTTGAATATGTGGTAATCAATCAATCAGCATTTGCTGAGTGTGGCACTGTCACTCCTGGGGGTATTTGGGCACTGGGGTGCGAGGTCTCCGTTGCGGAAATGGCAAGAAGAGGCAAAACAGAGGGCAGAAAAACGAGCAGAAAAGGCAAAACAAGTGGGCAAAAAAACTAGCAGAAAAAGGCAAAACAGAGGGCACAAAAACAAGCAGAAAAGGCAAAACAGAGCAAGAAACAAGCAGAGGAGGCACAAACAGAGGGCAGCAGGCAGCAGAGGGTAGCAGAAAGGAGAACTGTCGCAGGGGGAGCTGGCTCGAGGACCTGCTCAATGGGGTTGTGCTGTGGCCTCTATTAAGTGGGTCCTGAGGGGAGGGCCGGGCGCTGGGTAGCGGGAGGAGGGAAATGGCAGAAAGAGGGAGGAAACTAGCAGAAAAAAGCAAAACAGAGGGCAGAAAAATTAGCAGAAAAGGCCAAACCGAGCAGAAGAGGGCAAAACAGAGGGCAGAAAAACAGCCAAAAAAGGCAGAACAGAGGGCAGAAAAATGAGCAGAAAAGGCAAAACAGAGGGTAGAAAAACGAGTATAAAAGGCAAAACAGAGCAGAAGAGGGCAAAACAGGGCAGAAAAGGCAAAACGGAGGGCAGAAAAACAAGCAGAAAGGGCAAAACAGGGAACAGAAAAACAAGCAGGAAAGGCAAAACAGAGGGCAGAAAAACCAGCAGAAAAAGGCAAAACAGAGCAAGACACAAGCAGAGGAGACACAAACAGAGGGCAGCAGGTAGACAGGCAGCAGAGGGTAGTGGACTGTGGGCAAGTTGGACAGAACTGTCACGGGAACCTTAGTGCTTATGTTGGGTTAATTTACACATTCCAGACTACTAGAGCTAATCAAGGAAGAACTACAAAATTACTTTGCTGACATTGCAGGATCTATAGAAGATACCAGGCTTTAAGTGGGCCGGATTTGCCACCCACCCCAGGTCTCAGACCCAGTGGTAATTAAAAACGGACATTGAAACGGGTCCCTATTGGGGACAATAGTAATGTC
The DNA here is from genome assembly GCA_963921515.1 of Calotriton arnoldi. Lineage (NCBI taxonomy): Eukaryota > Metazoa > Chordata > Amphibia > Caudata > Salamandridae > Calotriton > Calotriton arnoldi. The sequence continues at coordinate 207,138 of CAWUFW010018123.1, read as the reverse complement.
CTTAACTGCAATTGCAAAAACACTGATCTATTTTTGAACAATGGATCTAAAAAACGTTTAGGTAATCCATGTCACAAATTTGGTTTAGGTTTATATTTCAGATGTTTTACTTAATCTTGCATTCCCTAAGAGTGTTAGCTATCTCCAGGATGTTGCATTTCTGTATTTTTTCCGTTAAGCATATTAAACTAGTATAGTGCATACTTTGAACTGAGTCTCATCCATGCATCTATAACCGGCCACGACTGAGGGGCCGATTCCGATCTCGGCCGGTAGTGCTCCGAATCGGATTCGGCTTTACCGGATCCGATTCGGAGCCCTGTTTCCCGACCGAACCGTACGCGGGTCCGGCCGAGCGAGTACGATGCGAAATCGCCGACCGACTCGTCCGGGCGTCCCGACCGCTCCGACCGACTCGCTCCCGGCTCGAACCGCTCCGACCGACTCGCTCGGACTCGACTCGCACAGCGCAATGGAGACGTTTCCCGGCCGGGTAAGTACGATGCGCGCCGCGAGCGCAGTCCGACCGAGCCGCGCACTCCGGCTCGTAAGAGCTGTCGGAGCCGTACTTTGGGGGTCTGTGTCGGACCCGCCTGTACGCGTAGCCGCGCGAGTCGCACACAGGGGGGACCCATGGGTCCCCCCTACCTATGCGTGTACGGCGCGAATCGCTTCGCCGCGTACCCGCTGTGAGGGCGCCCTTGTCCGACTCGCACCCATTGAGTCAATGGGAGCCCGCGTACGCGTTGTACGACCGGCTCCCATTGACTTCAATGGGAGTCCGACCGACTCGAGTCCGATAACATACGGACGCATCGTACTCGTTCGGTCGGACTGCACGGGTCCGATTCGGTCGGAAATCTCTCCGGGTCCGGCTCGGTCGGAGAAATTTCCGGCCCGAATCGGAATCGACCCCTGAGTGTTCTGGAGTTGAGGCTGAAGGCAGCACCAGTTTCTCACAGGGGGTCAGAAAGGTGTTCTGAATAGATGGTCATCCAATCCTTGGCCTCTCTGCAGTGTGCATAGAGCAGTGGTATTTTAGCTACAATTATGATTCTATGCACGTGTGTGAAGAAGGTACACAGTTGTCAAAATATTGATAAGGCTAAAGTAAAAGAAAATTCAGTGCTTACAGGTGAGTTACTATGTTGTGTATTTGGGACTGGTGATGAAGTGAAGGATATGCGAGAAAGTGCATTCAGGAGACAGTGAAAAGAGGGTGTTGAAGAGGACATTTGAGGTGTATCATATGCAGATGGATGAGATGTATAGAGAAAAAAGTCATACATGTCTAACAGAGTGAAGATAACATTGAGACACTCTGTAGACCACTAGCCCTTCCATAGGCCTCAGTAATATTTAATTCACACAATGTCATTTTCAATATAAATTATTTAAAGAATTAGTTTTTCGAGTAGCGCAATTTTATGTTTAGTATAATGTGCGTTAATAGTACTCATGCACTGAGGCGGTTGGAGAGCTGGTGGATCGCTCAACGGAAACAGCGTTTACAACGCTGTAAACACAACGCGGTAGTTTACAAAGCGGTCGTTACAACGACCGTGTTGTTACCACGCGTGCCATTACATCGCAAGTCGTAACAACGACTTGCTGTAGGGGGCGTGCAACACCAGGGAATGTGTTGGATTTTAAATCCAACACCTTCCCTGCTGTTCCACAAACTGGAGTGGGAATAGTAATTAATACTATTCCTAAGTCCAGCGCGCCCCCTACAGCAAGTCGTTGATATGACTTGCGATGTAATGGCACGCGTGGTAACAACGTGGTCGTTTTAACAACTGCGTTGTAAACTACAGCTTTGTGAACGCACATGTTGTAACATGCTATATTCATCGCTCAAGGCAGTTGTCGGAGCCGATGCTCTTGTTGGACTTTAATCGCGCTTCCTGTGTGATGCGTGCATGGTAAAAAGGACTAAGTAATATTCAGTCTGCCATTTTGTATAAGACATTCTTAATCTATTACTATTGAAGGCAGTGTCCATTTTGAATAGATTTAAATGATGATGTCTGGAGTTTATTTTGAGAGGTGTGACAGACGATCAGCTGTTGCTTGAGGAGGTTTTGACTTACACTGTAGTGCACTGCTAAGATTAATAAAATATTTATACATTTCCATCAACATGGGGTTTTTTCGAGGGAGGATATTAGAAATATTAGAACATTGGAATGTGGAGCACTCCATTGAATACAATGGAGTGCTCCGTGCTTCTATGGGCCGGTAAAAGCCCTCAGAGCAACATTCCAGGTTGTTTTTGTTCACAGCTTTTGCTGTGAACAAAGGCCTCTCGGAGCCCAAGGGGATTTAAACCCCCCGGGCTCCGAGAGGCCTTTGTTTTATTTGTTAGAACATTCTGCCCTGTGGTGGCAGAATGTTCTAATAGCCTTATAGCCCTTCGTAGCTGGGCTATACCGGCCATTAAAGTCCTGCTCCCTTGTTAAAGGCTCTCACCTTCGGCTCGGGCCTTTAACGCTGGAGCAGACCTTTAATAGCCGGTATAGCCCGTTACGGCCGGCTATAAGGCTATATTATTTCTAATGAAATTATATTAATGGTTGCTGAGGAAATTAAGACTGATTTTACTTGTAAAAAAGATAGGAAGGGAACAACTAAGAGAAAAGCAAAGGGAAATGTCCTTGACATTGAGGAGTTTTCTTTGATGCCCGATTCAGACATTGACAATTTTAAAGGTAGAATGGCAAGTAAAAGGAGTAAGCTGCCTCACGGCAAACAATGAAAAATCAAAACCTTGTTCTGCGCACTTTATCAAGAAAATATTATTTAACCAGAAAATTACAGAAAGCATTTTCTGCTAAGAGAGGTTTACCGAACATTGTTGGGTCCACCAGAAGGGCGAGAAAGGTTGATAAGAAAAGTCACCTTGTTGGGATAAATAAATCTAATATTAAGATTGCAGAATGTGCTGGTGAAACAAGACAGTCATGAGCCAAGTATGGATTTATTTAACAATGATTTAGTATGTGATGAGATGCAGGTGATGTCATTAGAAACCCTCAAGGTGGAGAAGAGTTTGAGCCTAGGGAAATCTATCATCTTTGGTATAGAAATTGGTGGCCCATGGAGGATGAGGCCAAATATTTGTACTGAAAAATAAGAACGCCTCTGGAGGCAGATGAAAGTAACCTTTTATGTTCAGTAACCCCGGGCGGAGGCCTCCGCTCCGTCCGCGGAGTGTGCGGAGATTTGCCTACTCCGCGTTCCGCGGAGAACGCGGAGAAGGCAAATCTCAGCACACTCCGCAGCGGAGCGGAGTTGGCCAGACCCCGCCTCCATCCCCCCTATTAACAAGTAAATCAACATTAATTAAAAATAAATTTAAAACCACTTACCTCTGTACTGCAGCGTCCCCAGGCTGCCCTCCTCCTCTTCCTCGCCGTCTCGGTAATCCTTGAGAAAACTGCGCTTGCGCACTTCTCGCATTTCTCGCAAGAAATGCGCATGTGCGGGCGCTCGCGCATGCGCAGTTTTCTCCAGGATTACCGAGACGGCGAGGAAGAGAAGGAGGGCAGCCCGGGGACGCCGCAGTACAGAGGTAAGTGGTTTTAAATTTATTTTTAATTAATGTTGAATTACTTGTTAATAGGGGGGGTGGAGGCGGGTGGCGTAGCGTAGCGGAGTTCCACAGAGTTTGTTCGCAACTCCGTGGACCTCCACATAGCCCCGCTATGCCCACTACGCCCAGGGTTAATGTTCAGAATGGTCTAGGCCTGTTGTGACTAATAAGGTAAATTTAACAGCTTAGGTGGACCCAAACACGACCAGGTACATGATGAAATTGGGAAAAGATCCAAAGAAAGGATTAGAGAAATCATTAACATTATGTCAGGATAAACTATAAGGCATAGTAGGTCCAGTTGCTCGTATATTTGATATGACCAAAGAAGGAATAGCCTCAGGTGCGTCCATAGATGTTGAATGTCTTACAGGATGGATTTAGCGTATAGTTTGTCTTATAGGCTACACAAGTTTAGCCATTGATCCTAAACTCATAGACCTGGCAGTAGTGGAGGATGGCCCAAAGTGATAGAGGTTGTTGTTTGGAGATAATTTCTTAAAGGAATTAGGAAAATATGCAGCCGCATTTACTAATTAGACTAACTCCAAAATTGCATGTAAAAGATTTTTCAGGAGGTGTTTTTAGTAGGAACTGGAGAGGAATAGATCTCATGGGCAATACAAATCTCACTGTGCCTTTCATCGTTAACCTTCTTTCCACATAGGAAGAGGGATGTCTGGAAAATTTAAGGCAGCCACTGGAGTTTAACCTCAGCAAGGTAGAGGATCCAGGAGATGGAATTTGTGTCAGAGGACAAAATTCAGAAGTTACCTCAGTTGAGTCTGATTTCCCATTCCAATTATTCCCTTGTAAGGGTAGGAGGAAAATGATAAATCATTTGGAAGCATGGAGGAAATTGATGCAGTGATGGGTTACAGAATGTTATTTTTAGGCAAGCCAGTTCAGGAACATTTTCCACATCAGATAAACTTTACAGAGTGCAAGAGATAGTTGGTAGCCAAAGAGATTCAGAAAGAGGGCAGTAGAAGACATTTCCATGACAGAATGAGAATTTGTGAGCATTTCATTTTTTGTGGAAAAGAAAAGCAGACAAACTTAGGTACTGGCTATGAAACCTGTGATAAAGCTGCACTATTTAAATCAGTGGGTGATATACCTCCATTTCAAAATGGAGTGTTTACATCTGCTGAGAGATATTCTCAGAGCTGAGGACTGAATGCTAAGATTGAATCGCTAGGATGCCTATTTCACAGTTCCAATTCACGATGAACATCGAAATATCTAGGGCCTGATTCACAAAGGTAACATACTGTTTTGAATGATTCACACTTTTGAGTAATTTTACAATTTGTTTTGCTATTCACAAAATCCGAGTGCAAGTTGCTACTAAAACAACATTAATAAGTCCAGAACCACATATGTCCAACCACTGGTTGTGCAACACCCTTGGAGAAAAAATAATGAAGGTAGAGAATTAAAATAAAACTCCTAAGGAAATAATATTATATTCAATTATTTAAAATAGTTAAAAATTTAAATAAATATGATTTAATGTTAACAAATATATAGAAATGGTACAAGTGTATTATTTAATTATAAAATGTCTTAATACCCTATTTTGAATTTGAAATATTATGTAACAATGTGCTAAGCAATTCATGGGGGATTTGCATTGCTTGGTTCAGAATGGACAACTATGATTAGGTGCATGGGTGATGTCAGGCGTCCGTGGGCAGTCAGGTTTCTTTCTAGAGAAGCTTCAAACTTGGTCAAGGAGGTATGGGCAGATGGAGCAAGGAAAAGGTGTCGCTCAGCTTGGAAGTCCTGGAATGACTGATGTATCAAATGGGGTTTTAATCCCTAGAAATCATCTGTACTACATGTTGTGAATTTTTGCATTGAACTTTATACCAAAGATTTAAGCTCTCAGACGGTGAATGCTTGTAGGTCAGCTATTGCATCAGGAAATTCTTTGGCAGGTGGCATCTCAATGGAGAGGAACGATTTATTTGTAAATTGATGAAAATTATAAGTTTCAAGATGCCTCCAAAACCCAAATATTCTGTTTTATGCGATGTAAGCTTGGTCCTGTGGCTGTTAAACAATTGGCTGGGTAATGTTGATTTAAAACAGTTAACTTGGAAACTAAAATGTTTTAGTGCCTACTTTTGTTTAGAAGAATTTCTGATGTTAAGGTTTTGGATTTGCGAAATTGATTGTGTGCACCTGAACAGGAACTTTTTAACATTACAGGGAGAACAGAGACTTTATCAGGGGTGGTAGGATATCCATTTTTCAGTGATCAGCCTAGGTTATGTGTGATGTGATGTTTTAAAGAGTACGAAGTAAAAATGAAAGACAAGACAGAGCTATGCAAATCAGCTTTTGATTTCTTACGTGAAGTCATTTAAACCGGTAGCAATAGCAACAAATGCAAGAAGGGTAGGAAATGTCAAGAAAGAAGCAGGTATTAATGTGGAGTTCAGAGCACATTCGTCATGAGGCGCAATGGTATAAAAGGGTTTGTAATGGGAGAGTGATTGGAAGATATTTTACACTGCAGATTGGTCAAATGTATACACGCTTGCGAGATTTTACTTAAAACCAATTGTGCATGCTTCTGAATAAAACCAATTGTGCATGCTTCTGAATTAAACCAATTGTGCATGTTTCTGAATTAAACCAATTGTGCATGCTTCTGAATTAAACCAATTGTGCATGCTTCTGAATTAAACCAATTGTGAATGCTTCTGATTTAAACCAATTGTGCATGCTTCTGAATTAAACCAATTGTGCATGCTTCTGAATTAAACCAATTATGCATGCTCCTGAATTAAACCAATTGTGCATGCTTCTGAATTAACCCAATTGTGCATGCTTTTGAATTAACCTAATTGTGCATGCTTCTGAATTAAACCAATTGTGCATGCTTCTGAATTAACCCAATTGTGCATGCTTTTGAAGTAGCCTAATTGTGCATGCTTCTGAATTAAACCAATTGTGCAATCTTCTGAATTAAACCAATTGTGCAATATTCTGGATTAAACCAATTGTGCATGCTTCTGAGTGCATAGTGTAAGCTCTTTGAACCGCCACAAATTCGAAGCCGCTGATCTTTTCATAAAATTACAATTTTACAAGCTGTTAGTGACTGACTGACTGAAAATATTTGTAAAGCGCACTACTGCCGAGGCGTCTTGGCACTGGGTGATGTGCAATACCAATAGCCAGCACGTTCAGGGTTGGGAAAAGAGCCATGTTTTAATTTCCCTCCTGAAGACCGATCTGTTAGGCAGAAATCTCAGGTGTGTGGGTAGGGAGTTCCAAAGTTTGGAAGCTAGGAAAGAGAAGCGTTTACCTCCACACCTTACTCTCTTTATCTTTGGAAGTTGTAATAGACCAAGAGAGGCTGATCTTAAAGATCGTGAAGGAACATATCGAGAGAACAAGGTTTGCACTTCCTTGGATCCTCCACCAAACAAGGCTTTGTGCACCATGCATAAGGTCTTAAAATCAACACGTCGCCGTACTGGAAGCCAATGAAGTTGTTTTATGCTGGTCGATGTAGGGTGGTGTTTAGGTAGATTGAGCAGTAATCTAGCTGCCGCGTTCTGAATTGACTGCAGTTTGGAAAATTGAGCAGCATTTGCTCCTAGGTAGAGAGCATTACAGTAGTCAATTCTTGATAGAATCGTGGCTACTACCACTGTTTTCCTCAAGGAAAGCGGAATAAAAGGAAGAATCTTCCTCAGACCTTTCAGCATAAAGAAGCAAGCTGAGGAGACTTGGTTGGTCTGAGGAGCCCAGGAAAGATCCTTATCGACCAGAAGACCTAGGTTCCTGACTTTTTTGACCGGGGCCGGACAGGTACCTGCTGCATTTGGCCACCATAATTGGTTCCAGACCGAGATTTTCTGGCCGAACTCAATCACCTCGGTTTTATCTACGTTAAGCTTTAAGAAATTGGCATTGATCCAGGTCATCAGAGCAGAAATACAATTACAAAATTGTGCTGCCATTGCATCCACTGGCTGTGTTACCGACACTATAAGCTGCGTGTCATCAGCATAAGACACCAGCGTAAAGCCGTAACTTTTTATTAATCTAGCCAGTGGGGCTACATATATATTAAAAAGTGTAGGGGATAAGGCCGAGCCCTGTGGGACTCCACCGGGGAGTGTGAATACCTCGGACTGATATCCATCCCAAAATACCACTTGTTCCCTAGACGATAGGAAGGAAGAGAGGAGGGCAAGAGCTGTACCATTGATACCTACATCCTGTAGCCTTCGTCTCAATACCGCGTGGTTCACGGTATCGAAGGCTGCTGTCAAGTCAAGAAGGACCAATGCAGCCCCTCCTCCTCCATCCATCACCTTCCGTATTTCCTCTACTGCCATAACCAGTGCAGTCTCAGTAGAGTGTGATGATCTGAAACCATGTTGAGTAGTATCCAAAATGTTGATATTCTCTAGATATGATGTTAGTTCTGAGTTCATGGCTTTCTCAAGGATTTTAGCAGGTAGAGGTAGACAGGAGATGGGACGATAGTTTTTCTCGTCTGAGGGATCCAGCTTGGGTTTTTTAAGGAGAGGGCGAATACAGGCTTTTTTCCAGATCGTTGGAAATACTCCTGATGAAATGCTTTGATTTAGTATGGGGGATAGTGGAATACTTAACTCCCCAGAAGCGAGATGTAGTATATGTGGGGGCAAGGATCTAGAGGAGAGCCAGATTTGGTTTTTACCAGCAGATCAGCCACTATCTCATCTCCCAACAATGGGAAGTGCGATAGATCACAGTGGGAGGCCTTGTCCTCCGACTGAGCTGAAACATTACTCGCTGTCTCCTTATCAGATTTTAGGAGATGATTATTTACAGATTGGACCTTACTTTGAAAATAGCCAGCCATCTTGTCTACAAACTTTTGGTCAGCAGTGAACGTGGAGTCCCGCGGGCACTTTAATAAAGTAGAGACCGTTTGAAACAATTCTTTTGGGGAATTTGTAGCCTCTTGGATTTTAGAGGTGTAGTAGGCTGTTTTGGCCTGTGTGATTGCCGTTTTGTATTCTTCTAGAGCAGCACAGTAGGCTTTCCTGTGTGTGCTGCAATATTGAAGTCTCCAAATACGTTCTTTTTGCCTGCAATTGATTTTAGCTATTTTAAGGTCTGCAGAGTACCAGGGGGACGAAACCTTACTACGTCGAGCGCGCATCGACACTTCCGGAGCAACAATATTAGCGGCTCTATTAAGCCAATTGTGAAAAACTATGGCCGCTTGGTTGGGATCAGTAGGAACTAAAGGCCTTTCACTTAGTGCTGACATTAAATCATTTTTGCTCACTGATTTCCAGGCCCGATATTTAACGGTCGTAGGTCTATTTCTACGACCACCTTTTAAATTTGCTGGCATGATGTTAAAATGCACAGCAAAATGGTCAGACCAGGGTAAAGGACAAACAGTCTTAACTTGTATAGAAGAGTTATTGGTAAAAATACCATCCAGTGTGTGTCCTGCTAGATGTGTGGACTCACAGACAATTTGGTTTAGTCCAAAACTAGCTAGTTTATCTAATAAATTGAAAGTTTCCGGATTGTTATTGGCTTCCAGATGGAAATTAAAGTCACCCAATATGGTGAATGAATCGGAGTCTAGGCAGGATTCGAGATATGTCTGGAGAGAAGATGCAAAGGATGATCTAGGGCCGGGGGTCTATATATTAGCAGCCCGGGAAATACTTCTAGGTTGTTAAGTTTTATACTGAAGGACATTGCTTCGGCATCTAAATTAGGTTCGGAGTTAAACTTAACCATGTACTGAGGTCGATGGATAATCGCAATTCCACCACCCTTCGCCCCCATTCTGTCCGAGTTAGTGACGACATAGCCAGCTGGGATTGCCAGGTGCCAGTCGGGATCACTGTATTCATTTGCCCAGGTTTCTGTAAGAAAAACAAGGTCAGGATCCTCTACCTGAATCAAACACTCCAGGTCAAGTTTGTGTTTCTGTTGGAAAGAATATCAAGATTTTATTAAAGACACAGAGGCCCAGATTATCCCACACTCATTTACCGCCAGGATAAATGCAGGTGAAGACGTTTTTGTATTTATGAGGAAATTAAGATATTTTATTCATTCATTAGTATCTTTGATTGTTATTATTGTTGAAAACATTTATTAGAAAAGAGGCAAATTATACGTTTTTTGTTTCGCAGAATGAGAAAGGAAGAGTTGGGAAGAATATTTTCTTCTTGGACATGCAGGTGACAGAGGGTTTGAAGGAAGTGGAAGGGTTGAAGAGTGAAGTTTTGCTTAAGATCTTCATTTCAGAGACTGGAAAGCGACATTATTATTCAACACTGCAATGAAGGGGCTGCGTTCCAGAAGGAGTAGAATGCTGTGTGTTTTCTGTTGCTATAGTAATGTGCTGCTTGAATGGAGGCCACTAAACGAGATTGCATATAATCTGAGCCTGTGTCTTTAATAAGATCTCAATTTTCTTTCCACTGACAGCTTGGAAAATTGCAATTGTTTGGAGCATAATGTAGAATTTGGCTGCCTTCCTGCTGGGTGGTTCGAAGTTGTTTGAAACATAATGTAGACCTTGGAATGGTTTATGAATTTGTATATTCAGTTGCTTCCTGGCTGCTTCTCTGCTGGTCGTGTTGCTAAAGCCTGAATAAATAGTTTTTACCTGCAACATATCTGAATTTCCTTTGCACATCCCTGGCTGTAGCGTGAAATCTGACTAGATGGAGACACGAGTCAGACCCTCTTCATATTTCCGTTACTATTTGTATCTGGCCTTGGTCAACTTGGTACCGAGCCTCTGCAATTCAGTATTCACTCAATGATGGGCCATTAAGCGGCTTGATTCAAGCCAAACCGGGATTCGGCTTCAATGTATTTGTACCAAGCTCTCTCTATCGCAAAAGTTTCTGATAAGTGTTGTATTTCCTATAAATCTGTGAGCAGGGTTTCTTCACAGCATCGGCTGAAGTCTACATAGGACCTCTGCAGTGCCCACTCCCTGCCAGTGCTGTACACCACGGGAAAGTCCATAGGCACAAATCTGTGGCCCAGAAGAACACACAAGTTTGGTTAATAGCAGCTCCCCAGCTGTTTCATAGACCCATCCAAGCAGTGGTGCTCAATTACAGACAGTGTGGCCTCAGGTTCAAGCCTAAGCTAAGGCACTTACACATGTTGCAGGGGATCATTGACATAATATCGATCTCAATAATATCGTGATACAGAAATATAGGTCAAAAATATTGATTACAAAAATATTGTTTACCCATACTTATAAGTGTAAGTACAAAAATATTGAAAAAAATATATCGTTTCACACTAATATTGTTAAAAAACATACAAAAATATATTTTATATATATAGATATATATATATTTAGTTTAAAATAGTAAATCTTAAATATTTGAATGTATAAAATTAATATAATGTACATTAAATAAATGTAAGTAATATTTAATATTATATATAAATATATACTTATATAAACATACACATATAAATATATATGTTCGTGTATGTTTACATATACATATAATATAATACTATTATTACAATTTTTAATATTATATAAAAAAATTAATTGCTACTATAAAAAGCATATACATATCAATATATGTATATATATATATGTATATTTATATAATATGTATATTAAGATATAAAAAAATATTAACAAATCAAATGCAAAACATTAAATACATTTCCAAATTAATTAAATACAAAATACAAAAGAAATACATTTACTAAATATATTATTAAAAGATATATAAAAATAAGTCTGTGTAACAGTAGGGAAAGCGTTGGACTTCGGAGGGGGTTAAATTTACTATTCCCACTCCAGTCCGAAAAGTAGTAGGGAAAGCGCTGGACTCCGGAGGGGTAAAATGTGCTTTTCCCACGCCAGTTTGTGCAACAGTAAGTAAAGCGTTGGATATTTATTTATCTATCAACTCCCTGCGTCTTTCGCCTGTAATGCATGTTTCTTACACTCATCATCTCTCCCACAGCAGCCAGACCTCCCACTTATGAGCTCTGTGTCTGCCATCATTCCATGTCTCCTAGCCTCTACCAACCAGTTTCAACATGCTCTCCCCCAGTTTATCTGTATCTAGGCCTAGGCCTGCAATGTCTCTCTACCTCATACACAATGCCATCTAAACGACTCATGTGTTTCCCCATTAGCCTGCACTTTTCCCCCATGCTTCTCTCCTATCTTCCTGTGCCTTGCTTCTGTCTCCATTGTCTACCAATGACCTTCCCATTTTGTGTTCAGGGCCCAGGGTACCCCCATTATCCTCCTTGGTCATATCCGCACCACAATCTCTGAAGCTCCGGGTCAATTCTTTGTCTTCCCATGGTACCCCCCCCTCCCCCTCCCAAACTGTCTGTTTTCAAGTAATTTTCCCATTTCTTCTCAGCATCCCACTATGGCCGCTGCCCCCTAGTGGCCTCATCCCCCTGAAGGGCACCCATGTGATACTTACTCAGCCCCAGCTTCCCCTTGCCGCTCCTTGAGCATGGATGTCTTCCACATAGCCCTCATGTTCACCGATGAGTTCCTTGAGTCTTCCTTAAATTTCCCATACAACATTCCCCGAAGCCTGCCATGCGCCTGCTGTTTGGCTCCTGCCAGTGCCATGCCTTTTGGTTCACCATGTCTCCTCTTCATTCTTTGAATCAATGCATCATCACCTCATGCATCACTCTTGACCCAATGCCTCTCCCATGACTCCCTGTTCTCTTCCATTCGCTCTGTGGGGGAGGCTTGGGCGCTCCTCATTGGTCCATCACCAATCCTGCATGACTACAGAACTGCTCAATGCAGCTACACAGTCTGGCTGGAGGGACTCCAGGCGCTAGCTTGTTGCACAAATGTGTATTATTTGAACTGGGAGGGTGTTCTCATTGCCCACTGTTAGAAATGGGGGTCTCTAGTTGGCAATGGCTGGCCACTGTCCAAGTAGGGACCCTTCTTCCTAAGTCAGAGTGAGAGGGCTACACCCTTTGACAGCCCCTGCTCAACCCTGTGGTAACGTAGCACGAGCAGCTAGGCCTATCTCAGAGGCAGTGTGTGAAGCATTTATGACCATACACAGTAACACAGTGAGGAACACTACAAAGGGACACCACACAAGTAGTTATAAAAAATAAGTATCTTTATATATAGACTTAACACAAGACCAATAACGATAAAAAGCCACAATACTGTCAAATAGGATTACTCTTGAAATGCTGTAAAAATAGTTCAAAGTGTGCAAAAAGGAGTTCAGTTCAAAGCAGTGGTCTCTGCGACCCTTTTACTTACAAAGTGCCTGGATTTCGTAGCAAAACCAACAAATTGTCGCAAAGAAGCTGTAGCAATGATTTTCTGCACGCGAGGCCGGCGATGCGATAAATCCTTGCCGCGAGGGAGGATGATGCACCGATCTGCTGATGCGTGCGGAGACGATGCGACAAACTTCTGCACGCTAGGCCGTTGATGCGATGACTCCTTGCCGCGAGGGAGGAGACGATGCGACGATCCTGTTGCTTGTGCGATCAGGTTGCGATGCGAAGAAATGGCGCCCCGCGAGGGAGCGACGATCCTGATGCGATGCGATGAAAATGGCGAACGCCCGGCGTCCGCGCTGCGATGTCGTGAAGCGATGATCTCTTGGAGTTAGCGAGCACTTGGAAGCCCGCAAACGTGCGATGCGAGGCTCATTGGAGTTAGCGAGCACTTGGTGGCCCGCAAACATGCGATGAGTCGATCTTTGGTTGCGAGCACTCAGCGGCAGCAGCGCGATGATTTTCCGGGCGCTTTCGGCTGCGGCGGCTCGCAAACGTGCGTTAGAGACGATTTCAGCACTCTCTTCTCTGTAGTAGAACTAGAGGCCCTGGAACTCACAGGAGCCTCACCTGCAGATAGAAATCCTCGCTGGGAGGAATCAGGAGGCTGGTGGTGAAGTCTGATGTGCCTGAGACTTCAACAGGAGGCTAGCTCTCTCCTAGCCCTTGGGTGATTGCTTTAGCAAGATTAATAAAAGTTCTCTCAAAGTCCTTTTCCCTCTTCTTCCAAGTCCAATGGTAACCACTGCAGGCCAATCCAAGAAACAGCACACAAGCACAAGGATAGTCACCTCCTGCAGATTCCTTAAGTTACACGGACAGAGGTTCGTCTTGATGTCCAGGAGCAATACCAATTGTAGGGGTTTCAGCACAGATATTTATACCCCAAAAGTCTTTGTTCTCAAAAGCTACAAGTCACTGAGCCTAGCCAGAACCAGTTCTGCTCAGTCCTGGAGCACTTTGTTTACCAGGCTGCATCCTTCCTTTCAGAAAGAGGGGGTCTGCTATCAGACGCACAGCAGGAGGTGGAGCCATCATTCACCTTGCCAGGCACAGCCCTATTCAAGTCAAGGAGCCACCCCTCCCCATACTCCAAATACAGATCTCTCTATTCAACCCAGGTCTGGCTCAGCCTGCCCTGTCCCTCCAAAACCAGACAGCCAATACACATAACAGCAGAGCACACTGGAAGGCTTGGGCAAGAAAATACCTACTTTCTAAAAGTGGTATTTTCAAACACAGAATATAAAAATAAACTTCGCTAAAAGATGTATTTTAATATTCTGAGCTCAGGCATACTAAATTTGTTTTTCTACCATGTTCCTGGGGTCAGTTAGGACTATAGAATGTAATAGTCAAACTTGCCCATTCTGGCCTATGGGGAACAGGTAGCCTTACAGTAGTGAAAAACGAAGGGGCATATTATCAAGAACGGCGTTAAAATTATCGCCGGTTTAGCGGCAGAAAACTGCCGCTAAAGCGGCGATAATGGGCTTGATAATATGCCCTGGAGAATTCCAATAGAAGCCCATGTTCACACCAGAACATGGACTTCTATTGGAATTCTCAAGGGCATATTATCAAGCCCATTATCGCCGCTTTAGCGGCAGTTTTCTGCCGCTAAACCGGCGATAATTTTTAACGCTGTTCTTAATAATATGCCCCGAAATTGGGTGTAATTCACTACCAGGACATGCTACACACACCACGGCATGTCCTACCTTACACATACAATGCACCCTACCATAGGGGTGGCTTACATGATGCCAAGGGAAGGTTCAGGGGCTGGGAAGTGGGTGCACTTCACAGCCAAGATGGCAGTTCTGGACTGCACACAGGCTCCGCAGTGGCAGATCTGAGACACACTTTCCAAGCTGCTTCCGTGGGTGGCGCAAACCAGCGCTGCAAGCCCACCAGCAGCATTCGGTTTACCAGCCCTGGGCACCCACAGGCCACGCTACTAGGGACTAACAGGTAACCCAAATAAGCCAATCAGGGATATACCAATTCATATGTCATATTTACATAGGGAGCATCCGCGCTGTGGCACTGAAGGGCAGTGGCACAGCGCCCAGAGCATCTAACACCAGAAAAACAGAGGAGACAACAGCGAAAAATGGAAGGGAGACCCACGCCAATGGTGCCAGGTCTAACACGTGTCCCCTCCAGCTGAAATGTGGGGAGAACTACCCACTTTGGGAAAGGCACTTTATAATTCATGTCTAGCTCGCACTTATTTATTTCTTATGTTGCGTAAACTAAGGACAAGCTCTGGGGAAATATTGATATTCCCTATCAAGAGCTGTGACGCATTTCTTTTCTTCTTTTTTCTTTCTCCTTTTTCTCTTGTTTTACCTAGGTGTTATCCTGGAGCGGCTAATATCTAACTAGTTGTTATAGTTAGATTGCAGGGTAGATTGTTACTGTGCACGCCCGGATACCCACTGAGGGTATTAACCCCGGATTCACTGTTCACTCAACCACACCTTATTTAATTATTTATTTGGTCCTGAAGAAGCGCCACGGATCTGTTTGGACCACACAGGCGCGAAACATGTTGACCTCTTTGAGTTACCTAGGGCCCATTAAGCCTACATAGGTAACGCTTGACCTACTGGGTTTTTAGTCTGCCAAGGGTGACCCTCTTTATTATAAATTTTTCGCTAGGTAACCCTTAGACAGTTTTAGACTCACTTTGCACGCATCACTGCACTCTTTTAGAGGACCCACACCACACACCCGCATGCACCATACGGCGTCTTGTTTCAAAAGATCTCCGTTAAAGTGACCCTTCGGGGGACCCGTAGGGCATTGCAGCGCCGGCCCGACGAGGAGCAAAACGCCCGATGATGAAGCATGACAACCTTCGGGGTGTGTGAGGGCATTATGAGACAAGACTTGCTCTTTCCTCTCACACGTGGGCCTCATAAAGCCTAGGATCACTCATATTTATACTTTACTCTTTATCGAGTGGGTGACTACCTGTACCCCTCGTCTGGAACAGTGCCCCCTGTTTTGATTAATACGGTTACGTTAGGAGCACGGGCACTGGACCTTAGTTGGCTCCTGGTCCCCCCCTCTCTTTGTATAGATACATTCATAGCACGGCGGCACAGCCGAGGGACCCTATTATTCTTCCTTCTACTCTTCTCCTTACATTCTAAGTACGAGATATGACGACTCCCACCATGGGTGAAAATCTAGGACTCGGATTCGGCGAAGACGTCGTGGCAGAGATCCTGAGAACCCCCTCACTACTGGATAGCGAGGGAAATATGGCAAGCGCATCCATACAAGGCGATTGGAATTCACTGGCATCCCTGAAGAAACTACAGGTCAAAATCGCCTTGCATGGCACCATCATGACGGAATACCTAAGAGCAAACGCTGCACCAAATGGCCTAATAATACGGACGGCCCCCAGGATCTTCCTGGACGATTTAGTCTTCAGACGGGAATGGAGCCAGATCGCGTGGAAGTGTACCCGCGATTGGCTGATCCTGATTATTGGCACGGCCAAACGCCTCTCTGAGGCGCTTATCATTAGAATTAACATTGCAGAAAATGGGCTGAAGACGGGCATTAGCATCTCTGCTTACAAAACACGTCTAGCAGAGATTAATACTGAGATGACAGACCATCGGGATTACCTTCTTCAACAGAAGGTGTCGAAATTGCAGAAAGACATCAAGAAATTCGACAGAGAAAGAATATATCCCTACACGAAGGATGACTATAAACCATCAGAGAGCGATGTATCATCGGATGATGGATCATCCTCATCAGTGAATTCAGGGCGCTCCACATATAGCAACTCGAGTAACAGCAGCTGGGGAAGGAATACGACTAAACCCGGACTCCTCCCACCACCAATGATGCCACCCATGTATGGGTACCCTCACCAACCCTTTCCACCACAAGGCCCCATGTGGTATCCAGCACTTTCTGGACCATACCAGGGATTCCAGCAACCCTTTTTCCAAAATGCGCCACCTCCTTTTCAGAACAGAGGCAGGGGGCGAGGCAGAGGAAGAAGAAGAGGGCAAAAGCAGGTGCAATGGCAAGATCCGGAGGCACAGCAGAGAATAACGAGGAGCACGACATATCCAAGACCCTGATTGTGAACTTGTCGGGGAGACAGCTCAATACAGATGAAACTACCGTCCTTGAGATGGGCCTTGGGTTTGTACCCACCCCCAAAGAAGATAATTTTCGCATGAATGAAGAACTCCACCAACTGTTCCGCAAGATAAGACTCAAATCCTTTTTCCATAACAATCCTACACCAGAACGTCAAGATACAGGACTGAGGCATCCCTCCAGATTTACCCCTTTGGCAGGGATGGTCCCCAGCGAGGTGCTAACCTTTGAGAAAGCTGTCCTCAAGGAGGCCAATTGCCTTACTGGCAAATTTACTTATGACAACATGCCTAAGAAACTACGCAACGCAGTTCACTCACTTACAGATGACGAGACTATCATCATCAAACCTGCGGACAAAGGGGGCGCTACGGTCATCCTCAAAGTAGAGGACTACGAAAAAGAGTGCTCACGACAACTTAGCACCCCGAATACTACAAAAGACTAGAGACAGATCCCACGGATCGATTACTCTTACAGATACGGATTCTGATGAACGAAGCAGCCAATGAGGGCTGGATCTCATCCCAGGAGGCGACATTCCTGGTTAATGGGGACCCAAGGATGCCGTATTTCTATCTTTTACCCAAGATTCATAAAGGGATAACTCCCCCTCCGGGACGCCCGATTGTGTCCGGCATAGGCTCCCTGCTGGAACCACTGAGCAGGTTCAGTGACTATTTTTTACGCCCACTTGTCCAGGCTACTCCAGCTTACCTAAAGGACACAAGAGACGTCCTGAATTTAATACAGGAGATCAATAATAACAACACTGACAGCATCAACCTCCTCCTCACCCTGGATGTGGAGGCCCTGTATACGAACATTCCCCAAGATGCAACCATCGAAGTAGTGAGGCAACTACTTCAAGAAACTGATCTCCCGACTAACACACCAGCGGAATTCATCACCGAGCTCATTACAATGGCATTGAAAAATAATTTCTTCATGTACAAAACCACCATCTATCACCAGGTACAAGGGACCAGCATGGGGAGCACATTTGCTCCGAGCCTGGCAGGATTGTACATGGCACATTTTGAAGCAACTAACATCTTTACGGACAACAACCCCTTCAAAGAGAACCTGATCACCTGGAAGAGATACATCGATGATGTGCTCATCCTTTGGAGCGGAGATGTGGACACCAGTAACAAATTCCATGAATGGGTAAACAACTTGAATCCCCACTTACGTTTCACCAAAACGGCCAGTGATAAGGAGATCCCATTTTTGGACCTTCTCATCACCCTGGAGGAAGGACAACTACAGACAGCTACCTACAAAAAAACAACAGACCGTAATAGTCTCCTCAGTTTCAAGAGTCACCATCCCAAAGCCCTGAGAGATAATCTACCCTACGGCCAATTTTTGAGGATACGTCGCAACTGCAGCAATATCCAGGAATTTGATACCCAAGCAAGCTGTCTGACAAGAAATCTCCAGGACAGGGACTACCCAGAGGAGGTGGTCAACAGGGCTAGGAAACGAGCCAGAAATAATAATCGACAGGCACTTCTGGAGACAAAGGAAAAAGGACCGGATAACATCATTACATGTGTGACAACCTTCACACCCCTGTCTAACAAGATCAAGAACATTGTTAACCACAATTGGAAGATCCTGAATACTGGTACCCTGAATATGGAACGACCGCGTTTTGCGTTCAAAAGGACCACGAATCTACGGGACCAATTGATCAACACCAGACCACGAGCCAAAAAAACCCACCAAGAGTCAACTTTGTGGGATCTTCCGCCAGTGAAAGGCCATTTCCCATGTGGTACATGCAGTGCATGCCCATTCACACGGCATACCAAAACCCTCAATCTGGGTGATTTTACATGGGAGCAGTATAGACACACGAACTGTAACACCAAGAATTGTGTCTACCTGATTACCTGCCCATGTACATTGAGATACATAGGGATGACCACCCGGTCTGTCAAAATCAGGATCAGTGAACATAGAAGCACGATCAGACGGGGACGGACGGCGACGAGATTGACGAACCATTATATTGACAAGGGGCATTCCTGTGACGAAATACAATGGACAATACTGGAGACCAACCAGATGTGGAACAACACATCCCTATTCCGTCGAGAACAACGTTGGGTACATCGTCTGCGGACACATGAACATGGTCTGAATGATGAGATACCCTGGGCGGAACTTTGAACCTGTATGCACATTGACATTGCAAGTCTAGCAACACATGACTCCCCTTGTTTATTATATTGGTATAATAACCAATAACCAATATCATCCCCAAACTTGAGGCCATGAAAATGGGGTGATATCTAGATAACTGAATCACCCACACCATATCTCACTAACTCACCTCCCTCTAACAACTGTTTCCCGCCACCCATTTTTATTTAGATTTATGCGAATGGTGTTGGAACCTCTATGACTGATAGGTCCAAAACATAGCGCCATAGCTGATAACCCTTCACCAACATGAAAGCTCATACAGATGGCTATTATCGGCCCCTTACAATGACCAGTATATAGTACATATAGATTTTTTGAGTTACCCCTGGAAAACACGACCATAATTAGATCGATCTATGTTCGCTCTGACAACGCAGTAGCTAACACACTCACAAATGTACTATTACTGATCGCGCCGATAGGGTGACTAATACACAGTATACATATATTTTTCTTGATTTCAATTTTTGGACCACGATCAAACCATATTTATGAGTACTCCCACTGAATTAAGCATTAGCAAACGTGCACTCACTAATGTGTAAAAACTGATCGCGCTGACATGGTGAGAGCGTCACACGTTGCCATGATGACCGGGCACAGTAGTTACAGCGCATGCGCGGGAGCATAGGGCCTCGACAACACGCAGGCGCAAGAGAGCATTCTCACACGCAATAGACAGCTGAATCTGATGCTGGCCGACCGGACCGGAAGGAGGTACCGCCACAATCAATTAGCGGGACTACAAATAGCGGCAATGTCGGAGACCATTTACATGCAGGCAGGAGTACGGTTGGGGTAGGTGCACAAGAGCCAGCACCCGAGCAAACTGTAAGTAAGATCTTGCCGGAAGGTGTCTCGTGGAGCATGTTCACGTTATATGATAGATACCGCACTGTTGTGTTACAACACTAGATGAGACTGACGAGTGTGTTTACATTATGTCATTTCCTGTCTAGTCCGGTAAGGTGCGGGCGCTCGACTCCTACTAGCCTATGGAGCAACTCTCTCCTCATTTTTAGGTAAGATTGTGTGTGACATGGTCACTGTTACCAATGGGGTGATATTGGGGCTACAACAGTGGAGGGCTATCAAACCCCGACAAGAGTCATCTTTGTAAGGCATGCTACCTAGCATGCCAGTGAGATATTGAGGCACGGCCTGGTGATATTATCATTGGGTTTTGAATGGGAGTTGTTGGGATATGCGGGTGACTTCTTGAGGATCTGTGGGACCACATACGCCAGGGCTTCCCTGCCTTCATGACGTGTGTGGTACCCTCCTGTCACTCGGGGTTGAGACCCCGCAGCCCAGCCACTTTGGGAAAGGCACTTTATAATTCATGTCTAGCTCGCACTTATTTATTTCTTATGTTGCGTAAACTAAGGACAAGCTCTGGGGAAATATTGATATTCCCTATCAAGAGCTGTGACGCATTTCTTTTCTTCTTTTTTCTTTCTCCTTTTTCTCTTGTTTTACCTAGGTGTTATCCTGGAGCGGCTAATATCTAACTAGTTGTTATAGTTAGATTGCAGGGTACATTGTTACTGTGCACGCCCGGATACCCACTGAGGGTATTAACCCCGGATTCACTGTTCACTCAACCACACCTTATTTAATTATTTATTTGGTCCTGAAGAAGCGCCACGGATCTGTTTGGACCACACAGGCGCGAAACATGTTGACCTCTTTAGTTACCTAGGGCCCATTAAGCCTACATAGGTAACGCTTGACCTACGGGTTTTTAGTCTGCCAAGGGTGACCCTCTTTATTATAAATTTTTCGCTAGGTAACCCTTAGACAGTTTTAGACTCACTTTGCACGCATCACTGCACTCTTTTAGAGGACCCACACCACACACCCGCATGCACCATACGGCGTCTTGTTTCAAAAGATCTCCGTTAAAGTGACCCTTCGGGGGACCCGTAGGGCATTGCAGCGCCGGCCCGACGAGGAGCAAAACGCCCGATGATGAAGCATGACATCCTTCGGGGTGTGTGAGGGCATTATGAGACAAGACTTGCTCTTTCCTCTCACACGTGGGCCTCATAAAGCCTAGGATCACTCATATTTATACTTTACTCTTTATCGAGTGGGTGACTACCTGTACCCCTCGTCTGGAACAGTGCCCCCTGTTTTGATTAATACGAGAACTACCCATCCCCTTGGAATTTCTCATCACTAAGGCGGAAAAATCTGGACAGACCATCAGCATTGGCGTGTTCTGTACCAGGGCGGTGTTCCACCGTGAAGTCCATACCCTGTAGGGAAATGGACCACCTCAACAGCTTGGGATTCTCACCCCTCATCTGCATCAACCATCTGAGGGGCCTGTGGTCTGTCTGAACCCGGAAGTGAGTCCCAAACAGGTATGGTCTCAGCTTCTTCAGTGCCCAGACCACAACAAATGCCTCACGCTCAATTGCACTCCACCTCTGTTCCCGGGGAAGTAACCTCCTACTGATGAAGGCTACAGGTTGGTCTAGTCCCTCCTCATTTATCTGTGACAGGACGGCCCCTACCCCATGCTCTGAAGCGTCTGTCTGGACAACAAATTCCTTAGCAAAATTGGGCGCCTGGAGTACGGGTGCTGTACACATGGCAGTCTTGAGGGCATCAAAAGCTTTCTGACAGGTGTCAGTCCAGTTCACGATCTTTGGCTGCTTTTTGGAAGTCAGCTCAGTCAAGGGTGCAACAATGTTGCCATACCCCTTGACAAGCCTCCTGTAGTAACCCGTGAGTCCTAAGAAGGCCCTCACCTGGGTCTGGGTCCTTGGGGGCTCCCAAGCCAGGATGGTTTCAATCTTGGGCTGCAGAGGCGCCACTTGGCCACTCCCAACCTGGTGTCCCAAGTACACCACAGAACCCTGCCCAATCTGGCACTTACTGGCCTTGATTGTGAGGCCTGCTCTGCGCAGCGCCATCAACACTTCCCAGAGGTGGCGCAAGTGGTCCTCCCAGGAGGAACTAAACACTGCAATGTCATCCAGGTAGGCGGCACTGAAATCCTCCAGCCCAACCAACACCTGGTTGACCAACCTCTGAAAGGTGGCAGGGGCATTCTTCATCCCAAAGGGCATCACACGGAACTGGTAGTGCCCATCTGGTGTGGAGAATGCTGACCTCTCCTTTGCCCCATCAGTAAGGCGATCTGCCAGTACCCAGACGTCAGATCAAACGTGCTGAGGTACCGGGCAGCCCCTAACCGATCTATGAGCTCATCAACTCTGGGGATGGGGTGCGCGTCGGTCTTCGTGACCGAATTGAGACCTCGGTAGTCCACACAGAACCTAAGTTCAGGGGTGGCACCAGGCGCTGCAGCTTTTGGTACCAAGACCACGGGGCTGGACCAAGGGCTGCTAGAGGACTCAATCACCCCTAAGGCAAACATTTTGGAGACCTCCTCCTTAATGTAAGCCCTGACCCTGTCAGTCACTCTGTAAGCCTTGTGCTTGACAGGAGGACTGTCCCTGGTGTTTACCTCATGGACGCACCAATCAGTGACACCAGGCACCAGGGAAAACAAATCAGAAAATTGCCCCAACAGTTGGTGACAATCTCTCTGCTGCTCAGGGGTCAGTGTGGTGGAGAGGACCACACCCTCCACTGACCCATCCTTCTCTCCTGCACACAGGAGGTCAGGAAGAGGCTCACTCTCCTCCTCCATCCCAGCATCTGTGGCAAGAAGCATGCCCACTTCAGACCTCTCAAAGTGGGGCATCAGGCGGTTCACATGCAGGACCCGCAAGGGGTTCCTGGGAGATTGAAAGTCCACCAAGTAGGTAACTGGACTTCTGTGCTCCACCACCTCAAATGGACCGGTCCACTTATCTTGGAGCGCACAAGGCTCCACTGGGGCCAGTACCCAAACCTTCTGACCAGGTTGAAACTCGACCAGAGTGGCATTCTGGTCGTGCCAACGTTTCATTTCCTCCTGGCTGGCTTCCAGATTTGCCTCAGCAATTTTTCTGAAACGCTGAGTCTGGTTCCTGAAGGCCAACATGTAGCTAAATACATCTTGGGGAGGTTTCCTGGGAGATTGCTCCCAGCCTTCCTTGACCAGACTCAGAGGCCCTCTTACCGGATGGCCATAGAGCAGTTCAAAGGGACTGAACCCTAAGGACTTCTGTGGCACCTCACGGTAGGCAAACAACAGGCATGGCAAGAGGACGTCCCACTTACGCCTCAGGGGCTCTTCTAGGCCCATGATCATGCCCTTCAAGGTCCGGTTGAACCTTTCAACCAGACCATTACCTTGAGGGTGGTAAGGAGTGGTGAACTTATAAGTTACCCCACACTCCTTCCACAGAGACTTCATGTACTGGGAGATGAAGTTGGTCTCCCTGTCAGACACCACCTCTCTGGGGAACCCCACACAGGAGAAAATCCCCATCAGTGCACGTCCCACCACGGGGGCCGTCACTGTCCTGAGCGGAATGGCTTCAGGGTACCGGATGGCATGGTCCACCAAGACCAGGATGAACCTGTTGCCCATGGCTGTCTTAGGGTCCAGAGGCCCCACAATGTCAATGCCCACTCGCTCGAATGGGGTACTAACAACTGGAAAGGGCTGGAGTGGGGCCTTGATCTTCCCCCCACTCTTCCCACTTGCCTGGCAAGTCTCACATGTTCTGCAATAAGTGTCTGAGCTCTTGCGCATCTGGGGCCAATAAAAGTGGGTGACCAGCCTCTCAAAGGTCTTGGTCTGCCCCAGATGTCCTGCCAATGGAATGTCATGAGCCAACCCCAGTAGGAAGGCTCTGAAGCACTCGGGTACCACCAGCACACGGGCTGACCCTGGCTCAACAGCCTTAGGCTCGCTATACAGGAGACTGTTCTCCCAGTAAATCAGATGTGAACCAGACATGTCACCTGCTGCCTGGGCTGCAGCCTGACGCTGCATACCCTCAAGAGAAGGTCAAACTCTTTGCTGCTCACAAAATTCCTCCCTGGTGGGTCCCCCTTCCTGCTGTTAATGGGTCAGCTCAGGCAGGTCCCCCAGTTCGGTGATCTGCTCCCCGGTAGGCTCCAGGGCATCCCCCTCAGGGTTTGCTCCATCCTGGGCCGTGGGAACCAAGGGGGCCGGCTTCCCGCGCCCCTGCCCCTTCTCTCTAAGGCAGGGATCTGGGCCGTACTCTCCAGGCTCCAGGTCCTTCTCAACACCCTCCTTGGCTGCCATGGACCGAGTGGTAGCACACGCCCACTCAGGCAGACCCAACATCTCCAAGTGAGATCTTCTCTCCACCGTAGCCCATGGGGAGTTCTCTAAATCATTGCCCAACAGACAGTCTACAGGCATGGCGGGCCTCACAGCCACCTGAAGAGTTCCTGAGACCCCCCCCCACTCAAAGGGAACCTGAGCCACCTCACATTGGCTCTCTGAGTTGTCTGCGGACACCACTGGGTAGAATGCATGTGGGACAACCTGCTCTTTGGACACCAGCCGGGAGCTGACAGCAGTTACACTGGCTCCTGTGTCTCTTAGAGCCTCCACTCTATGGCCATTGATGGTCACCCACTGCCTGTACTTTTTAGTGTTATCAGGCAGTGCAGGCTTAGGGACCATCTCAAAGTCTCCTAATGAGACAAGGGTCAACTCTACGGGATCCCACCCACCTTGGGCACCCATCTCCTCCCCTCCCAGGGCTACACTAGCAAGCTGGCGGGGTGGTGCATGGGGTGGTGCACTAGTATCTCTCTGAGGACACTGGGGATCATAGTCTCTGTGGCCCACTTGACCACACTTATAACAAGTAAGGGGCCCCCTCTGAACAGGCCTACCTGTCGGGGGCACTGGCGTCTTCTCTTGGGGAGGCTGGGACACCACTGCTTGGTTCCCTTGGGAATTACTTTGGGGCCCTCTTTGGAACTCCCTTGGTTTACCCCTGTCCCCCCCACTTCTCTGCTGGGGACCCTGCCCACCTTTGGCGAAGTCTCCCACTGGACCCTTGCGAACCCGGGTGCTCACCCAGCGGTCCGCCTCCTCAGCAAGCTTCCTAGGGTTAGTCTGCTTGCAATCAATCAGGTGCTGGCGTAGCTCAGGAAAACAGTTACCAGATAAATGCTCCCATGCAATCAAATCCTAAAGCTGCAAAAAAGTTTCTACTTTGCTACCTTTTACCCAGCGTTCCATTGCTCTGCAAAAAAAAAGACACATATTCAACCCACGTGGTACCCTCTAGCTTCTTGCAGGTCCTAAACCTCTGCCTATACATCTCAGGGGTCAAACCATAGCGGGTCATCAAAGCTTCCTTCATGTGGCCATAAACCATCCGACTTTCTGGGGGCAGGTACAACAAGGTATCCCTCCCCTCACTCACAAAGCGTCCCCACAACCCCGCTCCCCAATCCTTCTCAGGGACCCGGTGGGACACCATGGCTAATTCATAAGCTGCAAACCATTGCCCAATATCTTCACTTTTGTGGAAATCCTTAATAACCTCCTTGGGTATATACACTCTATTCTCAGTATGCACTACAGGTATGCTGCCACCAGAGGGGAGATCTCTACACTCTTTGCTTTAATCTCCAACTCCCTCAATATTCTCTCATGCTCAAGTTTCATTTTCATAATCTCAAATTCTAACTTCTTGTTCTCTAGGTCCCTCTGACCATCCATTTTAAGCTTAGCCATCTCCATATTATGCCGCCTATCTCTCTCCCTGTCCTCCATCTCTTCTGGGGACAGACCCCTGGCGGACACACTAGTGCCCAGGCTGGAAATTGCTTTATCTCCCACCAGGTCTATTACTTCACCCTGCTGCTCTCCTGCATTCTCTTCCCCCTCCACAGGCTCTCCCATATTCTTAGGGGCATCCCTGGCTTCTAGCTAGGCCTTCAGCGCCTTGTAATTCTCCTCCCTTCTAGTGAGACCTGTGATAGGGACTGTGAAGCGTTTGCAAAAATATTTGAGCTGCTTGGCATTGTAGGTTTCTAATTTCTCTTCTTCCCAGGAGAGATCCTCCGAGGCATTGGATCCGGGCTTGCCCATTGTAGCAATAACTGGCAATATTAATCAAAAATAGAATTAAAAAAAACTTCAAAACGTATGTGGTTGCGTTATGGTTCTCACTCACTAGTAGTGTACACTATAATTACTGTATGCGAACATAAATGCAAGTCCAGATCCTCACCGCTGACCACCAATGTTACAAATGGGGGTCTCTAGTTGGCAATGGCTGGCCACTGTCCAAGTAGGGACCCTTATTCCTAAGTCAGAGTGAGAGGGCTACACCCTTTGACAGCCCCTGCTCAACCCTGTGGTAACGTAGCACGAGCAGCTAGGCCCATCTCAGAGGCAGTGTGTGAAGCATTTATGACCATACACAGTAACACAGTGAGGAACACTACAAAGGGACACCACACAAGTAGTTATAAAAAATAAGTATCTTTATATATAGACTTAACACAAGACCAATAACGATAAAAAGCCACAATACTGTCAAATAGGATTACTCTTCAAATGCTGTAAAAATAGTTCAAAGTGTGCAAAGAGGAGTTCAGTTCAAAGCAGTGGTCTCTGCGACCCTTTTACTTACAAAGTACCTGGATTTCGTAGCAAAACCAACAAATTGTCGCAAAGAAGCTGTAGCAATGATTTTCTGCACGCGAGGCCGGCGATGCGATAAATCCTTGCCGCGAGGGAGGATGATGCGCCGATCTGCTGATGCGTGCGGAGACGATGCGACAAACTTCTGCACGCTAGGCCGTTGATGCGATGACTCCTTGCCGCGAGGGAGAGACGATGCGACGATCCTGTTGCGTGTGCGATCAGGTTGCGATGCGAAGAAATGGCGCCCCGCGAGGGAGCGACGATCCTGATGCGATGCGATGAAAATGGCGGACGCCCGGCGTCCGCGCTCCGATGTCGTGAAGCGATGATCTCTTGGAGTTAGCGAGCACTTGGAAGCCCGCAAACGTGCGATGCGAGGCTCATTGGAGTTAGCGAGCACTTGGCGGCCCGCAAACGTGCGATGAGTCGATCTTTGGTTGCGAGCACTCAGCGGCAGCAGCGCGATGATTTTCCGGGCGCTTTCGCTGCGGCGGCTCGCAAACGTGCGTTAGCGACGATTTCAGCACTCTCTTCTCTGTAGTAGAACTAGAGGCCCTGGAACTCACAGGAGCCTCACCTGCAGATAGAAATCCTCGCTGGGAGGAATCAGGAGGCTGGTGGTGAAGTCTGATGTGCCTGAGACTTCAACAGGAGGCTAGCTCTCTCCTAGTCCTTGGGTGATTGCTTTAGCAAGATTAATAAAAGTTCTCTCAAAGTCCTTTTCCCTCTTCTTCCAAGTCCAATGGTAACCACTGCAGGCCAATCCAAGAAACAGCACACAAGCACAAGGATAGTCACCTCCTGCAGATTCCTTAAGTTACACGGACAGAGGTTCGTCTTGATGTCCAGGAGCAATACCAATTGTAGGGGTTTCAGCACAGATATTTATACCCCAAAAGTCTTTGTTCTCAAAAGCTACAAGTCACTGAGCCTAGCCAGAACCAGTTCTGCTCAGTCCTGGAGCACTTTGTTTACCAGGCTGCATCCTTCCTTTCAGAAAGAGGGGGTCTGCTATCAGACGCACAGCAGGAGGTGGAGCCATCATTCACCTTGCCAGGCACAGCCCTATTCAAGTTAAGGAGCCACCCCTCCCCATACTCCAAATACAGATCTCTCTATTCAACCCAGGTCTGGCTCAGCCTGCCCTGTCCCTCCAAAACCAGACAGCCAATACACATAACAGCAGAGCACACTGGAAGGCTTGGGCAAGAAAATACCTACTTTCTAAAAGTGGTATTTTCAAACACAGAATATAAAAATAAACTTTGCTTTCTACCATGTTCCTGGGGTCAGTTAGGACTATAGAATGTAATAGTCAAACTTGCCCATTCTGGCCTATGGGGAACAGGTAGCCTTACAGTAGTGAAAAACGAAGGGGCATATTATCAAGAACGGCGTTAAAATTATCGCCGGTTTAGCGGCAGAAAACTGCCGCTAAAGCGGCGATAATGGGCTTGATAATATGCCCTGGAGAATTCCAATAGAAGCCCATGTTCACACCAGAACATGGACTTCTATTGGAATTCTCAAGGGCATATTATCAAGCCCATTATCGCCGCTTTAGCGGCAGTTTTCTGCCGCTAAACCGGCGATAATTTTTAACGCTGTTCTTGATAATATGCCCCGAAATTGGGTGTAATTCACTACCAGGACATGCTACACACACCACGGCATGTCCTACCTTAGACATACAATGCACCCTACCATAGGGGTGGCTTACATGATGCCAAGGGAAGGTTCAGGGGCTGGGAAGTGGGTGCACTTCACAGCCAAGATGGCAGTTCTGGACTGCACACAGAATCCGCAGTGGCAGGTCTGAGACACACTTTACAAGCTGCTTCCGTGGGTGGCGCAAACCAGCGCTGCAAGCCCACCAGCAGCATTCGGTTTACCAGCCCTGGGCACCCACAGGCCACGCTACTAGGGACTAACAGGTAACCCAAATAAGCCAATCAGGGATATACCAATTCATATGTCATATTTACATAGGGAGCATCCGCGCTGTGGCACTGAAGGGCAGTGGCACAGCGCCCAGAGCATCTAACACCAGCAAAACAGAGGAGACAACAGCGAAAAATGGAAGGGAGACCCACGCCAAAGGTGCCAGGTCTAACACCCACTGAGTGCCTACTCGCCCGCAGGCATGGTACAGTGACCCTGCCAACTTGCCTTCAAGCATACCACCTAAGAACAGCTTCCCTAGCGAGTGCAAGGTACGCTGCATTAAACCTTCTCAGCAGAGACACCAAGAGCAAAACTCAGGGCAACTGTTCGCTTAAAAAATATCGGTAGCCATAGTGTGTCGTATGATTGCCTCATTATATTTTTGTTAAAGGTTGATAGTGTATTAATAGTTAATCTGTCATATATTCATGAAATATATTTAGAGGGAAACACAAAAGCTTTAGACGAATGTGCAAGGAAATTAACACATTTCTATTCACGCCTTACATCAAAGATCACAGGGCACATTTTCACAACAATGTTGGAAAATATTATATAAAGTCTATCCGAGAGCCTCTGGGAGAGAGAGAGTCCAGGAATTCCAGAATGAGCATCTATGATTAACAATGTTTGTCAAGGTCGCACACTGACACTTGCTATCTGGTTCTTTCAAAAACTGAGACAAAATGAAGATTGGCCTTGCCTTTGGGCTGTCTGTGGACTGGAAAATTAGAAATACGAGCAGGTATGAGCCTGTGCTATTTAGAAAGCTTCTATTTTCACCTGATTTTAATGCTAATGTAGACATTAGCTAGGGCAAAAAAAGAAAGGATTTCTTCACATACTTCATCCAAACTTGCCATCTAATAGGATGCCTATTTTGTTTATCGCATTGATACGTATTGTCTTGACTCACCATAATCTTTATATCTGCAGTGACTCTATATATTTTGAAGCGAAACAAGGCTTTAATATGTTAATAAAGCCTTTTAAAATTGTCATATGAATTTTTTGTGCATGTGCAATTTACTGGGGAAAGGCATTGCTGTAAACCAAACAATATGAAATGTATTCAGGTCAGTTTTTGTGAGGATGTGAGCATCACTCGATATGCGTCATCTCTAGGTAAGTTGTAGGAAATCTGTGAGCCACAACCTGTCTGTTTCAAGGGGACCTGAAACATGTATCAAGCGTATGCCTCAACTACACATACTTAGGAAATGCATGGGGGTGTTTATAGTGCAAATCTAGTTGAAAAGCAATGTAGCAGTGTACCAAGCTGGGGTTCGAAAGGAAGAGTACAGCACTGGTGTGTGCGGATGGGAGGCAAGACAAGGGGGGTTACTAGGTGGGACTAGTTATCCAGTGGGTTGCACATGGATGAGGTGTTGCCTGGATCAGGTGCAGCCGCGGCCGCTGCAGGTAAGAGCGGTGGGGCCAGGTGAGGGGGGATTTCGAGAGACGACCAAGAGGGAAAATTAAATAAATAATTAATTTTCCCTCGTAGTCGTCTCTCGAAATCCCCCCTCACCTGGCCCCACCGCCCCACCGCTCTTACCTGCAGCGGCCGCGGCTGATCAGGTGTTGCGTGGATCAGGTGTTGCATGAATCAGGTGTTGCGTGGATCAGGTGTTGCATGGATCAGGTGTTGCGTGGATGAGGTGTTGCGTGGGTGAGGTTTTTGCGTGAAACAGGTGTTGCGTGGAACAGGTGTTGCATGGATCAGGTGTTGCATGGATGAGGTGTTGCGTGGATGAGGTTTTTGTGTTGAACAGGTGTTGGGTGGAACAGGTGCTGCATGGATCATGTGTAGCATGGATCAGGTGTTGCGTGGATCAGGTATTGCGTGGATTAGGTTTTTGCGTGGAACAGGTGTTGCATGGATCAGGTGTTGCGTGGAACAGGTGTTGCGTGGATGAGGTGTTGCGTGGATCAGGTGTTGCGTGGATCAGGTGTTGCGTGGTGCGTGGATGAGGTGTTGCGTGGATCAGGTGTTGCATGGATGAGGTGTTGCGTGGATGAGGTGTTGCATGGATCAGGTGTTGCGTGGATGAAGTGTTGAATGGATGAAGTGTTGCGTGGATCAGGTGTTGCATAGATGAGGGGTTGCATGGATCAGGTGTTGCGTGGGACAGGTGTTGCGTGGATGAGGTGTTCGTGGATCAGGTGTTACATGAAGAGGAGGGTCTATGGCTACTCCCTGATCACCATGTGTGAGGGAGCTTGCCGAATCTAGGTTGTGAGGGAATTTCAGGTGCTAGGGGCACAGTAAGAGAAGGCATCAGGTCTGTATTCTCTGTCCTTTCTTTTGTGCCTCAAGCATGGTAAGGTTGCTGTTGTTAGTGTTTCCAAGGCCATTGCAGATCTTGCTTTTGCCTACCAGACATGATCGAGCGCATGAGTTTTCAATTTTGTAAGTAATGCCGTAGATCTTGAAGGTGATGCGGGCTGGCAAAGGGAGAGTGTGGAATACTTTGATGGTTAAACTTCCTGAGATGCTTGATCAGTTAGGCAGCAGCGGTAAGGGTGCTGTGGGCTCTGACATGCTCCTGGGACATCATCTGTTAAGGCATAGCATGCGTCAAGGTGAGGTGAGAGAGGACCGGGGCTAGTTTTACAGTCTGCTTTAACCCCTTCGCTGCTAGGCCTTTCCCCCCCCCCTGTGCTAAGCCTTTTTTTAGCTATTTGGGGTAGTTCGCGCTTAGGCCCCTGTAACCTTTTGACCACATAAGGTATCCACGCCAAATTTGCTTCCTTTTCTTCCAACATCATGGGGATTCTAAAGGTACCCAGGGTTTGTGGATTCCCCTGGTTGGGACCCAGAAATTAGCCAAAATACAGCTAAATTTTGTTTTTTTGGGGAAAAATGCGAAAAAAGGGCTACAGATGAGAGCGTCTGGTTTTTTCCCTGCAAATGGTATCAAAAAAGGGGTTGTGGTACTGAAATCACCATCTTCCCAGCTTTCAGGGACAAGCAGACTTTTGTCAGAAAACCAAAAAGTTTTACACAGTTTTGGCATTTTTCTGGGACATTGCCTATTTTTGCTATTTTTTGTGCTTTCAACCTCCTTCCAGTTAATGGTAGAAATGGGTATGAAAGCAATAATGGATCCTGGAAAGCTATACTTTTTGGAAAAGTAGACAAAATTCTGAATTCAGCAAGGGGTCATTTGTGTAGATCCTTCAAGGTTTCTTTATAGAAACTAACAGTTAAATATAGGAAAATTGAAAATTAGTTGAAAAAAGACAGCCTTTTGTGTCAACGTTTTCACCTGTAACTTCTTCTAATTATGACAGCTCTTTGAAAGCAATATACCGTTACATCCGCAGGACCTTACTGGTTGTGGGGATATATAGGACTTGTAGGTTCACCAAGAACCTGACGAACCCAGAGCCAAAAACTGAGCAGCGACTTGCAATGGTTTTTTATTACGTACGGGTATATAGCAATTATTCTGGGAAAATATATACATGGAAAAATCGGTATGAAAGACACCTATGTATTTCTGAAATGGGAACAAAATATAGAGTTTAGAAACAGTAGATATTTGCACATTTCCGAAATTGGGAATACTCATACTAGCATGCGAATTATCGATCATTTTTCAAAATTACTTCTTTTACACATTGTCTTTCATTTGGAAGGCAGAAATGCATCGAAAGTCAATAGGTAATAACAGTTGCTTTACAAATCTGAATTACCCTAAGTCTCCCGATAAAAATAGTACCTCACTTGTGTGGGTAGGCGTAGTGCCCACGACAGGAAACGGCTCACAACGCAACGTGAACACACCACATTTTCACAATGAAAAATTACCCTTTTGTTGCAAAGTGCCTAGCTGTAGTTTTTGAACCCTAGCTCTGCCGGCACCTAGGGAAACCTAGCAAACCTTTACATTTTTGAAAACTAGCCACCCAGGGGAATCCAGGATGGGGTGACTTGACTGCCTCTAACCAGGTTCTGTTACCCAGAATCCCTTGCAAACCTAAACAATTGTCAAAAAAACCACATTTTCCTCACATTTCTGTGGTGGAAAGTTCTGGAATCTGCGTGGATCCACAAATTTCCACCCACCCCCCGTTCCCCAAAGTCTTCCGAGAAAAATGGTACCTCACTTGTGTGGGTAGGCCTAGTGCCCGCGACAGGAAACGGCGCAAAACGCAACATGGACACACCACAATTTCACAGCGAAAAATGACCCTTTTTTGGCAAAGTACCTAGCTGTAGTTTTTGAACCCTAGCTCTGCCGGAATCTAGGGAAACCTAGCAAACCTATACATTTTTGAAAACTAGACACCCAGGGGAATCCAGGATGGGGTGACTTGACTGGCTCACACCAGGTTCTGTTACCCAGAATCCCTTGCAAACCTAAACAATTGTCAAAAAAACCACATTTTCCTCACATTTCTGTGTTGGAAAGTTCTGGAATCTGCGTGGATCCACAAATTTCCACCCACCCCGTGTTCCCCAAAGTCTTATGAGAAAAATGGTACCTCACTTGTGTGGGTAGGCCTAGTGGCCGCGACAGGAAACGGCGCAAAACGCAACATGGACACACCACAATTTCACAGTGAAAAATGACCCTTTTTTGGCAAAGTACCTAGCTGTAGTTTTTTAACCCTACCTCTGCCGGCACCTAGGGAAACCTAGCAAACCTATACATTTTTGAAAACTAGACACCCAGGGGACTTCAGGATGGGGTGACTTGACTGCCTCTCACCAGGTTCTGTTACCCAGAATCCCTTGCAAACCTAAAAAATTGTCAAAAAAACCACATTTTCCTCACATTTCTGTTGTGGAAAGTTCTGGAATCTGCGTAGATCCACAAATTTCGACCCACCCCGCGTTCCCAAAAGTCTTCCGAGAAAAACGGTACCTCACTTGTGTGGGTAGGCCTAGTGCCCGCGATAGGAAACGGCGCAAAACGCAACGTGGACACACCACAATTTCACAGTGAAAAATGACCCTTTTTTGGCAAAGTGCCTAGCTGTAGTTTTTGAACCCTAGCTCTGCCGGCACCTAGGGAAACCTAGCAAACCTATACATTTTTGAAAACTAGATACCCAGGGGAATCCAGGCTGGGGTGACTTGACTGCCTCTCACCAGGTTCTGTTATCCAGAATCCCTTGCAAACCTAACAAATTGTCCAAAAAAACACATTTTCCTCACATTTCTGTGGTGAAAAGTTCTGGAATCTGCATGGATCCACAAATTTCCACCCACCCCGCGTTCCCCAAAGTCTTCCGAGAAAAACGGTACCTCACTTGTGTGGGTAGGCCTAGTGCCCGCGACAGAAAACGGCACAAAACGCAACATGGACACACCACAATTTCACAGTGAAAAATGACCCTTTTTTGGCAAAGTGCCTAGCTGTAGTTTTTGAACCCTAGCTCTGCCGACACCTAGGGGAACCTAGCAAACCTATACATTTTTGAAAACTAGACACCCAGGGGAATCCAGGCTGGGGTGACTTGACTGCCTCTCACCAGGTTCTGTTACCCAGAATCCCTTGCAAACCTAAACAATTGTCAAAAAAAACACATTTTCCTCACATTTCTGTGGTGGAAAGTTCTGGAATCTGCGTGGATCCACCAATTTCCACCCACCCCCCGTTCCCCAAAGTCTTCCGAGAAAAACGGTACCTCACTTGTGTGGGTAGGTCTAGTGCCCGCGACAGAAAACGGCGCAAAACGCAACGTGGACACACCACAATTTGACAGTGAAAAATGACCCTTTTTTGGCAAAGTGCCTAGCTGTAGTTTTTGAACCCTAGCTCTGCCGGCACCTAAGGAAACCTAGCAAACCTGTATATTTTTGAAAACTAGACACCCAGGGAAATCCAGGATGGAGTGACTTGACTGCCTCTCGCCAGGTTCTGTTACCCAGAATCCCTTGTAAACCTAAAAAATTGTCAAAAAACCCACATTTTCCTCACATTTCTGTGGTGAAAAGTTCTGGAATCTGCGTGGATCCACAATTTTCCACTCACCCCGCATTCCCCAAGGTCTTCCGAGAAAAATGGTACCTCACTTGCGTGGGTGGATCAAGGACCCGTGACAGGCAAGGGTCCAAAACCTATTGAGGCGACATCAAAATGACCTATCACAAACCAACCTGCTTTTGCAAGGGGGGTCCCATGAGCTTTTGGCCCTGGGCTCGGCGACCATCTAGGGAAACCTACCAAACCCACACATTTCTGGAAACTAGACACCCGGGGGAGTCGAGCGAGGTATGGCTTGCGTGGGTCCCCTAACGTTTTCCTACCCAGAATCCCCTGCAAACCTCACATTTAGCTGAAAAAATCACTTTTTTCTCTAAGTTCTGTGTGGGAAAGTTCTGGAATCTCCGTGGATCCACAAATTTCCTCCCACCCAGCGTTCCCCCAGGTCTCCCGATAAAAATTATACCTCACTCGCGTGGGTGGGTCAAGTACCCGTGACAGGCAAGGGCCCAAAACCTATTGAGGCGACATCAAAATGACCTA
The DNA here is from genome assembly GCA_963921515.1 of Calotriton arnoldi. Classification (NCBI taxonomy): domain Eukaryota; kingdom Metazoa; phylum Chordata; class Amphibia; order Caudata; family Salamandridae; genus Calotriton; species Calotriton arnoldi. Next base: position 171,881 of record CAWUFW010018123.1, on the reverse strand, counting down.
TCACAAAACAACCTGGTTTTGCAAGGGGGGTCACCTGGGTTTTTGTCCCCGGGCTCGGCGGCCATCTTGGGAAACTACCAAACTCAAACATTTCTGAAAACTAGACACCCGGGGGAGTCCAGCGATGTATGGCTTGCGAGGGTCCCCCAACGTTTTCCTACCCTGAATCCTCTGCAGACCTCACATTTAGCTGAAAAAATCACTTTTTCCATACATTTTTGCATGGGATCACCGTGCCGGCACAAATGTCCTACCACCCAGCGTTCCCCTTGTTCTGCCGAGTAAAATGATACCTCACTTGTGTGGGTGGGCCAAAGGCCTGTGACTAGGAAGAGCCCAAAACATAGGGATTTAGAGTATAGCACCGAGAATTCTAAGCGCTACATTTTTTTAAAAATACGTTTTTAGCCAGTTCTGCTTTGAACACCCACACAAGTGAGGTATCATTTTACTCGGAAGAACAAGGGGAACGCTGGGTGGTAGGACATTTGTGCCGGCACGGTGATCCCATTCAAAAATATGTGGAAAGTATGTTTTTTTCAGCTAAATTTGAGGTTTGCAGGGGATTCTGGGTAGGGAAACGTTAGGGGATCCACGCAAGCCATACCTCATTGGACTCCCCAGGGTGTCTAGTTTTCAGAAACATGTGGGTTTGGTAGGTTTCCCTAGATGTCGGCAAGCCCGGGGCCAAAACACCAGGTGCCCCCCCACCCCCCAAAACCAGGTAGTTTTGTTATAGGTAATTTTGAAGTCTCCACAATACGATTTGGGCCATTTTCTGTTTCAGCCACTTTGCCTACCCACACAAGTGAGGTACCATTTTTATCGGGAGACCTGAGGGAACACTGGGTGGGAGGAAATTTGTGGATCCACGCAGATTCCAGAACTTTCCCACACAGAAATTTGAGAAAAAAGTGATTTGTTTCAGCTAAATTTGAGGTTTGCAGGGGATTCTGGGTAGGAAAATGTTGGGGGACCCATGCAAGCCATACCTCGCTGGACTCCCCCGGGTGTCTACTTTTCAGAAATGTGTGGGTTTGGAAGTTTCCCAAGATGGCCGCCGAGCCCGGGGCCAAAAACCCAGGTGACCCCCTTTGCAAATCCAGGTTGTTTTGTGATAGGTCATTTTGATGTCTCCTCAATACGTTTTGGGCCCTTGCCTGTCACGGGTACTTGACCCACCCATGCGAGTGAGGTACCATTTTTATCGGGAGACCTGGGCGAACACTGGGTGGTAGGAAATTTGTGGATCCACGTAGATTCCAGAACTTTCCCACACAGAAATTTGAGAAGAAAGTGATTTTTTCAGCTAAATTTGAGGTTTGCAGGGGATTCTGGGTAGGAAAACGTTGGGGGACCCACGCAAGCTATACCTGGCTGGACTCCACCGAGTGTCTAGTTTTCAGAAATGTGTGGGTTTGGTAGGTTTCCCTAGATGGCCGCCGAGCCCGGGGCCAAAAACTCATGGGACCCCCCTTGCAAAACCAGGTTGTTTTGTGATAGGTAATTTTGATGTCGCCTTAATAGGTTTTGGGCCCTTGCCTGTCGCGGGCACTAGGCCTACCCACGCAAGTGAGGTACCATTTTTCTCGGAAGGCTCTGGGGAACGTGGGGTGGGTGGAATTTTGTGGATCCACGCAGATTCCACAACTTTCCACCACAGAAATGTGAGGAAAATGTGGTTTTTTTAGACAAATTTTTAGGTTTGCAAGGGATTCTGGGTAACAGAACCTGGTGCGAGCCAGTCAAGTCACCCCATCATGGATTCCCCAGGGTGTCTACATTTAAAAAATGTATAGGTTTGCTAGGTTTCCCTAGGTGCCAGCAGAGCTAGGGTTCAAAATCTACAGCTAGGCACTTTGCAAAAAAGGGTCAGTTTTCACTGTGAAAATGTGGTGTGTCCACGTTGCGTTTTGGGCCATTTCCTGTCGCGGCCACTAGTCCTACCCATGCAAGTGAGGTACCATTTTTCTTGGAAGACTTTGGGGAACGCGGGGTGGGTGGAATTTTGTGGACCCACGCAGATTCCAGAACTTTCCACCACAGAAATGTGAGGAAAATGTGTTTTTTTTGACAAATTTTTAAGGGATTCTGGGTAACAGAGCCTGGTGAGAGCCAGTCAAGTCACCCCATCCTGGATTCCCCTGGGTGTCTAGTTTTCAAAAATGTACAGGTTTGCTAGGTTTCCCTATGTGCCGGCTGCGCTAGGGCCCAAAATCCACAGGTAGGCATATTGCTAAAAACAAATCTGTGCCTAGTCGGCTTTCTGCTACACTGGGGGGGATATAGGGGTGGGGTTGCCCCGATATGCCCCCAAGGGCCCCATCTGCCCCCCAGGGGGGGCATAAAGGCTTTCATTTTTGCAGGGGGGGGCATGCCCATATTGGGCAGCCCCCACCACTAATTATATATTTTTTTTAAATCCCTGGTATCTAGTGGGCTTTCTGCCCCCCCGGGGGGGCAGATTGGGGGCTACTGCCCCCAAAGACTAATTTTTGCAGCCGGGGGTGGGGGCATCGGCATGCCCGTTTTGGGCAGCCCCCACCCTAATTTAATTTGGTCTTAAAAAATCCCTGGCGTATATTGGGCTTTTTGCCCCCCCAGGGGGGCAGAAAGGCTGTAAATTTTGCGGGGGTGGGGGCATGGACATGCCCTTTATGGGCAGCCCCCACCCTAATAATAAATGCGCAAAAAAAAAAAATCCCTGGCATCTAGGGGGGTTTTTGCCCCCCAGGGGGGGCAAAAAGACTAAATGATACCAAATTTATTTGGGGGGAGCAAAGGCCCTTGCCCAAGGGGCCGCTCCCCCCTCCCTGGTGTCTAGTGGGTGGATCCCTGCTTGGGGATCGCCCTCCTGGGGCGATCCCCAAGCAGGGATCCACTGGGGAGGGGTACCATTGGAATGGGGAGATTCTCCCCTTCCCAATGATACCTCTCCCGTCTTTCTACGTGCCCGGGGGGCTGAGATAGCCCCCTGAGCACATAGAAAGTGAAACTGAAATGAGCCTAAAGGCTCATTTCAGTTTCGGTTTCTGTGCAATGACGACAGCGCGACGTGCGCGCTGATCGTCATTGCACACAAACCAGGGGGGGCCTCGGGAGCTGGGGAAGCTCTTCCCCAGCTCCCGCGGCTTTGGGGGTGAAGAGGAAATCCCTCTGGTGCCTGCACCAGAGGGATTTCTGGTGCGGTGTGCCATGACGGCCAGGAGCCGTCCTGAGCACACGCCCACCGTGTCTCAGGACGGCTCCCGGCCGTCCTGAGCACGGAAGGGGTTAAGAAAAAAAAAACTTTCACTGTGCACAGTATGACGTGTTGATGCCGGGCAGTTTGTGTCTCTTTTGAGATGTTCTTTCTGAAGCTGGTGATGGTGTTGATCTTGAGTCCTAGTGATCTGGCGTATTTGACCAATGGTGTGGTGAGAGCATCCAGGTTCATCCCTGGGAGCCATTCCTGCAAACATGCCTGTTGGCTGCAGAATCTACATGTACAGAGAGGGCTGTGCTTCAAGCGTGGCTTAGACGTACATCCCTCCCCACTACACTACTTCTCAGCTCTGTTAGCGGCGCAATGCAAATTTTTCATACTTCAGTCATCCATTCCCTAAAAACCCACTTCAAAAATATTCTCGCCTCACAAATGTCACTTTGCTCATCAGAAAGGCTTTCATTTTTGCGGGGGGGGGTGGGGGCATGCCCCCACCACTAATTATAATTTTTTTTAAAATCCCTGGTATCTAGTGGGCTTTCTGCCCCCAAAGACTAATTTTTGCGGATGGGGGTGGGGGCATCGGCATGCCCGTTTTGGGCAGCCCCCACCCTAATTTAATTTGGTCTTAAAAAATCCCTGGCGTATAGTGGGCTTTTTGCGGGGGTGGGGGCATGGACATGCCCTTCATGGGCAGCCCCCGCCCTAATAATAAATGCGCAAAAAAAAAAATCTCTGGCGTCTATGGGGCTTTTTGCCCCCCCGGGGGGGCAAAAAGACTAAATGATACCAAATTTATTTGGGGGGAGCAAAGGCCCTTGCCCAAGGGGCCGCTCCCCCCTCCCTGGTGTCTAGTGGGTGGATCCCTGCTTGGGGATCGCCCTCCTGGGGAGGGGTACCATTGGAAAGGGGAGATTCTCCCCTTTCCAATGATACCTCTCCCGTCTTTCTACGTGCCCGGGGGGCTGAGATAGCCCCCTGAGCACATAGAAAGTGAAACTGAAATGAGCCTAAAGGCTGTTAGGGGCGCAATGCAAATTTTTCATACTTCAGTCATCCATTCCCTAAAAACCCACTTCAAAAATATTCTCGCCTCACAAATGTCACTTTGCTCATCAATGAATGCCACAAAATTGCCCTCATCGTATTCCCTATCACTGGCACCGATTTATAATCATGTTGGTTAAAGTTTATTTTTCTCCAATCTAACAACTAGGGTCCTCATTTACAAGCCCATTGTGCTGTCGGTGCATCACTTTTTTTGATGCATCGGCGGAGCAGTGTGCCTGCCCATATTTTCAAGGCCCGGTAAAGTCACCCCGCATGACTTTTCATGGCCTTGTAAAATGGTGAAGGGGCATTCCATGGGTGTTGCTTTGGTAGTTCTCACACAACATTCATGGAACATAACAAATTCCCAGATTTACACAGTGTTGTAAACCTGGTGATGCGTCAGAATACTACGCCTCCCGAGAGGAGGTGTAGGAGTGGCGCAGCGAGTAGAAATACTTTTATTTCTCCTCGTTTTTCCCCTCTGCGCGCTGCAGAATGCCGCACTCATAGAAAGAGGAAAATGCCATCAATTATTGTTTTTGTGCAGGAAGATGTCCCTTCCTGCACAAAAACAATCATCCTCGCAAAACAGACACCCTTGCAACATGACGCAAAGATGCCAGCACTGGCGCACGGCAGCCAACTGTGCGCCAGCGCAAGGGAAAGCACACGGATGCATTGTATTGTTGTTAATACGATGCATCCCTGTGCTTTCAAAATGATGCAGCTTGGTGCAGGAAAATGGTGTGCGGCACTACGCTGAGTAGTATTGTAGTAAATGAGGCCCTAATAGTCTGAGCACTGGCACGTAACGGGCAAACAGGATGCAACAAATTTAGTTAAAATAAGCTGACCGGGGTAGTGGCATAAAACCACCGTGATGGAGTCCCATGCAAAGTTTGGTGCAGGAAGATTTCCACTTTAATTTTTCAGATTGAAGATTGAAGTTGCGTGGATGTGGTATATGACCTGTGACATTGAGAGCCTGCACAATATCCAGCTTTAAATCTGAAAAAATATCCGTTAGTGTCTCCTCTTGGTATTAAGCTGAAACAAAGAAAGCGGTTAACTCACAATCAAGTTACATTATTGGCATTCCCTACTTCAAGTGGCTTTGATCCTGTCTCGCTTTACAGGCATAGCAGTGACACATGCTGACAAGGACAATGACGATTCTCCAATTAATATGCAGAGAGAATCTTGATTTCATTAAAGACAGACGGAGGCTAAAATTATGCAAATACTTTTATTTGCTGCCCAAACATGCAGCCGTTTAAAGAATGTTAATACATCATAAAACAAAGAACGTTCATAACATCATAAGAAGACAGTGAACACTCCCATCTTCCTCTTAGGCTGCGATGACACCAAAGAATGGAAACAGCGTGGCATTCCGATTGCTCCTAAGCATTATCTGAGGACCAAAGGAAAAAAACACTGTATAGTAAAGATATAAAGAAAGGCTATACTGAAGCAGTAAAAGAAAAGTAATAAACACAATTACATTAAAAGTAAAAATATGTATATATATACAAGTCAGAGAAAAGAACAATTTCAGTGAATATTACATTAACATAAGATAAAAAGTAATACCAAGCCCATACTCCTCAGGGAGAGGAGGGCGGGATAATGTTAGCCTCCGTCTGTCTTTAATGAAATCAAGATTCTCTCTACATATTAATTGGAGAATCGTCATTTCATTACAAGACCGGAGGCTACCATTATGCATGTTTAAAGCCATGTAAGGCCACACTGCTAACATGCTCTATTGGTCTCAAATAAAACTTTGAGAAGGAATATGCATTTGACCAATCAGCAGCTTTAAGTATTTCAGGTAAGGATCCTCCTGCCCAAAATACTTTACTAGCCATTGCGCCCCTAGAGGAATGAGCCCCAAATCTAGAGTGATCCATGCCAGCTTCATGCATAATCAGACAGACCCATCTGGCTAAGGTGGCTGAAGAAACAGGTCTAAAAGGACTAACGTATGATAGGAGAAGTTGGTCAGTGTTGACGGGTCTGAATGTTGAAATTTTACTCTCATAACACTTCATACAATTAACAACGCACAATTTTTCACACTCATGAAAAAAGGGGTAGAAGATAGATTCTGACATGGTTTTTGTTATTTCCAAATATCGAAATGGACACCTTCAGAGGAATAGAATCTATTGGAAAGTTCTAAGTCTTTAATGTCAGAAACCCTTCTAAAGGAGATTAGACACAAAAGTGTCGCTAGTTTCATGGAGATTTGTTTAAGGGAGAGTAAAGGGTTATTAGGCCAGGCCAGGAAGAGATTGAAAATTAAGTTGACATCCCATAGGGATTCGTAGCGAGCTTTAGGGGGTCTTCTTAGTCTAACTCCTTTCATAACTCTTTTGATTAAGGGATTGCTACCTATTGCAAGATTATTAATCAAGGCATGGCTTGACGATATTGCCGATCTGTAACAATTGATAGTTCTATAGGAAAGACCTGACTGAAAGAGATGAGCTAGATAGTTGGCTATGTGTTGTAAAGAGCTTTGTACGGGATCCAGATCCCTTTCCATGCACCAACAACTCCATTTTCTCCAAACACCTCTATATCTTTTTCTAGTTCCTGGTGCCCATGATTCTTCCAGAAGGCTTTTAGCCTCTCCTGAAAGGTCAGAATATCTGTCAGAACCCCTGAAATCTTCCAAACAAGAAGGTTCATCCTCCCTTCTAAGACTAAAGGATGTTCCTCTCCGTCCGGACCTTGGAGTAGACCTAAAGATGATGGGATCAGGCGTGGAAAATCCACCGACAGTTCCATTACCCCGGGAAACCAAACTTGGGATTTCCAAAAGGGGGTTACTAGAATGATGGAGCATGACTCTAGTCTCTCTTTCCACAAGAGTCTCTGAATCATTGAGAAGGGTGGAAATGCGTAACCCTTGATCCTTTCCCAGGGTTGGAGAAAGGCATCTACCCCTGATGCATTGGGATCCGGTCTCCAGCTGAAATACTTCCGAACTTGGTAAGTTAGTCTGCTTGCGAAAAGGTCTATCTGAATTGCACCCCATAACTTCTGGATTAGTGCAAAGGCCTCTGGATTCAATTTCCAATCCCTGGAATCGTGGAGGAAACGAGAATTCCAGTCTGCCCTTATATTTTGAATTCCCGGAATAAATTCCGCTCTGAGTGTAATCTTTTGATCCCAACAAAAATACCATATCCGTTTTGCAATATCTGAAAGAGTCTTGGATTTCGCACCCCCCAGACGGTTTATATATGAGACAGCAGAGAAGCTGTCCAAGCGGATCAAGTTGTTGGAGTTCTTTAGAAACTTTTTGAAACTCATAAGGGCATTTAGAGCTGCTAACATCTCTAGGCAGTTTATGTGTAGGGATTGTTCCTCTAAGGACCACCTTCCCCCGGTTTCTAGATTGTTTAGGCGGACTCCCCAGCCACGGTTGCTCGCATCTGACTCTAGGGTAAAGTCTGGAATGTTTCCGAAAATAGCCTTCCCGTTCCAAGCTTGGAGGTTCTTTAGCCACTAGAGTAGATCCTCTCGTGCATCTTCTGAGAGGGGAACTGAGTCTTCGTACCATAAACCCTTTCTCAGACCTAAAGCCTTTAGTCTTTGGAGACCCCTGTAATGAAGTGGACCGGGAGAAATAGCTTGGATAGAGGATGACAGAAGATGTAGCACCCTGGCTAGGTCTTTTAAATGTATTGACTCTTTTGTTAGGACAGAAGATACATGTTTCTTTATCTTGGTAACTTTTTTGTGAGGGAGAATCAGATTGGAAAGGATAGTATTTACCTGGAATCCGAGGAATTCTAACTCTTGTGTCGGAACCATGATAGATTTCTCTATATTTATGATGAATCCTAGATTCTGAATAAGATCTACAGTCATTTGTAAGTGTTTTTGAATCTCTATTTTGTCTTGAGACATAATGAGAATGTCGACTAGGTAAATAATTAGATGAACTCCTCTCTCTCTGAGGTAGCTCACTACTGGACGAAGGACTTTGGTCAAACACCAAGGGGCTGAGGACAGGCAGAAGGGGAGACAAAGGAACTGATAAAGAGTTTCTTTCCAAGTAAAACAAAGGTACTTTTGGCTGTCCTTGTCCATGGGTATTGTAAAATAGGCATCTTTGAGATCTAATTTTACCAGCCAGTCCCTGGCTTGTAAAATGTCTCTCAAGAGATGGATCCCCTCCATCTTGAAATGTCTGTAAGATAAGAATTTGTTTAGATATTTTAGGTTTATGACACGACGCCAACCTTTGTCCTTCTTTTTGACTAGGAAAATTGTACTTATAAAACCCTTTGAAATCTTGGCTAAAGGTACCTTTATGAGGGCTCCCTTGTCTAACACCTGGGAAATCTCTAGATCTATTAGTTTTGAATTCTCCAAGTCTAGAGTCATCTCTCTTGGAATCTTGTCTTGAAATGGACGTTTCCAAAATTCTATTTTGAAGCCAACTATAGTTTCTAGAACCCAAGGATCTTGTGTAATCCTTGACCAATTGTGTGCAAAGTGTTTCAATCTCCCTCCCACCTTTGTAAGGGAACAAGAAGTCAGGCTTACCTTAGTAACTTTGATTTGAAGATCTGGGTCTCCCGCCACGGGATCTTGAGCTCCACCCTCTTTGGGGATAGAAATTTGATCGAAAGCCTCTGTTGAAGTGAGAGGAACCTCTCTGGTCTTGGGGGTAGAAATGGGACCTATAGGTGTTGTGGCTGACAGCCAGTCCCCTCCTGTCAGCCCTTCCAAATAGTGGGCGTCCCCCAAAAACTCTCTGCATGCTAGACTGTGCTTTGCTAAAAGCATTAAAGGTGGAAACATACTTGCCCAAAGATTTCACAAACTTATCTCCGAAGAGGAGTCCTTTGGTATCGCTCATGTCCTCCCTAGAGGACAGATCGGCAAGTTTAGGGTTCATCCTTAAAAGAACCGCTTTACGACGTTCCATAATTAAGTTTGCGTTGACATTACCTAAGAAACAAATTGCGCGTTGCGACCAACCCCTCAGAAGATCTATATTGACTGGAATGTTATTGGCCCTTGCCTCTTCAGTCATATCCAGAATCTTAGTTAACGGTCCAAGGACATCAAGGAGTTTATCTTGACACTGTTTCAAGCATTTCTTTATCCCCTTCCTGGGGTCCTTACCGAAATTAAAAAGAAATGTTATCAATTCTGAATCGAGGTTGGGGGTGTTGCACACCTTGTCCTGCGAGGAGGGTCTAGGACACTCATTGCGCAAAAGGTTGCGAGTTTCTCTGTCCAGAGATTTCCTCAACCCATTGAGATAAATATTTATTAACGTGGTCCATTGGCCACCATTCAGAGCTGCGGGGATGTCTGATAGATAGATGTAGGGTTAAACATTTCCTCTCCGAGGGGGTCTTTAACGGAAGAAGTGGAAGGCTGTTCCAAATCTTGGTCAAGATTATCAAAGGTATCTTGAGGATCGAAAATAAATTCGTCCATGTCCAACTCCTCATAATCTAAGGATTCAGATTGTGAATTAAAGGAATCATCAAAATCATTTGTACCATGAAGGTTACTTCTTTCTCTCATGCCGCTACGGGCAACTTTTCTCAATGTCCCAAAATGTTGGGTTTTTATCTTTTGTGCTTCTATGAGCACCGTTATCTATTGTAGCGCGAAGGCTACCAAAATCGTTAGCATGGGTGGATGCTTCCTTCAAGTGTTTCCTCTTCTGGGAAACCTTCCCCCTTTTTAGGGGTCCAGAGGTAGTGGGGGAGTCTCCGTCAGAAAGAGAGAAGTAAATCTCCTCAACAGGAGACACCCTCTTCCTCTTAGTTAATGCGGCATACACCGCCTCTTTAACGGAAGATCTAAGCTCTTCCTCAAGGAACCTCTTAAGGCTCTCTCCCATAAGTGCCTCCTTAGGGGGCTGTTGTGGATTATTAATGTCCATTTTTTAAAAAGGTTCTTAAAAAAAAAAAAACGGGGGGGTTTGTAATAAATCAGATGATAGCCTCAAAGCTTACTCACGGTTATAATGCCGAAGGAGGACTTAAGGGGGTTGCTCTCCCTTTATCATTAAACTGCAGGGATATTCTCTCCCTTTAGTCTATGTTTAAATTCCTCTTTAAATATATATTCTTTTAAAATTGCGAAGATAAATACATTGGGCCACCGGGTGGCGATCGCGTTGTAGAAAAATAAAACAGCAAACACAGGAGGCCTCCGACTCTCAGCAGGCACCGTTACGAGCTCGAGCGAGGAGCCGTAGCTATGGTAACGTGCCTGCCGAGACGGAGAACCCCCGGGCCTCGTGTCACTAAGGGCGCGTGTTGCTGGCAATTTGGTAACTAGGAAGGAGTGTCTCTCGCGTCTCCTAGGAGGTTGCTAGGAGACGCGAGCAAAACAAATCACGCAGACGTGATTCCTTTGTTTTTTTTATTTGGGAATAAATCAAGTAAAATGGAGCCACGGAACGGGCTTAACTAAATCAAACCTGCCAGCCGGAAGTACGCGGCATGGAGCTGTGCCGGTAAGTGGCGTGTAAAACAAATATACTTGACAAATTGCCGAGAGCAATTTGTAACGGTAAGAGAATGATATAAAAAAAGGCATCTATGACAAAGAAATAAGACGATGACTAATCAGATACCTACCATTCCCCGCCATAAATTGGACAGGGTTAGAGTGTAACTATGAAAGGTTAATACAAGTATTAACTAAAATGCTAATGTTATTATATCAATATTACTAAAATAATATATCAGAAAAACAATGTTACTATAACAATATTACAATAAAATAGCAATCATGCCACGAATGTAGAGAGATACTTAGCTGTGTCAGGAGCAGCGAACAAAAGAGGAAGATGGGAGTGTGCACTGTCTTCTTATGATGTTATGAACGTTCTTTGTTTTATGATGTATTAACATTCTTTAAAGGGCTGCATATTTGGGCAGAAAATAAAAGTATTTGCATAATGGTAGCCTCCGGTCGTGTAATGAAATCACCCTCAACTGTTCAGGCTTCCCACAGTACTGGCCCATGCCCAGTGGTGGTCCTTGCTCTGCACTTACCTCCCTCAGGCATAATGTTTATGTTATCATAGATGCATGCCCTACCAGCTTTGAGTTATCCATCCCTCCCGGTGGTTAATTTGGAAAACAAAATAAGTGCTGGGACTCTCGTCAGGAGGCAGCTTGCACCAGCTCATTTCTACCGTTAGCGCTGCCTAAAACAGAACCAACTACTAACCATAAAAGTGGGGAGAGGATATGGCGTAATGGCCAGAATTGCTGACTTCTGAGCTGGGGAACCAGGTTCGAGTCTCGGCGCCGGCTCAACATCCTGTGATTCTGGGCAAATCACTTCATCTCCCCTTGCCTACCATAAATGAATGTGTCCTTAACTGGTGCTCATGAAAAGCGCTAGTGTTGATGATTAAGTGCTGGTGCTGAGCACCGGAAACCACCGGCTCAAATTAAGCACTGATCCATCAATCTCCCCAGTGCATGCCCTGGTAACTGACTGAAAATCCCTGACACGGCTACCCAGATCCATGCCCACTGAATCCCACGGTGTTGCCATGCTGTTTCTTGGTGATCCAACAAACCTGCTCATTGCTCCACTTTCGGGGTGGCCTTGCTCCACTAGCCTGCTGTATCTTGTTCATTTGTCTTCAACTTCCCTTCTCTTGAGCAGGACCTGGCTTGTCATGGCCTACTGTGTCTAACGGTAAGCGCAGATCACACCAAGTGTACACACTGTCACTCTCTAGAATACCTCCTGGAAAGCCTGGCCTCGTCTGGATGTGGGTTCAAAAGGCTCTAGGTCCCTGATTACAACTTCATGGCGAATCCACACTCCATCTGCAATTTTCCCCAGGTAACTTTTGTCAAGTCTAAAACATGGTAAGAAAAAACCCAAATACATGCGCACATATATGCAATAAGCAACTATTTTTGCGTGTAATTCCTCATTTTTCGAGTGTAAATTCAAAAGATGAGGCAATTACCAAACCTGGTAAATACCACACCACAGGGTATTTTTAATTAACAGGCACAATAAAAAACGCAATTTAAGAGCAACTCTTTGGTCACTCAAGCAAAAAAACAAAAATGTTTCCCCCATAGGATCACAACAAATACAACACTGCCAACCACGCACTTCCCATGGCATAGCACGCCACCTGTCCGAAAAGTGTGCTTCGGCATCGCACAACGAGATATGAAGCGCTACATAAATGCCACAATGGATTACAAAACAATACATCACCCCATTCTGGCTTATTCAATATCAGAGCCTTTTTTGGTTACACCTTTTCTGTCAAGAGGTGCCTAACTGAACAGGATCTCTCGCAGGCCGACCACCATCACTTAGGCTACACCACACACTCTTAGCCAATCAGCACTCACCAATTCTGCACTCTATTAAGTTATACAACAGACATCCTTTCAGTCCTGTTCAATCCATGGTGCTGAGAATTGGTACTAGACTCCCACAAAAACATCATTTCCAGCACTGCCCTGAAAGCCTCAGTAGATGGCCAAAGATCTCTCACACTGCTCTCAGCGATCCCAGTCCTCATTCCTTAGGGAGAGGAGGTGGCACAGCGGCCAGAGCTGCCGACTTGGGAGTTGGGTATCAGGGTTCGAGCCTCGGCGTCGGCTCAGCATCCTGTGATTCTGGGCAAATCACTTAATGTCCCCTTGCCCATGGACAGCACCTAGATACCCTCAGGGGTGATAAAGAAGCGCTATATAAATCTACAAACTATAACTTCTCTCACAGCATGCAACAACACCCAGATGTACACTTCAGTCGAACTATAACATTCACTTTCTCTCGCAATATATATTCTCATAAAGTAAAGGATGTGTGCCCCTGTATTGTAGAAAGTGCACGTAATGAGACAATTGAAAAGCAACAAAATGCTCTGAAAGATTGCTTTTATTGAAAGGATGGGGGGCAAAATAAAGACCTAGATTGTTCCTGGAATGCCACTTCTTATGCCGGGTGATTCTCATTCCAACAGGAAACCTTTCGATCCAGCTCTGAACCGGGCCCCAGGTTGTTGGCTCCACAAACTGGGATTGCTGTAGCCAGTGCTTAATTTGTAAAATAATAAGTGCCGGTGCCCAAACTTTTTCTCAGAGGTCCAAAGTCTATACTGCCGAATGTTGAACCTGCCAAATTCCAAGGGTTTTTAGTCTTGATTCCACCTCGTGCCTCTTTCATCCAGCACCATACCCTCCCTTACCCGTTATTTCACTCTTGCAGGTTCATTTTCATCCATCTTTTCCCCTTTATCACTGTGATTACGTCATTATCTTCCTTCCCCCTTTTCTGCCTTTCTATCTCTTGTTCTGGGTCAACGTCTAATGATGGAAAAACAGGGTCTGGTCCCCAAAGAAGAGTGCTGGTGGGCCCCACCTGCAACTAGAGGCTCAAATTAAGCACTGGTTGTAGCGTGTTCAGGATGGATTGGGGTCCCCAGAACCAGGTGCACATTTATGCTAGTACTAGGAAGTGCATGCCATATTGGGTGATGAAAAAGGGGTGCCCACTCCCTCATAGGGTGTTCACATTGGAGTGCTCAGAATAGAATGCTCCCTTTATGTGTTCAGAATATGGTGGCCCAGGTATAGAGTGCTCTGATGAGGGTGCTTATTAGAAGATGTCTCTTTTATCAGATGTCTGTGACACGTCGAATGGAGCTCACCCTTCCATCCTTGGCTCCCCAGTCACTGTGTCGCCTGTACTGGCCCGGCCACAGCAGATACTGCCTTCCTCGATAGTGAGGGTGCTCGTAGAAGACCCAGAAGCCCTCCACTTGGCCACAAGAGTGGACTCCCCGGGGCTGGAAGCGCTCGTACAGCGAGGGGCAGTCTTCTTGCAAATCCATTGCGCGGCCCAGGAAGTCAAAGTTTTCGTAGAGTTTCAGCTTGTGGGTTCCTTCGTGCTGGGAGAAGAAATGAAGCAGAGACGACAGAGATAAGGGAATTATTGATACCAGCTGGTGTATAGAATGAATTAAATCATGTAAGATAAATAAGACCTCAATCTCTGGGAAAATAGAAAAGAATTGCTATATTTGGAAGCCATAATAAAACATTTTTTATGTTATTGGTATTTGTATAGAAATGGGCACTGGAATTATGTAATTCTGTGGTTACAACGTTTCTGCATTATTATAGGTTTGCCATACAAGCCACATAATCAGCCCATCTTCTGCATAATTTGCAGTTTTTAACAAAAAACAATGGTGTCTAGCTCAAACAGTTCAAAAGTTACTAAAAACACTGCCACCTATCTTGCCAACAAGTGACAAGCATTTTGCCGTGCAGTTATTGGTTGCCTTTTGGTTGCTAGTTGCTGTACTTAAGTGTTCAATTTATACGAATGAGATGAAACCTTTACCCATACAGTGTTAACATGTGTAAAAATGTTAAAATAGTGAAGTAATACTGCCACAAAATGTGTTATACATCACACTGCATAACTTCTTTTCTTCTTGCTGCATTATTTAGTTAACCCTTCCACATAATTTGTTCATTTCCTGCTACATAATGTCACTGGCCATAGAGCACAATCTGCAACAGGTATGGAATCAGGCAGCACTCCCTGAAATCTGGGGGTTACTTTCAAGCAGTTAGAAGGTTTCCACTCCAAACTAGAGTCTGATTGGGCTTGCAAAACTGCACTAACAGTAATGTAAATTGATATGTTCCCCTGAGAAGTGAATGTGTTAACTTCATAGCTGTGAGTGAATGTTCTTCGTATAATTGGAGTGAGACCAAAGGGCTCTCCCAAATTGTCTATACAACTTCCAGGTCAGTAGTAGAGTTGGGCGAGCCACTGAAAGCTCGAGCCAGGTTTGAACAAAATGCCTGGCTTTGGCTCAGCTCAAGGTCCTCTTGGACTCTCAAGCCCAAAACAAGCCAAGCTTTCATTTGGCTTCTGGCAGCCACCCACACTCTAACCGCATGCACCAAGAATTAAGAAAAAGCATGAACCTTTGATGTAAAACAGAAGAGAGATAGAGACACCCATCTATCTAGTGGCTGAATTGCATAGTGTGAAACCTGAAAACCAGGAATTAATACCTGCTTCTCTGCTTGACCAAATAGTGTGATTCTAGGCAAATATCTTGCTTGTGTTTGCTTTAATAAACTACAATGTTGCCCTATGTATAATTAGAATCTATGCCCAATGCAGGTCTCTACTGACAACTGGCTTGCTTCTTGGTTCACTAATGTCTTTGTCTTCACAGGAGAGGCCATGAACCTTTCTGAGTTTATGTTTAAAAACAATCACTTTTAATTATGCCTGTCAATGCAGCACTATAATCTAATGTAATAAGGTGAAACGCATCCGTATGTTAAATAAGTAAACTTGTTTGAATTTTGAAGAGATGGTCACATTTTTACATGATGGTTGTTGGACCATCTATATCAGTGATTCTTAATCTGTGGTCCGCAGACCCCTGGGAGTCAGTGACAACTATTCAAGGGGTCCGCTATTGTCTAAAAAATAAATAATATTAGCAGATTAAGGAGGTATATATGCACAAAAAAGCAAAACTAAAACTTTAAAATGTTCTGTGTGAAGAAAATTGAAAATGGAAGCTACAAATTAAATTTGTATCATTATTTTGATTTGAGGGTGCAGCAGTAGCACAGGAAATTTGAATCTAGCATGGATGATTGGCAGCACTGGTGACTGGTAAAAGCGGACATAAAAAGAACATGCATTTGGGGCAAAAAGGAGAAAATTATATGCAGGACTCCAGCATATCACCGTATATTTTAAAAAATAAAACTAAGGGGCATATTTGCAATATTTTGGCGTAGGGCAGCCCCGCAAGCCTTCTAGCTGTGCTGCCCTACGTCAAAAGAAAAGGCCAGGAATGCACCATATCTACTAGATACGGCACATTCCTGTCCTTTCTGCTGTCGCACAAACTGCAGCCGAGCGCCAACGCAGGCCCCCTTGCAAGGGTGTCTGTGTTGTTGGCATGATTGTTTTTGTGCAGGAAGGGACACCTTTCTGCACAAAAACAGTCAAAGGAGGTGTTTTCCTTGTTTATATGTGTGCTGCAGAATGCAGCACATGTGGAAAGAGGAAAAAACTAGGAGAAATGTAAACATTTCCCGTCGTTACGCCTGCTTTGCGAATGCATTAGTTTTGGCGCTGCACCAGATTTACGCATTGTTGTAAATCTGGGGCAGTGTCAAAAACCATGGGTGTGGCGTGGGAACACCCACAGAAACACCCATGGAACGCCCCTTCCACAAAGAGTAAGGCATTACCTTACTCCATATTTACAAGGCCATGAAAACCACGCAGGGTGGCTTTGCGTGGCCTTATAAATATGGGCTGGCACACTGCGCCTTCGGAGCGTTACAAAAGTGACGCTCGGGCGTCGTAAAAGTGCCCCTAAATTTTGAAACTCTCCAACTTTCAAATCGAAACTAAAATGCAGTTTTTCGGATACGTTTTTTTATTGGTGAATTAAATAAAATATTTAATCATTTATGTATTTGATGTACACGCGTTTCTGTATATGTATTGGTTTGAGGTGCAAATCATAGAAATTATTTGGGGGGGCCCCTGTTTCTAGTAGTGATTCAGTGGGTGTCTACGGAAGTCAAAAGGTTAAGAACCGCTGATCCATCTACGTGACAGACATTTTCATTGCTCGGCTTGTTCACGGGATCTTAGAGCCAGAGCCGATCCTTGTTTCGGCTCTCTCTTTTAATTTGTTTACTCGCCCACCCTTAGGCAGTAGGCATGCCTACTGCCAGGCAGACGAGTATGTGTGTTAGGCAAGTGGCGCTAGGACGTCCTGTTGTGGGTGCCTAAGTAGCCGGTTAAGTTTGCTTATTTGGGACATGTTTGATTGTATGTTGGCAGTTCTCTCTGAATGTGTTCCCTTGTAGAGTGGCAGGTGTTGTGCTGTGGTTGAAGACTCTACTGTCATTTCAACAACCACAGTTCTGGGAAAATTGTGTAAAATATAGAACATCTGGGTAGTATAAACAATCCAGACGGGGAACCTTACCAGCTCTGCTTTCAGGTACAATCTGCTAGTAAATCAATTTCTATAAAATATATTTTTAAATGACATTTTGCCATGAATTTTTATCGTTTTGGAGGAAGGCGGCAGACAGTTTGTACAAGCTAAATCTAATAAAACTGAGAAATGTTGTAGAATTCTGTCGTTTGGACAAGGTATTACGCAGAGGTTGGTTGCATCTTTTAACGCTAGGCCTAAATTTGAGGAGGCTTATTACAAATGATTGCTATTCTCAGCATGGCCGGTAGATGGTAGGAATGTATTATGAATTTCTTTTTACTCACACACTTTAGTAGAGGCACAAAGGGGGCAGAAGCCAAATAGGCTTTTTTGTTTTTTGGGCAGTTTTATGTAGCGCGAACTCGAAGGTATTGGAGCGCTGTACATGAGCACCAGTTACATTACACAATGACAAAATCATATATATATATTTTTGGTACGGCACAGGGAGATTAAGTGATTTGCCCTAAATCACAGGATGTTAAGTCGACGCCGAGATTCGAGCCTGGTTTCCCAGCTCCAAAGTCAGCAGCTCTGGCCGTTATGCCATATCCTCTCCCCTTTCTGTCCTACCCGACACCTGGGACCGTACTCCACAATGCGGTGCATTTTCCTTGTTTGCGCCGGGTGAATCTTTCAAAAGGTGCGCCCTGTACAAACAAGGAGAGTGCGCTGTATTATGCTGAATGCGCCTCCCCCAAGACAGCCGCAAACTGGCGCTGCCCTGAGTGCAGCGCATTCAAGTGAAATACGGAACGGCTTTGAAGCAGCCTTCCGTGTATCACTGTGCAGGCGGCAACATGCCAGCATTTTTAAGAGGAGTGAGAGATCCCCTTGCAGACGGGTGCAGTGAGTGACTGCACCTGCCTGAAATGGAATGTCTAGAGTGTCCATAGGACCCCCTTCGCCTCTTTCAGGGGGCTGCCATCAGGGGGCGCACTGACAGTGTGCCTCCTGACAACTTCTTTGCCTCTGCGCCCGCATCTGTAATACGACATGGACGCAGAGGCAAAGAGATTCCCTCATTTGCATGGGGTCATGCCAACATGCAATTGAGGGAACGCCCTCTAATAATAGTGCTATATGTGCACCAGCGCTATCTGTATTACAGAAGGGGCCGCAAAGCAGGTGCAAATGCCCGCTTTGCCTCGAGGCACTTTGTATAATATGGCCCAAACGCCCGCTGCGCATACCCCCGGGGCACTTTAGTATTACAGAAGGGGCCGCAGACAATTGTGCAGCCCCTTCTGTAATACAGATAGCGCTGGCGCACATATAGCTCCAGCGCTGTCATCAGAGGGCGTTCCCTCATTTGCATGGCGGCGTGGCCCCATGCAAATTAGGGTATCTCTTTGCCTCTGCACCTGTGCCGTATTACAAATTAAGGCACAATGGCAACAAAGCTGCTAGGAGGGGCACTGACAGTGTACGTCAGGACTGTGAGCTTGCTCCCCTTTTATTTTCTCTTTTCTTGAATGATGTCCAGAGCTTTCTAGAGAAGGAGAAACCTGGTGCACCAAAACTATACAACAAATAGATAGTTATTCTATTATTTGAGGATGACACAATAATTCTATCAAGGACACAAAGTGAAACCCTCAAGACCCTATCAAGTTTTGAGAAGTTCTGCATAGAAAAAGACCTCCAAATGAATCTGTTGATAACGAAAAGGATAGCTATGCACTCCTCACAGCTTGCCAAGAGGTCTCCATTGGTTGGCGGCCAACATGTGAATTTTTTATATCTTATGGCTACCTGGGTATTCGTTTCAATTATAAACTGAACAGGAACGACCAAATGGACAAGGCTGCAACCACTTTGAAACATGCATCAAATGCCATCCTTCGTCTTAAATAAAAATGGAAGAAGTTCTCTGAGTATTTTGGATATTTACAAACAGAAGGCAGTGACATCTGCTATATATGGCACTGAATTATGGGGATATCATTTTTGAAAACGCCTTCCAGTAATAGAGAATAATTTTTTAAGAACACTGTTGAAGCTTGAGATTGGGGCTCGATTAATTCCACTATATTTGGAGGTTGGAATCCGCCCCCTTTCGGATACAATTGCACTTGCCCCAGGGTTGTATTGACTCCATCTGAATAGAAACTACTATGGAAGGACCTATTTGGAGGTGATAGCTGAAATGACCGAGCCCACAAAACTTTCTAGGAATACATGAGCACTCTATGTAAAAAGCAACCTAAATGAATTGGGGTTTAGGTGTTTTGGACTGACCCTGCCACCGTAACTCCTGATGCTATTTCCAAGGTCAAAGCTGTCATTTTGTGAGCATGAGTTGAAAGCTTATATTCTTCACATAGAATCTTCATGCTTGACTGCCAGCTATTTGTCGATTAATTGTACGGGGGAGCTAGATGTGAAGCCCTGCCTCAATGCAACAAAAGATTGACGCATAAGTGTGTATCTTTATTTCTTTCTGGATTACATTTGCGGACGAGGTGTTGGTGTCTATTGTACCTGAAAATGTTTTTGTTTTTTTTAGTAAAATGAAAGAGTAATCCCATACTAATGAAATGGATCTTTGCCCCTCATGGTCAGTGCTGGATGCGTCATAGCACTTTTTTCCTAACTTCCAGCCAGGCTGCACAACAGATGCACTGCTGTACCAAATAGCTAAAAGACACTGACAAAGCCAATCGCTCTCACTTAGGCGAAACCTATTGGTTGTGCCAATGGTTGTTTTTAAATTCTATACTGTCCCTCGCTGCAAAGGTATTCCTGGCGGTGCCAGAGAGTAAAGATAGTCATCTCACCACCCACTCTTAATATAGTTGACAGTCAGATGGCTTACCTTTAACAGTCCTTATGCCTTCGAGCCGTCGGAAGAAGGTTTATGCCGACAGAGTACATTTTATTCTATTGGCACAAACCTGGCTGTCTGACCGACTCAAAATTAGGCAGGCAGACTGAGAGTCCTCTCATTGCTTTTTTGTTTAAAAAAAATCAGGGGCTGATTTAGAGATTGGTGGAGAGGGTACTCTGTTGCAACAGCAATCCAAAAAGAGAGCAATGAAAGTGATGGGTGGATTGACATAGATATTAACCATTGGCGGCCGACTCATATGGATCGAGGATGGTACCTTGGGACAAAGCCTTAGAAACATGCATATGTTAATTATGAGTGCCCGGATATTTTTAGGACAAATTCTGACTGCTCTATTAAATTCATTATTCTTAAGATTATTGAAGGAAAAGTAACTTCACATTTTTGTTGAAAATCGAAAAGCTGATGAAATGTCTTGCAAAATAACTGAGTGACAGAAGTGGTTTATATGAAATGCAATAGTGGTGGCGGGGTGGGCTCCCCTGATTATGGTACATCCGTGCCACTGTCATTAGTCTGAATGGAGGGTAGAGAGTCAGGATGGATTTTATGAATTGGTATGATTTTTAGTTTGCATCCAGTAATTCCAAACATAACCCTCACAATTAATGTCCTGAGTGATACACATAAAAACTAAATCTTAATTCAGAAATGTACTTGTTCAACCTCAATCCCATACCTTTTTACTCCTAACTACTGAATCTTGATTTACAAAATGTCACTTCTAAATTCATCGTCTACCTCAGCCTCTATGACTCCCTTAATTTCTCACGTCTACCACTAAAATATATCTGTGCCTCTATACTTCCAACTCCAACTTCTACCATGTCCAACTTGACCACCTCCAACTCACTCCTGAAACTCGTATCTTCCTGCAGCAATGCCTACCCCCAAATCCAACCTAGACACCAGACCTGTGGCCTCCAGTCACTTCTTTGAGTTCCTATTATCCACCTCCAGCTGCTACCTCTTACCACCTCCTTTGCCCTGCAATACACCTCTTCCCTCAACTCGTACATCTTATCTGCAGACTTCCAGAATCTGCCTCCAACTCCTGACTCCAAAAATAAAATATGCAAATTACACCTAAGATGATTACATTTTAATTTACAAAATTGTGTAGGTTGGTCCAAATGCACACACAAACAACCCTTATTTTTCCTCTTACTGTTGTCTCTCCTTTACATTGTTTGACCAACATGTCTTTCTCTCGGAAGACAAACAGTTTGTTACTGAACTAGCTTTAAAATAGCCATACATATCCTACCAGAGGCAATTCACTGCTTGAAGCATCACAGAATCACATGTGAGCACCCCCGCCCCCTTCCCCTTGAGAGCGTCCTTCTCAAAGTGCCTTAATGACCAAGACTCTCAGAAAGAATGACAGAATCCTACCATAGTAATTGTATTTATATAGAGCTTACTACCCCTAACTAGGTGTCAAAGCACTTTTCGGCATGTAGTACACTACTCTGGAACCCAAAAGGATTAGTGGCGGATCAGTATTGGGAAATATGAGTATAGTATTAGTATGGGGAGGTACGAGTTAATTTGAGCGGAGGTCAAGTGAGTCTTATAGTTGGATTGAATAGAGTAATGGAGGGATAGAAGAGGGAAGAAAACCTGAAATGTTAATTGGGAGATCATAGTAGTAAGTTGAGGTCTGGAATGAGTAAAGGAGACATGGAGTAGGGAAGAGCCCGTAGGAAGGGATTAGGGAGAAAGAGAATCAGAGTAGGAAAATGAGGTTTGAGATGAGTCAAAGGAAAGAGAACATGAGCAAGAATTTAGTAGGGTTGTTTAGGAGATCATAGTAGTAAACTGACGCTTGGGGTGAGCCAGGGGGTGTGGAGGAGGGAGGAGTCTAGGAAGGGTTATTTTGAAGATCAGAGTAGCAGAAAGGGTTTGGGATGATAGAGAGTGAAGATAGAGGATAAATTGATAGAGGTGTAGGGTGATGGTAGGACAGAGTAAAGCTTTCGAGAGAGTAATTTTTTTTCTTGTACAATAGGACTAAAATAATATGTAGATACATGATAACACAGTAAGAGATTATATGTGAAAGGAATATAATATATTGAGATTTGCATGTTTTGTTTTTGTAGGGTAGTGAGGAGATTTTGATGTTGTGGTTTCCTGTGAAAGATTTGTATGTGCAGTACTGCTGGTTAGTGGTATTTGAATAGTACAGGGGTGGTGATGTGTTTTGGAGAAGATTATGTGGTGTGTAAGTGGGGATGAAGCAAACACAAGGAGATGATGGACGGAGTGCTGAAACTTTTCAGACACTCACCCTCAGTCACAGATCTGGGTTGAATCCATCATCGTTCTTTATCTCACTTCGCCACCCAAGTTCAGACCCAGCCATATGCAAATCAGTCCTGACCCTGTGCCTCATGGGAACAGTCCAGCCCGAACTGCCAAGAAAGGTCTTCCCTGAACCGGAAACAAGCATCCTGGGACCAGTTTCAGGGTAACACCCCTCATCAGCCATGCTAGATTGAATCCAGTGGCAAGGTGAGCAAGGGACCCACGTCTGAGCAACCCTGCCAACTTAGGGAGAACAAAGCAAACACAAGGAGATGATGGACGGAGAGCTCAAACTTTTCAGACACTCATCCCCAGTCAAAGATATGGGTTGAATCCATTATCGTTCTTTAGCTCACTTCGCCACCCCAGTTCAATCTTGACCCTGTTTCTTATGGGAACAGTCCAGCCCGAACTGCCAAGACGTATGTCCTGTGCTTTCCATGCCACTGGAGTCAAGCTAGCCTGGCTGATGAGGGGTGAAAGCCCAAAACCGGTCCTAGGGTGTTTGTTTCCGGTCCAGGGAGAACCTGGCCTGGCAGTTCAGGCTGGACTGTGGGGAACAGGGTCAAGACTGATTTGCATATGGCTGGGTTTAAACTGGAATGGCATGGGGGCAAAAAAATGATGGCTTTATGCCCAGATCTTTGTACTGGGGAGAATGTTTGACATTGATCAGCATTCTGGTTATCAATTGTTCTTTTTGTGTAAGCGGAGATGTTCAAGAGTTAAGAGTGTTTGTGTTAGATTGTATCACTGGAATAGGTAATGTGTGTGGTGGAGTGGCGTGTAAGGATTGTATGGCTGTGTGTAATTGGTAAAAAAAGGAAACGGGAGTTGGTGGATGGTTTGATAGAAGGCTGAGTATAGGTTTTGTCATGATAAAAGGGGGTCTGTTATGAGCAAGAAGAGGATAGAGCTGGAGTTTTGTTTGAACAGGGAGTGTGTTTGGGTGCATTAAAGTTATGTATAATGTGGCTTTGTGTTGAGTTGGTGATGTGTGGATGTGTTAGTGATATAGCACAGTTGTGTTTTGTGTGAGAATGCAAGTGCCATAGTGTTGTTGAAGTTGGGGTAGAATTGTGTATAGGTGTGGTTTGTGGAGTTTTGCAGTGGTTGTGCAGTGGTTCAATACACATTCAAATCTGTATGAGGTTTGTTTGTGGTGCATGAGTAGAATGCCTTTGCTGAAATTGTGGTTGGATGTTGGCAGATGTGGAGGGCTTAAGGTAGTAGCTCATTAGTGAAAATTGGGCAGCATCTCTGGCCCTAGGCCTGACCCAAACAGGCCCAAACAGGCAACTGCCCTTGTCCTCTCTGCCCAGCCCAAACAGGCAACTGCTCTTGTCCTCTCTGCCCTTAGCCTCGACGCCGGGGTTGAGACGCCCTGAGCCCTATGCTTAAAATTGCCTTATTGACCCTAAAGGCAATGGGAGACCTGGCCCTATTAACCACCCAATCACAGTCCGAGCTCCAACAGACAATCAAGCCCTAATCCCCAAGTCCAATAGGAAACCCTAGCCCGATTAGCCAATCAGAACCCTAGCCCAAGCAGCCTATGCAGCAACCCCTCTGACAACAAGTACCACATACATCAGCACTTGTAGACCACACAGCACCAAGCTTTTAGTTAACATCTACAAAATTATTACACCACATCCATGTCATCTGAGCACACACATAAGCACGAAATACATCAGACCGCAAGTTGAATACTAGTAAAGTAATTACACTACTAGGACTTTGGGACCTGCCCTGCTACTTACCCAAAAGCGTGAAAGATCATTAATCAGATTTGCTGCTATAAATCTCCAGGAATTTACCCCAGATTAAGATATAAATCATGGTGAGCTGAAGACTACCCCGCACAGAGCTACACTTAACATCTTGTCAAATTGCAAAACGAAGTGCAGCGAGTCTTGTTGTGCAGGGGCTTACTGGGGCTTTTGTAGTATGAACCAAAGTCAAAAAAGGAAAGGGTAACTCTATTGGCATGCATTGATGATTGAAGTGCAGCGCAAGACTCATACACTTTATTCAAAACACGGTTAACAGTACAGTTATGGTGGGTAACTCCATTGGGTCCTTCTAACAGCCCACACCGCTTTCAATGTCTGGTGTATTATCTACAACAAAGAGAACCCAAACTCTTTGCCATTTCTGTCAAGCAAGATCAAGATCCTTGGTTCACTGCGTAACACTAATGCCACGAAGCTCAATGGGTCAAAAATAGCAGAAAGGAGTAGGGAGATGCCAAGCCTTCTGTTAGTATGCTCCCATGATACCCACTCAGACCCGCAAGCTCCCTTACTCCTGCTCTTCAGGAAGTAACTGAAGAGTCTTCAAACATCAACTCTTCAAGGTGTAGCCTTCCAGTTGATGGATGTCAACTGGTAAGCCCCCTTTACTAGACAGGCGTTTGCAAGACAGCTACATTGGATAGCATGACACACACTTTAAAAATGGTTACCCTTCACCTTACAGGAGAACTCTAGATGAACCCCCTTTGGGACATATATTTAATAAGGACTTAAACACTTGGCCCAATCTGTGCCTCATTCACTCCTAACATTATATATAACAAGCATTTGCAATGCAATAGGTCTCGCTCGCATTTAAGAGAGTTTGAGCTATTGGCATTGTAAATGACAATGCCTTTTATTTATGTGTTGTTTTTAAAACAGATATATAAAAGGCATTACATAATTCAGTTGGCTCACGCACTCTGTATGTTTCAATTGAAAAGGAACAAGTATTAATACGTTGGATAACTAGATCAGTAAGGTATCGCTTTCTGATCAAAAGCGTGAGGAATATGTAGAAGAAGCGCTCCCCTAGGGAAAAACGTCCCTTATGTCCACTGCTGAGTTCCCAAAAGACGTAACGTGATCCAATATTCATCAATATTAAGCATTTCATTTGCAATGTATTCATTAATCCATGAATAGGATGCGTCATACAGGGATGAGCTGAAATTTGTATGACGCAGCCTATTCATGGATTAATGAATACATTGCAAATGAAATGTAACTCATCATGAACATTTTGATCATTCTTGAGTGAAGCAATTCTTGAATGAAGTGAACAAACTAATTAACGAAATTGTGTATCATATGATGCTTAATATTGATGAATATTGGATCACGTTCCTTCTTTTGTGAACTCAGCAGTGCACGTAAAGGACATTTTTCCCTATGTGGGAGCGCTTCTTCTAAATAAAAGGCATTGTCATTTACAAAGCCAATAGCTTAAACTCTCTCAAATGCGAGACCTATTGCATTGCAAATGCATTTGGCGCCCGTGCTTTAACATTTTTAAAAAGCGTTAGGAGAGAGCGTGTCCTGCCTGCAACAGCAGGCAGGACAAAGCTATTAGAGAAAATAGTGCTCAGAGGCTGTAATTAAAGCCTACTGAGTAACAACACACGTAACAGGGGCTGTTGCTATGGGAGGTTACAAAATGAGACAAGGCGGTACTAAGAAGGGACTACTAAGCATATTGAACAATGAACAGCCACAGTTTACAGTGGACAGTGACACAAGCCAATGAAAAATAAGGGCGGAGCTTCAAGTCCCTACCTGAATAGAGCATGCCTCGCTGAGCAGCGCATGTGCTGCCCAGGTTCGACTTAAAATGAGGGTAAATGATTTTATATTAGGATGGATTGTGAGCTGAGTTCTAATTCTAGATCTAATTAAACTTGCATGCTTGGCTATTGCACTGCGTTTTTTCTCCTACTTTAGGACATGCTCAACACGCAAAAAGGTGCAACTATCATTTGCACATCATTGCTCATTTTTAAAGTCAGCTTTTGCATTGAGATTTCATATATAGCATTACAATCAGAGAAAGATGAACATTCAATTTTATCCATTATATAAAAGCAGGACTATTGTGATCAGGATCCTGTAGACAATTCCTCAAGAGGTCATCATTGAAACAGTTGGTCGCCACACGCCCCTCACAGTAATAGCTCAGCCAACAATGCACCCGCACCACCCATCCACCACAAGCTGGGTCCTCTATTTGTCTGTTCTATGCTCTGTACACATTGCATTTGCAAATCGTGGGTGCGAACCATCCCCCGCCATTCTAGACCCCCCGGCAATTTGATCATAAACCACAATCTTTCCACCTATACAATATGGAGGGACCATTAATCATTTGCAGGTGTCGGTTTTATGAAGGTTCCCATATCACCTCAAACACTCCTAGTTGGTCATTCACCTCGTTCACACTCTTCAACTCTATCAAGCATGGATAGCCATTCCCTGAGGGTTGGGAAAGATGGTTTCCTCCAGTGCCTAAGTATGCATACTTCTGCAGTGGCTAAGGTTGTTGCCAGCCATATTTATCTTCATACTATGACATATCTTGTAGGAGGGCAAGCTCCATGGATGGGATAATCTGCACTCCGAGCATGAGCTGGCCATATTGCGGCCCAGAATGGGGAGAGGTCTGGACAAAACCATTGTATGTGCAGTAGGGTACAATTCCCCTTTCAGCATTCCCAACAGATATCATGAGAAAGGAGGCCTGCTCTGTGGAATTTCTGTGTCCAATGCCTGTTTTGTAACACTTCAAGTAGCTAAATTTCAACTTTGTCATGCAGAGCAGAGTGTCATGTATATGTATGAGGGCCGCCCAGTCTTCTGTGGGATACTCGCTTTGTAGTGCAGCCTGACAGAACCCCCTAGTAACTTTTATTGTAGATGTAGAGAAGGGTGCATCAATCTGAACAGCGTAAAGCTGAGAGACCAGTCATTTTTTACGCTCTCCATGTCTCCAAGTAGTGACGGACGGGTGACTTAAAAATGAGGTCAACTGCCCCCACAATTTGCTCTGATGTAATGCGATAGTTGTCTTTAGGAATTTTGGGATTTCGCAGGGCCATATTCCAACTGCAGTTCCTGAAAGGCTTTCAGCGTGCCCCCATCAAATAACTGATCCACCCTTGTGATCCCTGCTGATTTCTATAGCGGCCAGTCAATGGGCTTCCTCCCTATTTTTGTACGCCATTGTTATGCCTTATAGTGGTGGAGGCATGTAGCCTACAGTTAGTTTCCAGAAGCGTGCGAGCATGTTCCATATGGCCAGCATGGCTCTGATCACGAGGTTGTCCATCTGGGGTGGAAGGGATCTAAGTCTGTATGGAGCCTCCATGGATCTGCCTCTCCCTAGGAGATATTTGTCGATGTAGATCCAAGTAGGAGGATCGAAGGTTGCGAAAAGCTAATCCATGAGTTGTGATAACATGGTTCATTTGTTGTGTAGAATGCTGATTTGGGTGCTAAAACCTGGTTTCAGCTAGGCACAAGTAATGATTTTGGCTTTTTTCACTCCAAATTAGCTAAATGAGACCTTCATTGTTTTCCTTTGGTATTTCCCCAAAACAATACTATCTAATTTTATACAGTGCTTCCTATGGAATCTGTCGTGGTCTAAGAACTTTAATAACAGGATAGGGTGATCATTTGGTTGTAGGTGGTTGAAAAAATACTTACAGGTGGGATCAGGCGGCAGGACCTGATGCTCTCATTGAACCCCATCCAATGCAGGTAGCTGGGGTACTCCCCTTTTTTAAGAAAGTACTGGTACCCCACGAAACCAGGGCGCTCATAAAGCATCCAGTTTCCGTTCCCCACCCGGATGGAGTTACATCGGAGAAAGTGAGTGTACAACTCCGGTGAGTCGTCCGAGCACTCATAGGAGCGACCCTTGAAGTTTTTGTCCTCGTAGAAAGTGATCTGAAACAAACAGAAGAAAGAAATGAAGAAGGGCATGAGAGGAAGAGTGGCAAAAAAAGAACAACAATAGAGAACAGAAAGAGAATCAAAAGACTGTATAGGGCATAATAAAGAAAAGTAATGTATCAAAGAATCACACGGGGGACTGAAAAAGAGAGAACACAGCAAATTAAAGAGAAAGGCAAGTGAGAAAGCTAAAAAAGAAACCAATAAGAGTTAAGTAAAATAAGACAACATGAGAAAAAGGAAGACAAAACATGTAACTAAACAAAACTTAACACTTAGGGGCAGATGTACGACCGGTTTTTGCGTTCGCAAAGAAGAATTTGGCCGCAAAAAACGTCTGCCCAATGTGCTAACCCTATTTTGCGAGTCCCTAACCAATTAGCGACTCGCAAAATATGGTTAGTGACTCGCTATTAGGAAGGGGCGTGCCAATGGCATCCCTTCCTAATAGCGAGTCCATAACCTATGTATGATTGTTTGCAACCGCAATTGCGGTCGCAAAACACTTGCAGTTTACCACCCTTCTCAGAAGGGTGGTAAGCCACTCGCAAACGGGAAAGGGTCCCCAGGGGACCCCTTCCCCTTTGTAAATGGGTGCGCAAATGTTTTTTAAGAGCAGGCAGTGGTACCAGGGACCACTGCCTGCCCTTAAAAAATGAAACTGCAAAGTTTCATTTTTCTTTTTTAAATGCATCCCGTTTTCCTTTAAGGAAAACGGGCTGAATTTTAAAAAAAACTGCTTTATTTAAAAAGCAGTCACAGACATGGTGGTCTGCTGACCCCAGCAGGCCACCATCCCTGTGAGTGCGAGCCATTCCCAATGGGGTCGCAAATTGCTACAGCCTCATTAATATTCATGAGGCATGCAATTTGCAATTTGCGACCCCATTGGGAATCGCAAACAGTGTCTGAGACACTGTTGTACATTAAGTTTAGCGAGTCGCAATTTGCGAGTCGCAATTTTGCGCAATTTTCAATTCGCTAAACTTAATGGTCGTACATCGGGCCCTTAATATTTTACAGATTTAGCACTGGGTTAGAGCGTGGGTGGGATGCAGGAGCCACACAGGGCTCGCCTCGTTTGGCCTCGAGGATCCAAGAGAACCTCGAGCCGAGCCAGAGCCAGGCATCTGACTCAAGCTTTCAGGGGCTCATCCTCCTCTTAGGAAGCAAACAGTGCAAGGTTTTTTGTTGGTGGATGCCGAAACGCATTTTTTCTGTTGTAGTTTTTCTCATACATAAAACAAGTACTGGAAGTGCCGATAAGTCTGCGTTTAACATGGTAATGCCTGCTGCATTATTTCATTAAAGAAAGGCAAGAAACAAAACGAGAAGCACGTGGGAAGTAGGGAAGGGTGAGAAAGAAATAGAAGCAGCTGGGGGCTAGAAAGAATAAAGAGAGAATCAAAAATTATAATTCTTGATGTTGTTATATTCGCTCTTTTATTGAATATGTTGCAAAGTTGTTGGTACCAGATACATGGTATTAATGCTGGCATTAACACCAGCACCACCAGCGGTACAGGCAGCAAGAAGAATGAAGGTTGAATAAATGTAAAAATGGTGATGTATCAAAGAACTAAACAATTGCAAAACAAGTAAGAATACATATTAGATTGCGAGCAAATGTATTATCCAATATTTGTAGCAGAGAAGAGGAACACGTCGAAAACACACTTGAAGGATCCAACAGAAGTGGGCAAAGAAGACAACTGTTGTAAAGTAGTTCCTTGTGCATTTCACTGCAAGCAGTCGAGTGGAGGTGGAAGGATATACCCAAACAGCCAGTATCATTAAGTGAGAGATGAGTGCTCCACTGGGCTGAGCCAACAGCATTAAGTGAGAGATGAGTACTTGACTGGGCTGAGCCAAGATGTGTTAGTCAAAGTCACAAGCTAAAGGCTGAAAGAGGCTGGTTGGACAAAGCCAGTGGCTCAAAGGGGCAGATCCAAGCCCACTCAATGTATATTATAAGCAACAGGGCTATTTGTCGGCTGCACAGTCAGCCCAGGTCTGAATAAGACAGTTTTTGAAGGTTGTAAATTGGTCAGTGGGACCTAACCTCGCCTTAAAGAAGCACTGGCCCGCAGTAGTAAATTGAACTGGGTCTATTTTAGCCCATGTGCGCTCAGAGAGTGATGTGGCCTCATGGCTGTCTCAGTAGTGTAAGATGATGCCTAAAACTTCACAAGCAGGCCCACTACATTGTGCCAGAATGTTGTAAGAATGTAGCCCTGATTATGCTGTTTCTGTTGGTCAGCCCAGTGTCAGGGAGAGCAGACAGCTTGGTTGGTTCCCTTGATCACCCCCTCTTTTGCCTGATGGGTATCGTGGCATGAAGGCCCTGCCTGGCATGAGTATATCTGATCATATGTCTCCTACACTGTCTCAGCCCCACTGGCTACCAGTGTAGCACAGGTTGATTCTTAAACCCTTTGCACGGTGAGCGGAGTCCTGCTCACTTGCGCTCCACGGCACTAATCCAACGCTGGTGTAACGAAACTTGAGGGGGCCCACCTGCAAGGTAAGTGTAGGGGCCCCCTCCGGACTCAATCAGGAGATCTCAAGCCAGAGTATTGTGCTCAGGGGGCCCCCAAGAGCTTGGGGGCCCCCCGCACTGTGGGGGATGTGGGGGCTGCAGGGGATTGTGTTACACCACTGCTATCCAAACGACCGCTCTATAACACCCACCCATATGCCAAAAGCTTGTCTTTCATAACTTACCTCTCAATTACCAGTGACAAATAAGCATTTTGGATGGTTGGATGGCAGAACTTCGAGTTCAAATATAATGTGCTGCAAACATATTGTAGCCAGAATATTACCTAGCTAAATACCGTGAAGGTAAGTAGGTGTATGTAAATATAGCTCAACTACTCTTGACGCCACATCTACATAGTTTGAAGATTCAGCAAAGTATATTTATATGAGGACATAAGCATTGTTAATCTATACTTATCTCTGCATACCTGCCTTCAAGATATTTTGTAGTCAGTATTCTAGTTCAGTAGTGGAGAGGTGTGGCGCAGCGGCCAGGGTGGCTGACTCCGGAGCGCAAGGCTCACGGTTTGATCCCCAGCGCCGGAGGCTGATCAACTCAGCATCGTGTGACTATGGGCAATAGCTCACTTAATCTCCACAACGGCCCCCAGTGCCTTGAGACCCTTACGGGTGATAAGCCTGCACTTTACAAACTACCAAGTTATGATATTTTGCAGCACAATATTTCAAACTTGATATTCTGGTACTACGCCAATTTGAGGTTACTGAACTGTCAAGGCTTGTCCACGTGGCCCTCCTTACCTCTGCCACTTCATCTAGGGGTAAACTTGAAAAAAAGTATTGAAATGCTTGCATGCGCCTTCTGGCCACTGCTACGATCTGTAACTGGGAGCTGCTCATGAGTGAACTTCATTTTTAGGTCTTCGCCACAGACAACGTCACTGCCTGTTGGCAGACCTGCTGTTTCTAATACAGAACATATACTCAGAGTGGGCTTTGTGGTGACCCCTTGCTTGTTATTGGATGGCTTTGTTGACTATCTCAGTTTGTCTGCTCCTGATAGAATGACTCTAACACCTATTCTTGTGTTGGTCCCATCCAAGAACATTTTTGTCTCACATTGTTCTGATTAGATGAGTTGTATGCTTCCATTGATAACTTGACAAAAGTCTTTATTTATTTTTTTACTGTGAGTTCTTCATGGGAGTTCACGTGTTTCCTTTCACCCTGTTTGTTCCTCTGCCCTCCTCCACATGATCTCTTTTTCCTCCCCTCCATTTCTCCCCAATGCTCCTCTTCCTGTGTATACCTTTTTTTATTTACCTATTTATTATGAAGGGCTGACAGCTGAAAGAGCTACCAGGATGCTTGCTTCCTTTTCTGCTGTGGTGCACACTTGTTTTTCACTTTTTATTTTTTTAAACGTTCGAACAGTAAATGTAAAATTGGTCACCATGCATCACAAGACATGCATGCATGCATCATGACGCTGGACCCAGATTTATGTGTGCATCACAATGCTTGAATGCTTGCAAACAGACGGCAATTAAAAAAGCATTGTCAGTCAATAGAGACGCTTTGTAGAGCCAAGACTTATTTGCTTTGCCAAAGCTTGTTTAATAAGACTGCACTCTGCACTTTTTCTTGGGTACCACTCTAAAGAATCACCTCCATTACCAAGCGTTTGATCTTTCCTCACAATATGCCTCTACAAAACATCTGGGCTCGATTCAGTACAAATTTCAGGTTCAAAACCTTCAATTCACTTCTCTCCTCTTCCTGATTCCTGTGTGCAGTGAAAGTTCAATTTTTATGGTGCTAAGGCAATACAAAAACAATACCTAAAATAAGGACTTTGAGTGGGATGAACAAACTGGGGGGGGGGTTCTTTCAAAGGGGCGTGGCTGGTGTAATTAAGGGTGTGGCTCCTCCCATCTCATCGCCAAAGCCTGGAACGCCCTCCACCTTCGCACCACCTCCTCGCTGACCTACTTCAGGAAGGAGCTCAAGAACTGACTCTCGACTGAGACTGAGACGCGCAGCAAGCGCCTGGATACCCTCTCGGGTAACAAGCAGCACTCTACAAGTACAACTTGACTGATTGATAAAAAACATGTAAGCTACAAAATCTGTGCTTTGCATAGTGTGCCGCCCGTCTTGTATTTTGCTGCTTCTGTCAATGCAGCCAGATATAGAATACAGCAAGTAACATTACACTTACAACAAAGACTATTGGCTTTGTCAATGGTTGTTAGTTGCATAAGATAAATAGGCACCAACTATTCCTTTGTTGTATATAATATTGAAAATACCCAGGGCTTTAAGTGGGATGAAAAAACAGGGGGGTCTCTTAAAGGGGCGTGCCCATTGTAATTAAGGGTGGGGCTTAAAAACATACAAGCTAAAAATCTGTGCTTAGCATAGTGTGCCGCCCGACTTGTATTTTTCTGTTTCTGTCATGGCATGCAGATATATGATACAACAAGTAACATCATATCTACAACAAGTCAGGATTATTAGCTTTGTCAATGGTCGTTAGTTGCATAAGATAAATAAGCAGCAACTATGGCATGTTGTATATAATATTGAAAAAGCTTCCACTTAAAGCCCTGGTGACACCACGACAATGTTGCTGCTCCTGCGTTTCAAAAAGAGGAGGGAAACCAGAGAGAAAAGGACTCTCTTTAAAGGATTTCCCTTCCCCTACAACGCTCACCTGGCATGACGTCATGCCGTAACTTCTCCACTACTGAGAAGTGAGCAGTGTGAGCAGCGCACATCGATGTGCCTGCTGTCACTGCACTCCGGAAAAAAACGGACCGCTTTTGCCAGGGCACAAAACAGAGCCCGATAGAGACCCGTTTCGAGACCCCCTTTATAAAGTTTATGAGTGACTGTGACTGCCACTTTCTGCAGTATTATACCTCTATTTGTATTTTGTACCCCATGTATCATATATTTTGTACCCCATGTACTCCCTGTTGAATTCACGCCCTCTCTACTACCTCAAGGAAGTTCTTCCACTATAGGAAATTCTGTACTCCAAGCCTATAGAAGTGCCTTCCAGTGTGTTATGAATGACTGCCACTTCTGCAGTATTATACCTCTATTTGTATTTTGTACCCCATGTATCATGCACACCTGTCACTTTTTCCTCTTGGAACGTATACCTCTTTTTGTATCTGGTTTGTTTGTTATCTGCACAATTGTCACTTTTCCTCATGCAATGTAACGCTTGCTTTTGTATTATGCTCACTGGTATCCTTCTCCTCATGTAATGTTACTGTTCCTATTGTGAAGCGCTCTGACACCCTCGGGTAAAGTCCGCGCTATATAAAAACGCATAAATAAATAAATAAATAAATAAAACTGCCGGTGCTCAGCCCTGAAAATACCTTAGTTCTTGTGGGGGAGATTGTGGCCTAACGGCTAAAGCTGAGCATCGTCGTTGGTTCAACATTCTATAATGCAAAAAATTAATATGTCATAGTGTAATGTAACGGGCGCTCATGTATAGCGCTCCGATACCTTCGAGTACAAGTTTGCGCTATATCAAGCTGCAAAAAAAAGTTCAGAAATGATGAGACTGTGAAAGAACTATAACGAGTCTGTTAAGTTACATCAAAGCCAGTGTTGGGTGGAAATGCTGCAGGGTTTAAGATATGTTTTTCACCCTGAGGATAAGGGCAATAATGGAGAGCCCGATAGGGACCCGTCTCAGCAGCTGCTTTTTAGAAATGCCGGTACTGAGCACTGGCAGGACCTGGCCCACTTAAAGCCCTGCCTAAAATATGTAAATGTAATTTCATGAAGGTCACTGATTTGACTCATCTCCAGCCCTGTCGCTCTCTCGGGTCTGAGAAGGACGACTCAATGTCTGCTCGAAGCTGAGAGCCTAGCATGACTGATGCTGTCCCATCATGATCCGGACAGGTCACAAACGTGTCCCCGCTGGCTTGAAGCCATTCTGCCTGTGCAAACCCCAACCAGTTCAAAATTCAGTTAAAAAATAAATAACAATAGTTTGCGAAATGGCAACGAGTACCCAATGTTCGCAGAAACCTGTGAGAGTCACCTACCTTGCCAGCCATGACTTATTACTGACTGTTCTTGCGCCTGCGCCGGGGGGTGCCTGGGTCGGTAATGGCCCGATTGCTGGAGTGGAGGCGCCCGGTCTGGGGCCTTTATACTGTTTCTGGGAACTGCCGGCTCAGCACATGACCCAGAGCCGTAGACAGCGCGAGCGCGAGCGCCAGCTCAGCACATCATACATGGGAGGCCCCAACCGTGCACGCGGGTAGGGGGCTCTCTTTTGTGCGAAGGGGGCGTGTCGCTTTTGTGCCCCCCTGTGATGGCAGTAGGCGCGCCCGGCACGAAGGCCATTGCTGCCCCTAGGAGCTCAGATCAGCGTATTCTCAATGGAGAGGGGCGTCCGACAGTGTGACCTGCGGCCATTATGGGTGAAGAACAAAGAAGTGGGATTGCTCAGTGGATTAATGTGCCTGCCGGAGAGATCTATGGGTATATTGCATGTCACAGGTTTTAAAGTTAAGAGGGGTTAGATCAGAGGGTTAAGCACATGTTGCAGAGATCTGTGTTTAACCTTCAGAGCCACAGGCTGCACTCATACTGGAAAAGAGGCGTGAATCGATATGTGTATCATTGGCACATTTGGCAGGGAGCGATGTGTATCAGCAAGACCCTACACAGTAAAAATGAAAAACTTAAAAAGAACACATATTGACATCTTTATCTCTAACAGGCACCACTGTTGCACGCATCCCCACTCCGAAGTCTGCCCATCACAATCTCTGGCCTACTCCATATCCGCACGCGGAGCTCTCTCTTAGTCTTGCTTGAGGGACTGTTTGACGTAAATCTGCTGCTTGGCTAGAAGATGAGTAACAAGGAAGGGGTTGCTCTTTTAGGGTCTTTAGAGTTGGGAGTGTCAGCACTTTGTGGATTTCTTTGTTTTTTTGTTGCAGATTTTATATAACGTGAACTCGACCCGAAGGTATTGGAGCGCTTTACATGAGCACTAGTTACGTTACACAAGGACACATCAATTTTTGGTAGTCACGGGGAGGTTAAGTGATTTGCCCAGAATCACAGGAGGTTGAGCCCACGCTGAGATTCGAACCTGGTTCCCCAGCTCCAAAGTCGGCAGCTCTGGCCATAAGGCAAGACTGACACTGAAGACAAACAGAGTCATGTGCCAGCCGCGGTCCGTGCAGGTAACAGCGGTGGGGCTGGGTGGGGGTTCGAGGGACGATGCCGAGGGAAAATTAAATAAATAATAAACTTTCCGTCATCATCGTCCGTCGGAATCCCCCCCCACTCGGCCCCACCGATGTTACCTGCACGGACCGCGGCTGTCATGTGCTCTCATGTGCTCCTAGAGTATGGGTACTCGTAAACATTTGCCGAGGGGCCACAGCGTATGGTCTGTGATGAGATCGAGGGCCGCATTGTGGCAGTAAGGGGTCCTGGGTGGGTATGGGGCTGTGTAAGGAGGTCTAAAAAAAGGTTAAATAAACTGGAAAGCATTTATTTGCAGGTTAACTAAAGTTAAGTGGTGCAGGACACCACAGTAATTACTTCATTTGACCTGCAAATAAATGCTTGTATGTTTATTTAACATTTTTTCTGAATATTAATGCTCGGCAACTAAACAGCAGCTCATGCTACTGTTCACATGGGGGGGCGCATGTAAAGGTCAAAAGGGCTGCAAGTGGCCCCCGGGCTGTACTTTGAGTATCCCTGTCCTAGAGCAATATCCGGTGAATCTTCTAATGTGCGTGATGACTCTCACATCCACTTCCGACAGGAAAATAGGTCAGCAAAGCCGACCAACATAAACTTGAGACTGGACCATGTACTCCATTGACTGAAGAAGGGCTTCCTTCGTTTAAACAGAAACGAGAATGAGACCCGGAGTCGGGTGGAACACAAAACAAGTCTCCTCCTTTCAACCTGCTGTCCAGACCAGGTGCTCATACGCACACATCATTGAGGGTAATTGGAAGTCATCTTTGGCATAGAACTCTTCTTCATCCCTCAAGCCAATGTGATGATGAAGAGCATGAACCCACAAAGCTCAGGAGCATCCTCCAGCTCCTTCATCAGGACCACACAGAGTAACATTGACAAATGCCTTGGTGATGTCATGAATGTGCCACTATAATGTCCTGTGCACTTTAGGCTCAAAAAGCCCAATGCGAGGATGTACATGATCCAAAGTCCGGCTGACAGACTATCAGAAGTGGAGAAACGTTACTGGGGCAGCTGTGAAAGAGCTTCCTTGGCCCCCAGTAGATTCAAGGATCCATATTAAAGTTCTCTGCAGAATCCACCCAGCATACTCTGTCAAGAGCTACAGTCGATTGCAGAGCTAGCATGACCTGGGTTCTACTTCTGCTCACACCATCAAAGGACCTTCAGCCCGATCCAGCATAGAGCGAGAACCATGGGAGCTCAAGGTCCCGACTGGAAAGCACTAAACAGGAACCTGAGGGCAGGGCCAAGCTGCATACCTTTCAAGAAGAGCCAGAAAACAGAACTATCCCAGTTGCGTCCAACTAAACCGCCTTATCTGAATCTTGTAATGAGGACCATAAGCAGGGCTTTAAGTGGGATGAAAAAACTGGGGGGTCTCTCAAAGGGGCGTGGCCAATGTAATTAAGGGCATGGCTTAAAAACACCTAAGCTAAAAAGCTGTGCTTCACATAGGGTGGCGCCCGACTTGTATTTTGCTGTTTCTGTCATTGCATCCAGATATATGATACAACAAGTAACATCATACCTACAAGAAGTCAGGACTATTGGCTTTGTCAATGGTTGTTAGTTGCATAAGATAAATAAGCAGCAACTATGGCTTGTATATAATATTAAAAAGCTTCCACTTAAAGCCCTGGTGACACCACAACAATGTTGCTGCTCCTGAGTTTCAAAAAGAGAAGGGAAATCCAGAGAGAAAATGACTCTCTTTAAAGGATTTCCCTTCCCCTATAACTCACCTGGCATGACGTCATGCCGTAACTTCTCCACTAGTGAGAAGTGAGCAGTGTGAGCAGCGCACATCGAAGTGCCTGCTGTCACTGCAGTCCGCCTGTGCCAAGGCACAAAACAGAGCCCGATAGAGACCCGTTTCGAGCCCCCCTTTAAAAACTGCCGGTGCTCAGCACCGGTGAGACCTGGCCCACTTAAGGCCCTGACCATAATATTGCATCCGCTATTACCAACTGCACTCTAACCTCCCATGCCCATTTCCTTCTACGCACAGACTTTGTTTTGTTCATAGAGCTCAGCATTCTACGAAACCTCTAAAAAAAATATATATATTTTGGGCACTGCATTTATTGGGTTCTTTAGTATGTGGATGTGGTCACATTGTACAGACTTTAAAGTAAGACTGTGGGCGCAAGTTGATTACCCTTTGAAAGGCTTATACGTATCGTGATATTTTCAGAATATTATTAGGAAGGGCAGGTTTGGCATGTTCTTAGGAAATAAGGGCATTTCAGTTGCATCATGAACCTGCTGTAGAGGTCTTTGTGCAATCCGAAGGCCACATTTTACAACTCCATCACACTGACTCACACATTCATCCTCCCCGAGCACTTAGAATGAGCAACTGAGTTCAGCTATACTACTCATGCAACAAAATATTAGAAGCAATAAATAACTCAACAAGGAAATACAAAATGTGTCAATTCTCAATGCACAGCGTAATCAATTCCACAACAGAAACTGTGCAACACCCTGCTAATTTTATGCATGGAAGAAAATATGAGAGCAGGCATCATCAATATCTGCAACACACACCCACCCCCAACACCAGAGGCTCATGAAAACCAGTTCAAATCCATGCTGATGACACCTGATGACATTCTCCTCCCTCACAAGGGGCATACGTGCGGCCACTGCAGACATACTAGTTAACCAACTGACCATATTTACTACAAAATTGGAATTATATGAGCTCCACTGAAGATAATATTGTAATTGTATTGTATTGTAATTGCATTTGTATAGCGCTTACTACCCCTGACGAGGCGTCGAAGCGCTTTTTCGGCGAGTAGCACGCTACTCCGGGACCCATAGAGGATTAGTGTTGAATTAGTCTAGTGGTGCAGGGCTAATAATGGCTGGTCCAGAGCTTCTGCACCTACATTCCAATGGTTGTCTTTTTGTTTCTCCCTTTTTAATTTAGAACTTTCTACCCTCAGTGGGTAGATGGTCTAATAGCCTTATAGGCCTTCTGCCTCGGGCTATATAACAGTTGTTAAAGGCCCTCTTCATCATTAAGTGCCCTTGCCTGTGCCTCTGGCCTATAATTTGGGTTCAAGGCCTTTAACAACCTGTATAGCCCTTGGCAGCGGGCTGTAAGACTATATTAGCAACTGTCTCACAGGTACAAGGTCATATATTTTAAAACAATGCATTACCCCTCCTCAAAAACCAACCCGACTGACCACACTAGCTACTATCCCGTTGCAGCCTTCTAGGGAATCCTTACACTATTCCAGTAATACATTGAGTCACATGATGTCCTTGACATGTACCAATCGGAGTCCATAAGTGACGCTAAATTGGTTAAAGGTAGGTATGACCTACTCGAACTAGCAGATGAAGGGATCACTCATGCTGCTGATGCTGTTAAATCCCACAGCTCTGCTAGGTATCAGAGACCACAACATCTCCTTCCACTGTCCCCAAATAGTAGCCAACATCTCAAATCAGTTTGTGAAATGGTTCTAGTCCATAGGGAGAGAGCGTATCTCCCCCACTTATGAAGTCTCCTGCAGAGCCCCATAAGCCCCCCTACACTCCTTAAGAAGTAAATCACACGGCTAATGGACTGGGTCCATGCCCACCACCTCTACTCCTCTGTGGACAGCATCCAGATTGAGCTCAGAATTAATAGTCCACTCAACAAATGCAAAGCCGTAAAAAAGGACCTCAGCATCATTGACGCATGGATGAGGGAAGGAACTAGCAAGCTGATAGGATCTGAAACAGAAGATGTGTTTCTAGGGCTAGCATACTTAACCAAAACATTGACACTCTGGGGCCGATTCCGATCTCGGCCGGTAGTGCTCCGAATCGGATTCGGATTTACCGGATCCGATTCGGAGCCCTGTTTCCCGACCGAATCGTACGCGGGTCCGGCCGAGAGAGTACGATGCATGCGCCCGCGAAATCGCCGACCGACTCGTACGCGGCTTCAACACGCTCCGACCGACTCGCAAGGACACGACTCGCACCGCGCTATGGAGATGTTTCCCGGCCGGGTAAGTACGATGCGCGCCGCAAGCAGTCCGACCGACTCGCGCCGTCCGGCTCGAAAGAGCTGTCGGAGCCGGACTTTGGGGGTCTGTGTCGGACCCCCCTAAACGCGTAGGTGCGCGAGTCGCACACAGGGGGGAGCCATGGGTCCCCCCTACCTGTGCATGTACGCCGCGATGCGCATGGACGCGTACCCACTGTAGGGAGCGCCCTTGTTCGCCTCGCACCCATTGAGTCAATGGGAGCCCGCGTACGCGTTCCACGACCGGCACCCATTGACTTCTATGGGAGTCCGACCGAATCGAGTCTGATAGCATGCAAATGCATCGTACTCGTCCGGTCGGACTGCTGGGGTCCGATTCGGTCGGAATTCTCTCCGGGTCCGGCTCGGTCGGAGAGATTTCCGGCCCGAATCGGAATCGGCCCCTCTGTGTGCATCTCCTCCTTTTTTAGCAAGAGTGTGTCCCACACAAAAAAAGTGCAAAACCCGGGAGCGCCAGGCTATGTGAACCTCAGCCTGATCTCATAGCAATTAAATATAATGGGGTGGCCGTGTATTTCTCAGAACGTGGGTATACAGTAAAAGAACTACAAGCGGCTCTGTTGGGTGACACAATTCTTTTTTTTTTTTTGTTTAATAATTTTTTATTAAGTTTTCAGATAAAGAGAAAAGAAAAACATTATCAAGCAAATGAACACATTGTAAATAAAATACAACAATTAATATTTAAGAAGAAACATGGGCAAATAATTTGGTGACACAATTCTTAATCAAGAATTGCGAATGATGCTATTCATTAAACATTGGCACTAGTAGCCAAAAAAATGAACCCTTTTAAACAGAATGAGAGAGCTTCTTTTGGATACAAATCAAGCATACCTTCTGTAACAAAATGAAATATTTGAACCACGAAACACAACACAGAAATCGATTTCTTAATTCAATGTATTGTTATGCTGTCCATAACACACAGAATACAGACATGTTAAATTAAATTACACTAACAAACATGGCTTGAAAACATCAAATATTCCAAGTGCTTACACATGCAAACATGAAAAAATAAACAACATATACAGTCAAACGTCCAAACAATTAAAGTACAGGTTATCCTTATATTTTCCTTCTGTATTGTAGGATATCTAATTCATTTTGTTACAGAAAATACGCTTGATTTGTCTCTAAAAGAAGCTCTCTCATTCTGTTTAAAAGGGATCATTTTTTGGCTCTTTGAACTCACAGCAAGGCGCACTGCCTTAAAGCATCTTTCTGCTAGATCAAACTCCTGTTAAAAATCCTTCCTTCATCCCCTCTCAGTACCACGCCTTGGGAGTGGGAGGCCATTTTGTATTCAACACCAGAATATGGTAACACCCTCTCCATCGGGCTGCCAGCCTACCAATGAAAAGGCTGCTGGAGAAGCACAATGCTACAAGGAAACTGGCCTTTAGCCTCAATAATGCATTCGTAGTGGCCCACCACAGAAGTCTACACTCGTTTCTTGTAGAAAACAGATTCATCTTTAAGATGATCTGCTTCAGATACAAATTCACCAAAGGCACTGATCCCAAAAACCTGCAAGGAAAGTTGTGGAATATGCTCTGACCCCAGTGCTTAATTTGTAAAAGAATAAGTGCTGCTGCCCAAAGTTTTGCTCTGAAGCCTGCGGCCAGAGCATTTGAATGTCAGGGCTGCCGAATGCCACAAGTGTTTAGCCCTGGTTCCATCTCACGCCTCTTTCATCCACCAACAGACACTCCCTGCCCATTTATCTCCTTCTTGCAGGTTCTTTTCCACCCTTGCTTTCTCTCTTTGTCACTGTTTTTCCATCTTTCTGTTATTCCTTCTTTCCCCATTTTGTGTTTTTCTCTTGCTCAGGGTGAAAGTCTGATGAGGAATAATATGTCCAGGTCCCCACAAATAAGTGCCGATGGGCCCTACTGCAAGCACCGGCTCAAATTAAGCACTGTATGACCCACTGGCCATGCTCAGCAGAAGAGCTTTTCCTAGTAATCCCCTAACCAGATGCAATGACAGGTGATTTGTAACTTCTGTGTGGCAGCCCCATACATCTGGAACAACATGCCTAAGCAAATCTGTTACTGTGAAGAAGCAGACAGAGATCAGCCTATACCTTTGTCTAGAGGAAGTTGCAGGTTGACAAGGGTGATCTCCTCCTGGCGCCACTATGCTGACTTCCCTGAAAACAAGGGAGTGAGGAAAGTGAGGCTAGAAAAAGGTACCAAAAATAGACTACTCCTAAATCAAGAAGAAAGAAGAAAAGGAGAACACAGCACGAAGAAAGCAGAAAAGAAACTGAAACAAAACCTCTCCAAGAACCCATCAAACAAAATACCTACCGGGGCAACAGAAAACAAACAAACACAAGAAACATACAGAATAAAAAATGAGGGATTGAACTGTAATGAGTGAAGAGTAAGAGGAAGGCAAGTCGCTCCAATCATTGTGACGCACCCTTCAGCAATGTTACTCATTCTTTATGTAAATGTCCTGGTGCATATTCCTGGGTGAATCCCAAACGTCAATTACGAGATGTCACCCTGAGTAGAATATTAGTGAATACACTATGGCTGCTGCCATGTTGCCTTGGGGGCATTAACACTGGCCTCCACCAGAGGTCATTGTAAAATCTCTGCCTGCCTCGTGTCTTTGGGCCTTATTACGTGTTTGGCGGTCCGACCACCAGTGAACCGTGTCCGCCCCTGCCAGTAGTCCACAGTGCTGTCTGCCCCTAAGACCGCCATGTTACGAGTTGACCACGGTGCTGGCAGTGTGGATGCAGAGATCTTGGGGCGGTGGTGAGTACTTTTACCAAATATATCGATGCCTGTGTGTGCATTTCAACTGCATATGTGTTGGATGCACACATATGCAAGATACATGTGGAAAACTACCATTTACCCATTGCTTGGGTCCGACCCATATGTGGGCAGTCCTGGCAAAGGGTATATGGTACGAAAACCATTCACCTGTAGATTGTCGCAAACTGGTCG
This sequence comes from Calotriton arnoldi, assembly GCA_963921515.1. Lineage (NCBI taxonomy): Eukaryota > Metazoa > Chordata > Amphibia > Caudata > Salamandridae > Calotriton > Calotriton arnoldi. The sequence continues at coordinate 128,856 of CAWUFW010018123.1, read as the reverse complement.
TATTCCTTGGGGTGAAGATCCTGCTGGGAAGAGGGGACCTGGAGAAACGGATCCACGTCAAACTCTGCCTGGAAGAACAAGAAAGGGATGAGTATGCACCCCAAATCCTTCATCACTGCCACCTTGAAGCTGGCTGTCCCACCGCCGCAGTCATCTCACGCGCACGCCTCCACGACGCAGGGATCCGAGACAAGGCCCTGGAATGGACCACCTCCTTCCTCGACGGCAGAACCCAGAGAGTCCGCCTCCCACCTTTCCGATCCGAAGCCTCCGAGATCATCTGCGGCGTACCCCAGGGATCGTCCCTCAGCCCAACACTGTTCAACATCTACATGGCCCCGCTCGCACGCATCGCCAGACAGCACGACCTCAACATTATCTCCTACGCCGACGACACTCAACTGATCCTCTCCCTCACCAAGGACCCCTCGCCGCCAAAGCCAATCTCCATGAAGGAATGAAGGCCGTTGCCGATTGGATGAAGATCAGCCGACTAAAGCTGAACACGGACAAAACGGAGGTCCTCATCCTCGGCTCCAACCCCTCAGCCTGGGACGACTCCTGGTGGCTGTTGTAAAGGAAGATGCTGTGGCCAACGACGCTGGGAGCAGCCCCGACACCCACCGACCACACACGCAACCTGGGAGTCATCCTCGACTCAACGCTCTCCATGGCCAAGCAAGTCAACGCAGTCTCCTCCTCCTGCTTCAACACCCTCCGCATGCTTCGCAAGATCTACAGGTGGATCCCGACAGACACAAGAAGAACAGTCACCCAGGCCCTCGTCAGTAGCAGACTTGACTATGGGAACGCCCTCTACGCGGGAGCCCCGGCCAAGCTCATCAAGCGACTGCAACGCATACAAAACGCCTCCGCACGCCTGATCCTCGACGTACCACGCCACAACCACATCACCCCCACTTGAGGAACCTGCACTGGCTCCCCGTCGACAGGAGGATCACCTTCAAACTCCTCATCCACGCACACAAGGCACTCCACAAAACTGGCCCAGCCTACCTCAACAGACGACTCTTCTTCTACGTCCCCAACCGCCAGCTCCGCTCCGCCGACCTCTCCCTTGCCACCGTCCCTCGCATTCGAAGAACAACCACAGGCGGCAGATCCTTCTCACACCTCGCCGCCAAGACCTGGAACACCCTTCCACTAAGCCTACGACAGACCCAAGACCTGCTGACCTTCAGGAGGCTACTCAAGACCTGGCTGTTCGACCAGTAGCAGCACCCCCCCCCCTTCCCTCTCCCCAGCGCCTAGAGACCCTCGCGGGTAAGTAGTGCGCTCTACAAATTCTGTGATTGATTGATTGATTGAAAAGGCAACTCGTAATACGGACATCGGTGCTGCTACCCTGTACCGCCCTATGGCGGCTGCCATACCCCGACCGCGAACCCAGCAGTTGGCAGTCTGCTGGCGGTCCCGGCGGTCCAGTCGCAATCTTCACACAGGCAATCAGCTCAAATCGTAATGCTGCGGTTGGACCGCTGAGCTCTCCACGGTCAGACCGCCACCGCCGATACTGTCATTGTACCCGATCAAGCTGACTGATGCGGCTTTGTCTGAATCTACACGCGGAGCGCTGTCCCGTTTTTCTATTCTTCTACCGAGGTAAGAATTGGCACATCCAGGCCGGGTAGCCCTTGCGCTCAGCCCTTAATTCAATAACCTGATCCCTACATTATTTTAATTTCCAGAAATACTCTCAGTGCATTGTCATTGTTAATCCACAAAGGGATGCTACAACGCTCCGGCTGTGGCGTAAATTAATCGAGCCCCTCTGGCCCACCTACATACCCCATTGGATTGACAGCCTGTCCTCACATTGAGGTAAGAACCTCGGTGAAACTTGTAATTGATTATACATAGCGCATTGTCCAATTATCAGTAATTGCAACTTCTTTTCTCACAATCACAGTACCCGGACGGGTCCTCATGTGAGTAAACCTTTTCCTCTTTTCTTCACGTGTGGCACATCATTTTCACAAGGCTGCGCAACCATATATTCAGGTACCTTTTATCCAACGGCCTTCATTTTATTTTTCCTATTTTTCGCATTTGTGCCGGTATATGGGCCTTATGCTCTTTTTATTTCAATCCCATTTAGATGTCCCTTCATCTATAGTCCTGAAAAGACCCCACATTGTTTTGAGGGTCGAAACGCCGTCGACAAACAGAAGAAGCGAACCATTTCCCCAGCACATATCATTGTATATAGCTGCTGTTCACATGGAATTATTTTGATAATGGTCGACTTGTACAAACTATGGAAACCTTGTATTTAATATTCACATTGTCACTTAGGTTTAGGTTCCCTTTGTCACTTGGGACACTATGCACAAATGTTGTTTTGATGTATAATGTTTACTCCTAAGTTTATTGTTTAAAAAATTCATAAAATATACTACACTGGAATCGGTGTGTTAGTGGTTCCTTCGCGCTCTGCCATTATCTAACCCTCTATATCGCGATTGTGCTTATGTATCATAACCTCATAGTATATTATTCCACAGGAACCATTGTTTTTCCTATATAACTATTACCCTGGTTCCTTAGTGAGTAGGGTTCCCCTGTTCTTTCTTGAACCGCCGATACGGCGGTCCACGGGACCACCAAACTCGTAATAAGGCCCTCGACCACCATTGAGCTGCTGCACAGAGAAAAACATACCTTTTATCTTGCACTGAGGTATTCCAGGAGTTTTTGTGGGTCCCAAGTCCTGGAGTCCCAGGGTTCCCTTGTAGGAGGAGAACCTGTTTAGAAGTTTAAAACGCATGCCCTGCCAGAACAGCAAAACACGTCAGATCCTGCCTCTGACACCATCTAGTAGTTTTAGTCCTGTTTGCTGTCTTTTAAATCATAAATGGGACAGCCTTGTTTAAAAATCTATAAATAAATATTGCAACATGAGCACAAGGCTAGAAAAAAAGAGCAGTCCCATGCACCCCAACAGAACTGATTCACATGAGAGACTCCCGATTTCTGAAGCATTTTAGCTCTTTCCCACCTAAAATTGCCTCTGGTCCAACATGTGTCAATGAGGAAAATTCCTACCCTGATTCTTTTTTCTAATCTCCCACTTTCCAGTTTTAAAATGTTGGCACGTATGGGGTCCTGGGTATAATGATCCTTCGCAGTAGCGGCCCGTGGTGGGAGTGCTGCCGGGCGGTGACGCGGGGCGGGGGAGGGGCAGGGTGGGGGGTAGTAAACTACGGAATACGGCCGCACAGAGGTAAGTAAACAAACAAATAAATAAAACGAATTTCGTTGCGCGCGCTGCATCGCATTTGGCGATAACCTGTTACCGAATAGCAAAATGGGTTTGAGATTCGCTATTAGGAAGGGGCGTGTTTAGGGCGTCCCTTCCGAATACCGAATCACATTGGTATGCATGAATGTTTTGTGACCGAAATGCGGTCGCATAACATTCGCATTTTACCAAGTAGGTGGTAACCCAAATGGGAAGGGGTCCCTAAGGGACCCCTTCCCCTTCGTGAATGTTTGTAAAAGCATTTTTTAAGAGCAGGCAGTGGTCCCACGGACCACTGCCTGCTCTTAAAAAATGGAAGGAAAACTTTTCATTTTTATTTTTGTAAAGCATCCCGTTTTCCTTTAAGGAAAACGGGCTGCTTTACAAAAAAAAAGATTGCTTTATTTAAAAGCAATCACGGGCATGGTGGTCTGCTGACCCCAGCAGGCCACCATCCCTGTGATTTTTGCGATTCCTAGGGAGTCGCAAATTTGGACCTACCTCATTAATATTCATCAGGTAGGTCATTTGCAATCCCCTGGGAATCGCAGTAAGTGTTCATCACACTTTCATGCATGCCGTTTTGCGATTTCCTAATTGCGAATCACAATGACTCGCAATTAGGGAATTTCAAAACGTTGTGTTGATGCATCTGGGCCAAAGGGGCTTATTTACAAGCTCCTTGCGCCGGAGGTGCGTCACTTTTCAAATGGGAAAAAGTAACGTACTGCGGGCACAACTGGCTTGTAAATAAAAGCCCCAAAGTGCAGGGCGGAGTCACTCGGTTTCAAACCTATATGACCCTCCAAAAAAGAGTTCACTTCCCAATTACCATAATGGGATCACTCTTAAATGCCTGACTTTACCCGCATTTTTGAGGCAAGAGGTTGAGAGGTCTGAGTGAGTTGGTAAATGCGGAGGTACAAGCGACTAGTCTAAGCGACAGGTATATCCGATTAATAAAACAGTTGAACACAAAACGAAATCACCTGTTTTAACGATCCTTGGAAAAAAAGATTTACTTTTTCACTTTATGATTAAAACATAAATATAATAGTGTAATGAAGAAGAGGCTTACTTGCTTTTGGAGCTATAGACAGAAAGAAATAAGTAAACTAAATATTTGTTTCTGAGGCTGAATGCAGTACCACATTTTTGCCACGAGAGAGCAGCAAAGTCATAGATTCGCCTCAATTTCTGCTATGCCTTTAGACAGCTGCAGACAGTGCATGCTTCAGAAGGGGAATCCTCAGAATGACGGGGATGTCTTTCACAAGAAGACAAACATATTGCAACCAGGCCCGGCTCCAGGATTGTTATTGTTGATCTGAGAGGGGCACACAGAAACATGGGCGAGCCTGAAGGTGAACGGGAAGTGGCCAAAAAAAACCAAGGGTTTCAGGAAATCTTGTATTTGCGATGCTGGTATTTGTCCACTTTGGGCATATGTGACAAAATAACCCCTGCCGAACCAGCTACATACTTTTCTTTCCTTGCAGCATAAAGCCAACCCTACGAGTTGAGGATGCGGGAAAGAGAAGGCATGCTGCTTGACAATGAGTATGCCCAAAGGTGGGTCTTTTGCACGCTCTGCCATCGGATTCAAGCTAGCCTGGCTGATGAGGGGTGAGACCCCGAAACTGGTTCCAGGATGCTTGTTTTCGGTCCAGGGAGGATCAGGCCTGGTAGTTCGGGCTGAACTGTTCCTATGAAGACCAGGGTCAAGACTGATTGGCAAATGGCTGGATCCAAGCTGGGGTGGCTTGGTGAGCAAAGGAACAATGATGGATTTAACCCAGATCTCTTGACTGGGGGTGAGTGCTTGAAAAGTTTCAGCACTCCCAATGACGGAAACCGGGACCATTTTTTGCTGCTCTTAATTTAAAAAAAGAAGATTTGCATGTCTCAAAACTGTGAGGTCTAAAAATGTGCAGTAAATATGGTCCACTATTTTATCTAGGGGTTCTTATGACATTATCAACCAAAAGGATAAAAGAAAGCTGAGTGGATTGTCAATGTGACCAAAATCAAGAGCTGGCAATATAGCGCCATATTGCACATTACCTGTTATGTATTTCTTATTCCATGTTTATTTTGGAGTAGTTAATTTGTGAAATCTGTTTTCCTCAAATTGCAGCTAACGAAGGGCACTGATTGGAATTCAAATGTTTAGGTTTTATTCATTTTTCATGAATAAATTGTCGATAAAACAATGGGCAATGGTGAGGGCCGGTGGTTCATGGCATTCTATTGGTGCAGCGTTTATTGTATAATTATGGTTCTACCACATTTGCCACATAATTTGCCAGGTAAGTTGAAAATTTGCACATTTTGCAAAACATGTCTCTAGCCCAAATGGATGAATATAATACTCCCACATAATGTCCCACATAATTTGCCCACATCTACATTAGTAAATGGTAAAAAATGATAAAAACTATCTCTTCTATTTGAGAAAAAATATGTTAAAGATCTTGAAAACTGGTTTGCAGATTTAGACCCAGAAAGCCTCTGTCCACAGGTCGGAGGCTTTCCGGGTCTCATTGCGGGTTTCACTTCTGACCGCTGCATTACGATGCAGGCGGTCGAAAGTGAAACCGGCCCATTTCTGGGCCGGTCCAGCCGGAAATTCTGGCTGGATTCCGACGAGCTCAAGGAGCCCGTCGGCCAGTCGGAGGCCTGCCCGTAATCCCCATGGACGACATTTCCGCCGTAGGGATTGCGATGTCGGTTTGCGACAGGCTTTCCATGTCGGGCTTTCCGACATGGAAAACCGGTCGGAAAGCATTATTGGGGGCCTCTAGCAGGACCACCTTCACCCTGCGGCCTCCAGTTGGGGGCTGAGGGGGCACCTATGGTGCTCCCCTGTTAATCTCTGCATGGTGTGGCAGGCACCCTGAGGTGCTAGATCCTCCTCTACCATTCTCCACACCCACCCCCTCCTTCCTTGCCCCACACAGGCCCCCATATACTCATATACCACCTGGTCTGAGCAGGAGATAAGCAAGAACATTAATTTCCACTGAAAAGGGAGTAACTTATAGAAAAACCTGGCCCACAGAGTTTTTTTCCATTCCATAGTTATTAACTCCTAATGGGTATGTCGGTGTGGAGACACCTTCGGATATTATAAATTCTGCTCCCAACCAGTATTTCCTAAATCTGTCTAACATGAAATTGAGGCCTTAATGTTTTTTAGATATTCAATGAACCTGAATTTGTGCTTTATGTAACCCCCATGTCAAAATTTCCACAGTCTTTGGCTTTGAATCTTTATCGTATCTCGACGATACACAGTTCATTTTCACACCCATTAAAGACTTAAACAATGCAAAAGAGCACTTGTGCTGGTAAGACAGCCATTGCGACCTGGATGACAGAAAACTGTCTACAGCTGAATGCGAGTAAGACCGAGATTATGCTCTTTGGTAAGACCCACAGCTCTGGACACCAGATTGGTGGCCCTCGGAATTGGGTGCTGCACCTAAGCCACGTGGCAGGCACCTTGTGGTGCCTGCCACGCGGTGCAGGGATGAACAGATTCTCCCATTTCTCTATAGTAGCATGTGCTACGGCCACTTTATGGCCGCAGCACAAGCTCCCATAGAAAAATGGGAGCATGCGACCGCACCATATGCGGTCACATTGTAATGCTACGGTCGGATCGCTGACCGGAGGTCAGTCGGTCCCTATTCTGCAACGGTGTCAGGCGGACATGAGTCCGCCTGACATCGTAATAAGGGCCTGAGTGTTGTTATTATGTTAATTTAATTTATAACGTGCATGAATCACCCCGAAAGGGGTATCTCGGCGCAGCTCAGAACATAAACAGGTAAGCCAAACTCTTAAGCCGCAAACCGCTCAGTCTTGAGAAATTTCCTGAAATTAAAGTGATCAGTACATTGACGTTAGTAAAATGGGAGTTTATTCCAAAAGAAAGGGTCTCAGTAGGAAAAGGGCCTTCCAACTGAGCTAGACTTTCTTATCCAGGGGACTGTAAGCAGGGCTTTGTCACTGGATCTTAACGGTCTACTTGGCCGATAAGGAAAAAGCTTTGAAGACAGCTAGCTTGGGCCTTTGCCCTTTAAGGACTTATGTATCAGGCAGCAAATTTGAAATATAATTCTTTTGCGAATTGGCATCCAATGAAGAGAGCGCAAAAGAGGAGAAGAAGCTGACCTGGGTGGAAGATTGGTAATAAGATGCGCTGCTGTGTTCTGAACCACCTGCAGTTTATTTATCAATGTCTCATTGATGGAAGCTAATAAGGCATTACAATAATCTCGGCGGCTGATACCCAATGCTTAAACTAAGGTCTTCCTTGTATAGTGTGGAAGGAGAGTGGAAACTCTCCGTAACAAGTGCAGCATATGAAAACAAGTCCTTATGGTGTTGCCAACCTGCTCTTTCATAGAGAGTGCTTGATCGAGTCGAATGCCCAGATTTTTTACAAAAAGTTCGGTTTAGGTGCAGCGCCAATTCCGAGGGCCACCAATCTGGTGTCCAGAGCTGTTGGGTCTTACCAAAGAGCATAATCTTGGTCTTACTGGTGTTCAGCTGTAGGCAGTTTTCTGTCATCCAGGTCGCAATGGCTGTCATACCAGCAGGAAAGTGCTCTTTTGCATTGTTCAAGTCTTTACTGAGTGTGAAAATTAACTGTGTATTGTCGGTATACGATAAAGGTTCAAAGCCAAAGGCTCTGGCAATTTTGACAAGGGAGGCTACATAAAGCACAAATTCAGGTTCATTGGATATCTAAAAAACATTAAGGCCTCAATTTCATGTTAGAAAGATTTAGGAAATACTGGTTGGGAGCAGAATTTATAATATCGGAAGGTGTTTCCACACCTACATACCCATTAGGAGTTAATAACTATGGAATGGAAAAAACTCAAACTCTGTGGGCAAGGTTTTTCTATAAGTTACTCCCTTTTCAGTGGAAATTAATGTTCTTGCTTATCTCCTGCTCAGACCAGGTGGTATATGAGGGTTCCCTGATTAAATATTGATGTAAAAAATATAGATAACAAAAATATCGATGTAAAAATATCGAATACAAAAATATCGACTCCCTATACTTAAACAGGTAAGTACAATAATATCGAAACAAAAATATCGAAGTAAAAAATATAGATGTAAAAAATATCGACTTAAAAGATATATATAACTTAAATAAAATATATTAAATAATATTAATATTTTTAACAAAATAAATTACATTTAATATATATTTTAACTAAATATAACTAATAAACTTAATTTAAAAAAATATAAACACAAAAATGTGTACATATACATATATTTACTTAAATACATTTTATTAACTATTATCTTTATTTAATTTATAAACTTTTTAAATTATATAAAAATAAAATATATACATATATCAATAATTTAAAATAAAATAAAACATTCTATAATTAATTAACACATTAAACTATTAAAAGAAAAATAAAACATACATTCCGCAACACAATAAATACAACAGTAAGGAAAATGTTGGATAGCGTAGGGGTAAAAATTACTATTCCCACTCCAGTGAGTGCAAAAGCAGGGAAAGTGCTGGATAGCGTAGGGGTAAAAATTACTATTCCCACTCCAGTGGGTGCAAAAGCAGGGAAAGTGTTGGATAGCGAGGGGTAAAAGTTACTATTCCCACTCCAGTGAGTGCAACAGTAGGGAAAGTGTTGGATAGCGGAGGGGTAAAAATTACAATTCCCACTCCAGTGAGTGCAAAAGCAGGGAAAGTGCTGGATAGCGGAGGGGTAAAAATTACTATTCCCACTCCAGTGAGTGCAAAAGCAGGGAAAGTGCTGGATAGCGGAAGTGTAAAAATTACTATTCCCACTGAAGTGAGTGCAACAGTAGGGAAAGTGTTGGATAGCGGAGGGGTAAAAATTACTATTCCCACTCCAGTGAGTGCAAAAGCAGGGAAAGTGCTGGATACCACACCAATTAAAAAAAAACATCAACATTTTTATTAAATTTTATTTCCATTATTAACATAATTAATATTGAAATTTAAATATATTATTATTAAAAAGATAATAAACATTCATTAATTACACATTGTTTAACACTATAATATCCACAACACACACCTAAAATTAATTACACAATTACAATTAATGATTACTAATTAATTAATGCTAATTAATTAACAAATAATTAATAATTCATCAATAAAAAATAAATTACTTCCCACCCTTCCCACCATTTACACCTATAAACACCACAACACACACCTAAAATTAATTAAACAATTACAATAATTAATTAATAATTAATTAATTAAAATTAATTAACAACTAATTATCAAACAATTATTAATAAATGAATTTACACATTTAACTCTATAACATCCCAATTATACAATTATGAATAAATATAAATTATTGAATAAATTTCATATAATTAAATTACTTCCCACCCAATTCCCCTATAAACCCACAACCCGCTACGGAACTAAAAACCCAAAATTCAATTAAAAAAAAGTTATTAACTACTATAAATAATAAATAAAATTTATATAATTAAATTACTTCCCACCCTATTCCCCTATAAACCCACAACCCGCTACGGAACTAAAAACACAAAATTCATTTAAAAAAAAATATTAACTAATAAAATTTTAACACATAATAAAAATACAAACAATTCTCATACAAAATACTAAAATACATAACATTAATAATAAATCGATATTTTTCAATCAATCAATCAATAAAAACTTTATTTCGCCCACTAGGACCATAAAAGTACACATTACAATGAGACAAATTGTATACTCTTACAATTAAAAAAATGTTAGATTGCTCAAGAACATCTTCATGTGTAAAAATTGTCCAATTAAAACCAGGGAATAAAAATCTCATAAGAAGTATACAATGATACTTAATACATTCTTCAATCCATTAAAAACACAGAAAAAACAATCATCAGGAGGTATACCATGAGCTAAAAAATTTCATTCAAATTCAGTGCATTCGACTTCCCCCTGTAAATTACTTTAAAAGAGCCCGCCAGGTATGCCACATGCAATTTAAAAATCGGGATACAGCAAAGACAATTGGTGGGTGAGTATCGTACTTTAAAACTCTGTAAGCCTCTACGCAGCGCACAAAGCCCAAGTTCTTACAGAGTTGGATTAACCAACGCTTGCGCAGCATCAGGTAGGCAGGGCAGAGGAGCAAAACGTGTAAATCAGACTCTTCCTTATAATTACATGCAGGACATTCACCCGTATGCTCCTTTACCCATTTGCTGGTATACGCAAATAGTGGGAGAGTCCCTAATCTGAATTGCAGATACAATTTCCTGGCCAATGGGGGTTGGATGATACCCATAAAATGTTCCTTGCTGTATACATCTTTTACTAACAGGAACTCTGCTGTTAAACGACCACATGAGGAACTTTCCTGCATGGACATTAATTTAACTTGTCTATAGTGTCTGACTAGTTCCAACCTGGAGATCATAGCACATGATGTCTCAGGGGTCCTCCAAAGGTCCGGCTTATCTAGCTTAAAGGCAAGGTCCCTTATGTGGCAAAACCAAGGAATTTTCTTTATGGCACAAATGGACAAAAGCTCATTAAGCTCAGCCCTGAAGACGGCTAGCTCCGGGGTCACCCATAGCCGCCGCCAGAATGTAAGAGGTCTCAGGGCTATCTCTTCATCGAGGGGTCTAATACCCAGGTCCATGCGGAGGGGAATAAGGGGGGTGCTACGCGGTAGGCCTAAAAGCTGTCTCATAAAATTGTTCTCCACCTTCATCAAGTTGGTAGTAGAGCAATGCCCCCACAACTCCACCCCATATAATGTAACCCCTCTTGCTTGTGCTTTGTAAATTTTCACCACGGGGGCTGCTGGTTTAAAAGCTGAGGTTCTGTGTAATTTCATTATACCACCCACTGTCTGGGTTAACCTAAATCTTGCTTTGGCCAACTGGGGCCCCCAGTCAAAATGCTCTGATAAGGTAACACCCAGATAGTCAAATATCTTCACTCTTTCCAGAGAAGTGCCGTATAGTAAGGGATTTGGACGGGTCTTCTTGGGGGGGTTGAAAACCATAAATTTAGTCTTTGCTAAATTGATCTCCAGCCCTCGCAACTTACAAAAATTAGCAAAGCCATCCAAGGTCCGCTGAATACCCATTGATGTTTTTGAAAGTAACAGGGTGTCATCAGCGAACATCAATGCCGGACCTTCCCAGAGGCTAGCTTGGGGGCATCGTTGTCCTTTATTTTTTTAAGGTGGTCAATAAGCCCATTGATAAAAAGACAAAATAAAGTAGGAGCTAAAACACATCCCTGCCTTACCCCATTGTGGACAGGAAAACGGGAAGTGTGTTCTCCATATTTTCCACATCGAACTTGAGCAAAATTCTCTGAGTGGAGCCTCTCTATGATATGGAGAAGATAGGCAGGGATCCCAAGGTCGCTCAGCACCTTCCAGAGTTTCTCACGTGGAACAAGGTCAAAGGCCGACTTCAAGTCGACAAATATTAGAAAGAGGCTGCCACCCTCTATGGTCACCGTTTTCCAGAAAAGTAGTTGTAATCTGAATATCTGGTCTACGGTTGACATACTTGTTCTGAAGCCGGCCTGGTAAGGACTTAGTATTTGTTCTTCTTCCAGCCAACCCTGGAGACGAGCCAGGAGCACCCGGCCAAAGAGTTTTTGGGAAATATCAATGAGGCTAATCAGCCTATAGTTGGAGGGCAAAAGAGGACATCCTTTTTTTAATATGGGAACTATCTCAGCCCCGCGCCATGTATCACGGGGGTCCATACCCTTCAGGATTGCATTAAATAAGGCACACAAATATGGAACCCATATTTTGGGTTCTTCCCGAAAGAGGTCACCCGGTAATTTGTCTAGGCCTGGCGCTTTATTACGATGGAGCTTATTAATAGCATTTCCCACTTCAGTCATACTGATCTCCCTGTCTCCCAACTGGTGGATCTCCGGTGCTGGTCTGGTAGTATCGGTGTTCTCGGTCCCACCTTCCCTTGTGGAGTACAATGACCCGAAGTGTGTCTCCCAGGCTTCAGGCGCTATATTGGGCTTAATGGCCGATCTCCCATCCCTGTCGCCCGAGCTCACTATTGCCCAGAAGGTTTTCAGATCTTTCTCATTCAGGGCAAACCTGAGAGTTTCCCACCTCGCTAGTTCCCAGTTTTTTTTTCTCCTCCTGGGTGATCCATTTGTACCTGGCCCTGGCAAGTTTAATTTGTGACCTATCCTTCGCCTTTACCGCATCCACAAGGTCCTGCTTAGCCTTGCGACAATTGTCATTGAACCAGGAGCATTTATTGCGGTTGCTTTCCCTAGTACGCACAACCGGGAAAAACACATCCGCTAATTTCGAGGTTAGCTCTGCATGGATTTTCCCTGCCTTATCTGTCTCCAGAATAGGACCCTCCACCTGAGCTACCTCCCACATTTTAGTTATCATTGGGATCGCTAGCTGATAGACTTTAGCCAGCTTGAGGGGACAGTGTTGTATGTAACCCCATCTGACTTTTCTTCTATTATTTGTTACTATTATTGCACTAGTCGCATTGGTAGGGGCTGAAGGAGAATTAGCTATACCAAGATCCCATGGTTTTAAGATCAAACTCAGGGCATTATGGTCACTGTCCTGTCTTTGCGTGATATAAAAATCAAAGACCTTTTCCCACAATCTTGTTTCTACCATGATATAATCAAGTAGAGAAGCTTGCCCTGCTCTGTTGAATGTGCACTGTCCTTGGCGGTCAGATATAGTCCGCCCATTGCATGCCCTCAACGAAGATGCTAGAGTGAGTGCGTTGAGCTGCATTGCCAATGGTGACCATACTTTAATGGGAGTGATCTGGGAGTCAGGTATGGACCAATAAAGATCTTCTTCCGTGGGAGCAGAGTGGTTTGGGTCAGTAAGGGGTTCAAAGTGGCAATTGAAGTCACCCCCTACAATCAGCCATATCTCTGAATCCAGCGTCGGGATGAAATGTCCTAGATGGTCAATGGTGTCAGATTCTTGGCTGTTATTAACCGGACGGGAATATACATTAATTAGGGCAATTTTTGTCTTTGTGGGAAAGGAGAGCAGGACACACTGGATGTCATTTGTAGGGGTTGTCAACTGTTCCGCTCTGCAGCCTAGGTGAGTACCCACCCAAATGGTTAGGCCACCCGAGGGTCTCCCCCTACCCCCCATAGTTGCCAAGTTGTTAAATGAGGCAAAACCTACCCGCTGCGGATCTTCTCTCGCCCAGGTCTCTTGGAAGATACTAATATCATATTTATCAACAAAGTCCCCCCATTCAGGACAGGGAAGTTTGTTTTTGAGTCCTGCCAGGTTCCATGATAATATCCTCAACCCACTACCCTGGCATCCTTCCCCACTCACGCCCGCTAAAGCCCTAGCACTGGGGGACGGAGCGTCATCTGGGTGGACCACACAGTACCTATCTGGTACCTTACTAGATTCGCTTTCTCTGCTCGCATCACCCAGTGAAGCAGGGAGTGTGACGTCGGGGGCCCTACTTAATTGTCTCCTTACTCCAGGCAGGACAGACTGCTGGGGGGGGCCCAATCTAGTACCCTTAGTTGTTCTATTCAGGCCACACCCCACTATACCCATAAGGTCATGCCCTACCATTTCGATATTCCTACCCTGAAATGATCCCTCCCCCAGTCAATCTACCTCCTCCAAGATGTCATATCTATTGTTCACCGGAATATTAAAAGGAGGGAGCCTATTGTAAGCAGCCCAACTTCCATCAGATAAAGGCCCCGAACCCTTTACTGGAATTAAGGGTGGTGCCCAGCTTCTTAAGGATGTTTGATATTGAGGATAGAAAAATACCAGGGGACGCAGGCTCATTCCTGTTGGAACATTGTGACAATTGTGAGTAGTATTAAGTAAATTGGCAGCAGTGTTAGGGTTTTTAAAGTTGATGACTACGCACTCACCCGATTCTCTTTTTCGACAGTTGCCCACCCACCCTACTCTTCGAACCATTATGATCTCACCTGCTCTGGCATAATCAAAACGCTTGTACCTTGCGAGCCAGAACAGGCATTTATTGCTTAGCTCGAGTTGGGTTTCTTTTGCGTTAGATTCGGTTGGCGGGACACCTGTCAATATAGCTACATACGGGGAGCAAGCAGGAGGGAGATTTATATTAGGCAGTTTTAAGTTGGAACTAACAAGCCTCCCCTCACCATATTCTTTTACTAGTTGCCTACTCACATTTCTATTAATAACTTGATCTTGGAGGCTAGGGTTATCTCGATGCCTATGGGAAACAGATCTATTTTTGGCTCTAGACTCGCGGCTTGCACTCCTGCCTCTCTGATGCCTGAGAGTACTCAGTACCCCTATCTCAAGGCTAGTGGAGGGAATCTCATGTGCGTGGCTCTGCAGCCCAGGTGGAGGTATTGGACCCACCTTATCCGCCTGGCAGCCTCTATCGATACCCCTTCTAGGCTTACTGGTGGAGTGATTTTGTGAGTCAGATGACCTAGCTTCCCCTGCTGCCACCGCTTTCTCCAATTTATCTAGGCGACTAGTGAGAGGGTCCAATTCTTCTATGATAATGGCCCTCAAGTTATTCTGCAAGTCTGTCAACAGATTCACAGCCCATGCCGGATAAGTTGTGTCTGTGCTAGCTGTTAGCGATCTACCTGGGATTTGTTCTCGCTCTTCACCCCCCTCTGAAATATCTATATTGTCCTCACAGAACTTCTTCTTTTTGGGCCCAACCTCAGTTGTTTGTTTGCGCTTTCCAATCTTGGGGATGCTAGTAGTATTTCTACTCTTACGCAGTACTTTCTTGGGTGGAACAACCAAGGGAGGAGGCAGGGGATGAACCTCTAACTGTGTTTGGGGAGTATTTGGCATCGTGGTCAAATCAGACGGTGAAATAAATAAATCAGGAGTAAGTGATAGCCGCCTTTCCGTTAACTCAATTTCAGTATCCACCACCCCTATAGCCCTCTGTAACATTTTATCTATTGATGTTGGGGGCAGCGACGATACGCTTGGAATTTTGGCTCGTGCTGGGCCTGCCCTCCTCCCCATTTTGTTACCTACTACCAATCTCGCACCCCAGGGCACTACACACTAGAACACAGCGACCCTCGCCTAGCGTGAGGCACCTCTAATCAACTAAGAGCATAAACACCACCGCCAAGGAGCAGAGACAGAAACAGGGTGCTAACAGCCCGTGTACCACCCCCACTTTTGCTTTACCAGCCCGATCGTAGCTTCGTCCCTCAGCTGCTCTGAGGGCCTTGACCACCGTTCACACTGTTAGTTCCTCAGCTAGCAATAATGGGCGGATACAGTTTTAACAAAGACAAACGAAGGGCACTGTGTCAAGTCTGCCCGCAATGGTTGACTGAAATGTCAATGTATCCACTGCTCCTTTTGACTCCATGCTTCACAATTCAGGAGTCTTTTGTGGACAATAGTACCTCAAGAGGGGAGTCTATAAACTAAGTCAGTAGGGAGGGAGACAAAAGATACTTAAAGTCTTACCCACTAGTAGTGCTAGAACATGAATCACACAGCCAAGGGGGAATGCCCTGCCTCTTCCTGTCGCTGACGGGCGCAGGACGGGCCCGCCCTTCGCCCGGGCTTCGGCCGGGCACAGCCCACGCGCGTCCCGCGCCGCGGGGTTGTTGGCGCGCTTAAATGTGCGAGACAGCGGGTGCGCTCCTCCCTCCTGCGAGAGCGCGGGCTTCTGGGGTATGTAGTCCCCCCTCAGGTGTCAGGCTGCACAGCAAACAGCACGGCGTCCCGCGCCGCGCGGGTTGTTGGCGCGCTTAAATGCGCGAGACAGCGGGTGCGCTCCTCCCTCCTGCGAGAGCGCGGGCTTCTGGGGTATGTAGTCCCCCCTCAGGTGTCAGGCTGCACAGCAAACAGCACGGCGTCCCGCGCCGTGGGGTTGTTGGCGCGCTTAAATGCGCGAGACAGCGGGTGCGCTCCTCCCTCCTGCGAGAGCGCGGGCTTCTGGGGTATGTAGTCCCCCCTCAGGTGTCAGGCTGCACAGCAAACAGCACGGCGTCCCCTTTTTTTTTTTAACAACTATATTTTTGTAAACGATATTTAACACTTCGATATTTTTGCAATCGATATTACTTACCTAACAATCGATATTCTTGACCACGATAATTTTTCCATCTATATTTCTGATCCACGATATTTTTACCTCGATATTTCTGTATAACGATATTTATACATCGATATTCTAGCTCTGCACCGGTATATGAGTATATGGGGGCCTGTGTGGGGCAAGGAAGGAGGGAGTGGGTGTAGAGGATGGTAGAGGAGGATGTAGCCTGGCAGGAGAGAGCATTTCATTCTCCTCTCATGCCTCAGAAGAAGTTCGGGCAGGGGCCATTGGCACGGGCTGAGCTGCACTTGCTGCCAAATCAAAAAGTGATTTTACTACCTGGATTTTCCAAGATAAGAATAGCGTAACACTGGTGCAATCTGAGATGTGGGAGGAACACGACAAGGATGTCGACACACTTCATTGAGAAGGTACACTTTGACTGATTACAAATGGCTGATTCTCGAGCATATACCAGAGTCCACAAATTGTGAGAGAAGATTTCTGGAAAGAGAACAACTTTGAGTTTTCAAATTAAACACCCATGTGATTGGCCTAAATGACAATATTCCCTGGGGACAATTTACAACCAAGCCCTTTACTACCACAAGCTTGGTTATTTTTTAGCCTTTTGGTCAACTTCTTCATCACCTCTCTCATTATTTTCCTTTGTTATTCATCCTTCATTATTATTTTTGTTTTTTGTTTTCAATTTTTTATTTGTATTCTTTGAACTATGCCCATAAGTCAGGGATTATGACACAGCGCAGTTCAATGCCCCATTAGTGCCCATTTAGTAATGGGTGAGAACGAGGTCAGCTTTCCACAAGGGTCCGTCCTTTACTACTCGGGGGCCATAAATTTAGTCGACAGCATCCAGAATCTTGATTCCTCTTTGCAAATTAAATGTCTTTTTTACTTAAGCTCTGCTGAAAAATCAGCAGTCTTCCTGTAAGAGGCCTTTGGGAGAATGGAATCTGGAAATGGTTCCACTAGCAGCTGCCATTGTGAGAAGGTACGTGGTCTAGTCGACTGCTACCCATCAACCATTGCACGACAGGCATTCAGCTGGAGTTAAAAGCTCGGGGAACTAGCTATTGAGCAATATGCAGGCACACAAGATGGACAAGTAGGTAAACGGGCCAGGTGGGGACCTTGTTGATGCGAGTACGGCATAGCGGTTGGTGTCCTCTTTACAGGACAGGAAAGGGGGCAACATCTTATGGCTAATATGGCTAATATGCTCTCCTCCTCTCTTGTGTACATAGAGTGTGACTACTGGCTTGCCTCGCATATGTGGACCTATGGCGCACTATTAAGTGTTTTTTTATGTATGTACTAAGCAACGCATGAGTGCAGTGTGGTATGTGTGAGTGACTGAACACTTGGATTAATGTCCAGCTTGTGGATTAGAAGTGCACACTCTTTTATTACATTTTACACTGTTCGGATGTTTTTCCACCATTGATTTTAGATTTTCACAGGTCATTCACAACACGATGATAGAGCTAACGGCTAGTTTTCATCATTTTGTGTGGTTTTTTGGTTCACATCGCATGAGGGCACATACGTTTCTGTGTTCCAGGACTTCCAGGATAACTCTCCCCTATTTTATAGAAACAGAGGAACAGACACCAAGTAGGTGTATGTATTTCATTTTGGGAGCAGATTGTGTGATTGGTATGCACTTCATACTTAAGTAAGGAGTGGTCTCAGGGAGTGAGATATACGGTCCTGATGACCCCGCATGGAAGGGTGGAAGAAAAATGTCGACCAGACACTTAGAGGAAGTTAGGGCCATTGAACCCCCTGCCCCCATATACGTCCTAACTTCTTTCCCAGATTTTAATCCTACTGACTGGTGCGTTTATTAAAGTAATTATAGCCACCAGACAGGTATTTTTAACCCACAAATAAAGCCCCTTTATCTCCTATTCAACAGTAACATCCGCTTTATAGCAATCAGTACTCCTGTGTTATTCCCTTGTAGCAGCGTGCCTTGTTCCGTAGCGGAACAGAAAGGAACTCAATGGTGAATCATGCCACCAAGGGGTAACCCTGGTGGGTGAGGGTTTTCCTTACAAAAAGCATCTGCTTTCCTCGCAATGAGAGACATCAGGTTAGTCCACGTGATAGGGTAGGGCTCTCTACTTTGGATATGGATTGTCCAGTGATCACTGGTAAAATCAAGTCTGGTGCTCACCCTCCTAGGTAATCGAGGCGTGAGAATACCGAGCCACAGGTTATCATGCAGAGCGGTATACCATACGGGCATACTACTCTGCGCTTCTGTTAATCGTGTCCTAAGTAAGTAGCTGTCCCAGTGCAATTATCAATGCAAGTTCTGTTACTATCTAGTAAAAATGAAATGGGCATTCTTTGAAGAAGCTGGGACTTCATTTACTTCATTGACTATATGAACACTTGAAACTGACCCTAATCATATGTATAATCAATGTAATGAAGGTACATTAAATCAAATAACTGAATATTTAGTCTAACAAATGTACATGTGAAACACAGCAGTACCTCAGAACGTACTGATGTACAATCATTCCAAAGAATGTATATTTCTATAGTATCTCCACAGCATTACATTTGAAGTAATCAACTTAACATGGACTAAGTGAACTGACCATGAAAAAGAAGCCTTATTCATTCACTCATATGACACTGGCCATGCAATGCATACATACTCAGACTGGACAACACATACTGTGCGGTATAAAGCTCTGCTGAGTGGATCATTCAATGCAAAGATTTCTACTGGACTTAAGGATACAATGAGTGCAGACTTCAAAACTTAAAATATATATCTACACAGCACATCTGTTAAGGTGCCTTCGAAATAAACACATTATAGTGCAGTACAAAATGAATATTCAATTCTGAGTGATCACAAATATTCCACAATAGGATTTTCTCCGTAATTCAGGAATAATTAAGATATTTGTATAGTGCTGCTATGTATTATCTTTTTAACAAATATCTAAGCTGATGTGTTTTAGTACTGCTTAGGTTTGGTCCTTGTTATGTTTTGCAGGCTACAGCAGTTGCAACTTAACTGAAATTAAAGCCTTTGTTTTTTTCTATTAAAAATGAATATATAATAACTTATTTTATGTGGCACGTGCTACGGTATATTGTGCCATTATATAAAATTATATGTTACAAGTGTTCTTATTGGTCGACCAAATTATTCCTTTTTATCAGTCTCAAGTGGATTAAATCCTGAGTTGTCCCTCCTGGGAAACAAACCAGTGCCCTGTCACTTACAAGTAGCTCCATGTAGAAAGCACAATTCCATCATATGTAACCATCTACATACATATGAATGTCATGTGAGTTAACAGAATGATGCATAGAATGTTTTTTGTAAACCAGGTTTCAGTGCAGGAAATGAGGGGATCCCACAGCTATTATTGAACTGGATCTGAGATGGGCCAAGTGAAATATGCCGAATTCATCCTGGTGTAATTTGATGAAACCAGGATACATTCAGCAGCACCCACACATTGCTTGCTTTCCATTCAGAGCAGCAACCTGTAGGGTAGAGAGGGGTTCCTTATTTTCAATTTTAGCTGGGCCCAACACAGACGCCTCACTTAAAGGGCCTTCAGCCCTCCTTTTGTTGGCGTCTCATCCTGGCTGGGAGGTGTCTGAAGCCTAACACCTTGATGCGAATGCAATGAAGGTAAACAAAAGCACTCACCTTATTATCATGTCACAAGCGCTTAAGAGAAACAATGACATGGAGACAGGGTTTAGCTTTGTGTTAGAGATATGCATGCCCTGTAAGAATGTCAGATGTGTCTGTCTGTATGAGTAATTGCACGATTAACGATTTAATAGCACCTACTAATGTATTAACATTATATGTTATGAGTTCTTGGTATGGAGAAACTCCAAGTCAGGAGAAAACATAACACAGTGGTTTGGATAGTCGGTACTAACAAGACTTTACTACTGCCCAAATGAACCTTTTTAGCAACCTCAGAATAACAAAAGATTGAGAAAAAACAATAATGTTCTAAACCTATGTTTCGCATCTTGCTTCCTGCCCCCGAAGACAATTAATAGCTTATTGTGCTATATCAAAAGGATTGTCAGGGGCGTAGCTTCAGGTGGGTATTTGGGGTATTACATCTCCCTAATAAATGTATTTTCAGGCAAATAGTTGGGTACAGGTGCCTTCGGTCAGTGGTGGTGATGTGTCTGTTGAATTTCACATACACACAGGCAAAACACACACACACTCTCCCTCACTCTGTTTTGAAAGTCTTTAACATAGTTTACAAAATTAACAGGCACATGCATCAAGCTACATTGTGCTTGCAAAATTGGCGAATCGCCAAAAAAGCCTGTTTGCGAGCGCAATTTAACTACTCCCAATGCATGAACTCAAATCTGCGAAAAACCATGAAATTCGCTAAAATAAGGAATCGCTAAATTTGCGAACCCCAATTTAGCGATTCCTTATTTGCGAATTCTTAAATTGCGAATACCAAATAGCAATTCGCAATTAAGGACTCGCAAATACATGCATGAAAAATCGCAATTAGCGATTTCTACGAAATTCGCAATTTTGCAACTGCAATTTAAAGAGGATCACAATCAGGGGGTAACCATGAGTAAAAAAGCCCTACAGGTGCTAATCCTTAGAAACCTATTTAAACTGACCCAGGAGGCCTCAGAATCTTTCACAATGGCAGCGCTCTACGTGAAGGCGAGGAGGATGAGGCTCCATGCAGCAGCCCAGCGATGAAGGAGAATACAGGAGCGCATTTTCAGAGTGCGTATCACATTGTTGGGACAAACAGATGATGAAATATACGACAAGTACAGGCTGAATGGAGCCATGATCCTTGATCTAATTGCAGAATTGGAACCCCTAATGCAGCGCCAGACTCGTAGGACCCATGCCATCCCCACTCATGTGCAGGTCCTATGTTGCCTGCACCTACTTGCATCAGGCAGTTTTTGGGGGTAGTAGCTGTAGCTGGAGAGGTGTCACAAAGCTCCCTTTCACGTTTCTTTAAATCTTTCTTGAACGCCATGATGACAAGGATCCACAACCACATTACCTTCCCCACAACCCCACAGGAATTGAATAAGACCAAACTGGACTTCTACCAGGTAGCCCGGTTTCCACATGTAATAGGTTGCATAGATTGTACGCATGTTGCCATTTGTCCACCAGCAGTGAATGAATACATTTTTAGGAACCGTAAATCCTATCATTCACTCAATATACAAGTAGTCTGCAATGCTAACTATATCATAACAGACATTGTGGCTCAATACCCTGGAAGCACACATGACTCCTATATATTTCGACACAGTGGCATACACACCCGTCTGCTCAGGGGTGATTTTGGCGAAGGACATCTGCTTGGTAAACATATATAATGATTCCTCTAACACAATGGCCAAATGGCAATGCATAACTGTCACTAACCCTTTGCTCACTACCCTGTAGGAGACCTCACATACGCCGTGCAAAACTACATATTGACACCATACCTCAACCCAGCCACCTCAAATGAGCAGAGGTATAATGCAGCGCACATCGCCACACGAAATGTCATCGAACGCACCTTTGGGCTGATGAAAAGTCGCTTTCGCTGCCTCCACAAGACTGGCGGAGCGTTGCAGTACCGGCTCGAGACCTGCTTCCGGATTGTGGCTGCATGTGCCATGTTGCACAATATTGCTACCAGGAGAGGCATACCCATTGAACTGACCGACAGTGAACCTGAGGAGGACAACCAGCAAGGGCCACAACTACGACCAGCACATGGAGCAAGCTCAGCAGAAGGGCGCAGGAGACGTGCAGAAATTACACAACATTATTTCTGAGGTGAGTAATGATGAGACACGACACAGCATGTTTGAACTGTACTGTATTTACTTGCATTAAACCATGTTGTTGTTTTAAAGCACACATAGCAGGTGCAAAGTAGCACAGTGATTGCACGCAGAAAAAAAAACAATACCTCATTTTCGGACTTGGATCTCAGTCACTAGTATGGTATTGTCAATGGTTACCTCACCATGGTTGAATTGTTCTGCCCAAGTCAGTCTATCTCTTCCTACCACGCACCCCCAAACGCCTTTCGCCAGCATCATCTCCATCCCTCATGGAGGCTCCGGAAGGTGTTGTGCTCCGAGTGGTGCGCCTCCTGCAAGTGGGGACTGGCACTGACAGGCTACTGAGGCTGGACGCCTCCTTACTCCCCTCTTCCCCCGTCACATTGCTGCCCCCAGCAGTAGCAGCCTGGATTTGTTCCACAGCATTAGTTACCTGGACCAGTGCCCTGGCCACATCCCCACAACAATGGCTCATTTCTATGTGCATGGCCACGGACCGACGGGACAGCAGTGCAGTGTTGGTGCTCAGGCGATTGTTAGATTTAGTATAGCCTTCTAAGCGCATCATTAACTGGCGATGCCTTCTTCTCTGTGTCACCTGGCCCTCCTGCATCACCCTGCTCAGCTCCTGCATGGCCGCGTTGGACTACCTGTTGCCTTCCATCACAGCTGTTGTGAGTTCTCTCACACAATCGCTCATGACTGCAATGTTGGTTGCCATTTTGCTGAGTTGTGCCTGCATTGACCTGATATGTTTTGCCTGCAGGCGCTGCACCCTCAGCATCTGGCTCTCCAGCCCACCCCAGACATTTGGACTTTGGTACTCCTGCGATGTGATGCGTGCCCTTGACCTGCGCCTCCGGCTTTGGATTGTGCTGTGCCGGACCTGTGACTGGGGTGTCGTTGTGGGGGTACCTCGAGGCTGGCTTGTCTCTGGAGCTGGTTCACGCTCCTCCTCAGGTTCCATGGGCTGCAGTGGTGGAACTGGGGCCCTGCGTATAGTGGGGGCAGGGGCTGTGCTTTGTGGGGCCACAGGTGTTTCCACGTCTGCCTCAGCCAGAGTCTCCTGTGTGTCTCCGCATTCACTTTCCTCAGACTCTCCTTCTGCTGCATCTGTGATGTTAAACAGTGCAATATTACTTTGTTTTAAGGGTAATGTCGTGTCACATTAAGCATACTTTGGGTCTCATTAAATTACTATCTGTCACACAGTGTTCACGTGTTTAACTTTCTTATAGTGTGTTTGCCTACCAACTTGCCTAACCTGCCTGTAACTCCCATAATGCATTTGGGTGTTGCAGGAAAATGTAGACTGGAGTTAGTATCTGTACACTAGAGCTGAACTGAGGTGATGTTCACATTTTGATATGTCTCTTGAAATGGACACTTGCATCCATCTTACCTTGTGAAGTACTGGCCGCTCCGGATGTATCCAACTGGGTCACTCCCACCACAGCTTCAGGCTAGAGTATGAACTCAACCAGGTCCTCCAGGGGTGTATTTCCAAGCAGTGTTGCTGGTCCCCCTCCAGTCTTCTTAGCCTCCTTCAGCCTGTCCTCTCCTTGGCACGGCTGCGCAGGTCGTACCACCTTTTTTTCAGGTTGTCTATTGTGCGGTGGGTGACCCCCACTGCATTCACTTTATTCTGGACCCTGAGCCATATTTTCCTCTTCTCTGCCTCCGGTACCTTGAGAGACAGTTTCCCAAAGAGCTTGTCGTGGCTCCTCACGACCTCCTCTATGAGGTTTTCAATTTCTCTCTCACTGAACTTGAGCTTGCGTTTCCTGGTTGATGCACTCTCTCTCCCCTGATGCTGATGATTCCATTATTTTGCACTGGGCAGGTCTGCAAGCCAAGAAGTTGCTTCTCCTGCTCTGCTCCTGCACTCAGACTCCTCCTCTCACTCTCTCTGGGCACTGAATGAAGCATGGGCTGGATGACTTCCTGGTTGTGATGTCATCAGCATGCTTCAGAAGCGACGCGCTATTTGCGAGTTCGCTAATAGCGATTTCGCTATTTGCGAACTCGCAAATAGGTATTTCTGTATTTGCTCATCGCAATTGTATTATCGCTATTTGCGATTGCGATTTTTAGCGATTCGGTAAATATTCGCTAAAACGGTCATGCATTGGAGATAGCGAATTATAAGTAGCGAATCTTTAAAATTCGCTATTTAGGATTCGCTATTTCTAAGTTTGATGCATGTGCCTCAATGTGTTTTCCCTTACTTAGTACACCTACCAGTTTGCATCCCTCTCCCTTTCCACTGCGCCCTGCTTGTCCTATAATGTATTTTATCTATATGCCAGCGTGAATGTTGAAAGCATGGAAAGCATGACCAAGCTATGCCCCTGAGGATTGTAACTTATGAACTGCAAGTAACCGAAGAACTTCAGTGACAAAAGCAGTAGCCAACTGATCTATCTACATAAAACACAAATCCGGGATCTGCAGTCTATATGTTGTGCTTTACAGCAGGCACTCTAACCCTCTATGCTATGTTATGCTGAGTGAAAACTATAACTAGACAAACACAAATCTCTTGTGCATTAACCACTAGAGCTATCTTACCATTATTATTACCACCTGAACACTGCAGAGCACAAATATTTCTGCAAAGGGTGCCTTAAACCTGGAAGATATTTAAAAATGCAGCCTTTATGATCAGTTAAGACAGAACAGATTTAGTGTAGCATTTATTTGTGGCAGAGGTGTGGCGCAGCGGCCAGGGCGACTGACTCTGAAACCCAGGGGCTCTCGGTTCGATCCCCGGTGCCGGCGGCAGATCAGCCCAGCACCATGTGACTCTGGGCAATAGCTCGCTTAATCTTCCCGACAGCCCCCAGCGCCTTCGGGTAATTGTTCGCGCTTTACAAATAGTGGACATTTACATTTTGTTGCCAATTTCTTCACAGTAGAGTTTAAAAAAAGTAAATGTAGGACTATCAACTCAGCCATTCATGACTCCACCCCTTGTGACTCCACCCCATTCCTGCTGCCACATCTTGACCCATAATTTATGCGATTCCAAAGGAAAGGTTTTCCGGTTCCAGCACTGCTTTTAAAAAAAAATGTTTTATTGTTTTTACAACTCAGGAGAGTAATGACATGCCGAGCACTGGACAAATATAAAGTACAAAACCACATTGCAGTACAATAAAACGTCAGTGGAACCAACAAAGCACACACAACATCCGTCCAGTAAACTGCGTTACAGCAGGGCAGAGTCCATTCGTCCAGTTTGTGCGTTGCGAGTGTCCATAGCACGTGGTCCCACACCCCCACCAGTGACCCAAGGCCTATCTGCACAGGGCTCCAGCTCTACCCCTATGTACCCTGCCCAGTCCTTCCAGACCTTAAAGTGTTTCTGGGGGCAACCCCGTGACAAGTATATAGGACATTCGAATCCCATGCAGTGATGCATGCTCTTGGCCCACGCTTCCACACAGGGGGCCGCTGGTTCCTTCCAAGCCCTGGCAATATCCTTTTTAGCTATGATTAAACGTAGCGATAAAAGCGCCCTGTGGTAGTGTGTGACCCCGAGTTCATCAGTGATATGCAGCAGGATAAGTCTGGGGTCCCCGGATATGTCCCAACCCAGCACCCTCTCGAGCTGTCCTAGGACCCAATTCCAGAAGGGGGTCAACACCAGGCAGTACCAGAATGTGTGTGGTAAGTCTCACCGAGAGTCATCACACCTCAATGTCGGCGGGGATCTGGCCCATGCGGTGGAGCCAGGCTCTGGTGAAGTACACTTTGTGCAGCAATTTTAATTGGATCAGTCTAAATTGTGAAGCTCTAACGCTTTCCTAGGTGCCTCCACAGCCTCCCTCCAATATTTATCATCCAGTTGGCTCAGTTCCCCCTCCTACGCTCACCGCGTGCTGGCCAAGAGAGTATGCTCTCTTTAAGATTCGTGAGGAGGATTTTGGCCTCCAGGGGGGAGAATTTGAGGATATCATCCACCGATTGAATAGTAGGGAGAAGGGCGTGACGAAACTCAAATAGCGGAAAAACTGTGTGTGGTGCAGTTTATATTCAGCCTGCATGTCCTGGAAGGACTTAAATATCCCCTTGTGGAGCACATCTCCTAACGCCGAGATGCCTAAGACTTCCCAGGCCGATACGCCTCGCAGGGCTCCCACCTGTGGGTGCGCTGCCACAATGGAGTCTCCAGGTGAGTCAGTCGGCCCACCCCACGAACTTCAGGGCCACTTTCCAAACACTAAACAACACTGGCATAGCAGGTGGGAGAGCCGTTGAGACCGCCCCCCCCATACAACAGGTGTCGGGGTCTCGGCCGCCCATCATCCATCCCTCCACTGCATATGCAGGATTGGCAAAACCCCCAAACCACCAATCATTAACAATAATCAAATCTGCCACCCAGTAGTATAGGGGTACATCAGGAGTTGCGACCCCTCCTTCAGCAGCCGGCTTGCAACATTTCCCCAAAGCAATACAAGGTGCACCACCATTCCATAGCAATAGGCTGATTTGTGTGTTGACTTTACAGAAGAAGGTTTTATCAATTGGGAAGGGGCGGTTTTGCAGTTGGTAGAGCAGACGCAGCAAAGAGACCATTTTTAAAATGGCTGGGTGCCCCAGAAGGGAGAGACGGTAGGTGGACCAGAACTTAACCTCGCGCCCAAGGCTGGCTAACTGAGGCACCAGGTTGTGGTGAAAGGAGCATGTCGCATCCTCTGTGATGAAAACCCCCAAGTATTTGAACCCCCGACGAGAAGTATCAGTTCCAGCACTGTTTGATGTTATGATGCAACAATTATTTTGCTGACTTTTGGTTGAATGTATTTTTAGATCTTACCTACCAGGCAGCGCAAGCTATTTGGTTGTGAAAGGTCTTTTGTGGGTTTACCAAAAACTTACAATGACCTTGGCTTAGAAGCCACCCATTGCTTACCATTGGTTGCCATTATTGTCATTCTCATTTGTTTGCTTCTTATTCAATGGCTTGCCATTCTCATCTTGTTTTTGTCCCTCTCCTGGAACATAGTGTCTTTACCTTTCTTTTGATTGGCTGACTTGTATGCCTCCACTGCTCACTTTCAGGAAACAGCTTTTTTTCTTTTTGGTTAAGCACTCCATGAGAGCGCATGTGTTTTCCAGTTCTCTCCCAAGCGTGCTTTTCCTGTTTAGCACTCTATAGTACTAATCACGTGCTACAAAATGCTATTCACTAACCTACGGGTAAAGTTTTCTGCCTCTCCTATCTTTCCTATTTGGAGATCTCCACCACAGAAACGGAGATTTCTGCAGACATAATATACGTTTTGTTGTAAATGTGTGAGAGACCGGGGGAGTGGTTGGAACATGAGGAATACTTACTACAAAATAGGAGGTATTTAAGGAGAGCTGAGGAGGGATTTAGGTAGGCATAGGGAAGGGATTGGGAGGGACACACTAATGCAAACATCTACCATCTAAAGAGTAAGCCCATTACAATTCACAAACTACACTTCCAAAGTAACTACAGCCCAAAAGGCCAAGCAATCGTAAGTTCGTAAATGTACTCCAGCCCAGCCTTGAGTAAGTATAGCATTACACACAGCCACTCACAGGTACTGCCACACACTCCCACAGAACACAATGGAGGCTGAGACTTAAAATAAAAAAAACTCCATATAAAATAATGTTAGGTTAATTATATTATTTTGACATATATATATATATATATATATATATATATATATATATATATATATGGGGGAGCCACTTTGTGATTCATTAAAGCACTTGATTTCCTCGAGGTCCTGGTGTGCGGCGCTCTTCTTTGTATATGGATGAAGAAGATGTGTTGGAAATACAAACAGGGCACTCCGTCCCTGAGCGCTGAGGCCGCCCTGTTGAGGTTGAGGCCCCCCCATGCGGAGTAACAACAATGATGTAAAACTGGTCGTGGGAGCCTTCCCGCCCGCACTACACCGTTGAGAAATAAGGTACGGGATTGTCTAACCTAAAGAATTGGAGGTGGCAGCGTGGCAAGGGATTAAGAGACAAGGTTCTTTTTCATGGGACCACGAGCAATGCAAGCGCTATTTTATGGTTTAAATCTTTTATTGAGTTTTTAAACATACATTACATATAACTTAGCGGCGGCTGTCTCGCAGCTATGGGAGCCCCTCAATCATCTTAACAGTTGGATCATCAGAGCAATGAGGGACAAGCTCACAGTCATAATAAGCCACAACAAAATACTAAAAAAATAAAAAAATAAAAAACGAAGAAAACCTATTATACCCCCTCCCCCCTCCCCGTCCCCTGTCCACCAAGGAAGTTTGTATGATCAGTGTTTAAGTCTTGTGAGTGAAATAACCGTATTATGTTCCGGTCACTTGTGAGTCAGAGAGTCGTAAAAGACGAAGATACCTGGGACAGGTGAGTTCCCTGAATTCAACAGATAGGAGAGACAAAAAGGGCTGCCAGAGCTCGTTAAATGTGGAACCCTTCCCAGCGGCTGTCAGCGTCAACTTTTCCATCCCCAGAACGTGCCACAGCCGGTGTAACCAGTTTGTGAAGGTAGGGAGTTGAGGGGTACGCCAGTGTGTCAGTATGTTTTGTATCGCTGATCCCAGCGCTATCGCCATCAGCCTACCCCGTCGGGACTTGAGCGGATAAGTCAGGGGGTTCGGAAGACCCAAGAGGACGTACGCCGGGAAGCGTGGTATTTGTGTATCTAGGTGTTGGTCCACCTCGTCTAGGACCTGAGTCCAATATGGCTGAATTTGTGTACAATCCCATAATAGATGTGTTAAGGTGCCCGCCCTCCCGGAGCCCCGCCAGCAGAGCGCGTCCTGAGTAGGGTCCATCGAGTGAAGTCGCTCCGGGGTATAATACCAATATGTCACTAGTTTAGTGAGGGTTTCGGTTAACCCCATGTGGTATGCAGAGTGGCGGGCCCGGTAATAAACCCCTTCCCATTCTTTGTGGCTAAGTGATCTGCCCAATTCCCTCTCCCACCGCGCTCGGCTAGCGTTATACAGATGGGTATTACGGGCGAGCAGCATCAGGTATAAGTCCAAAATAAGCTTTTTATCAGAAGTGCGCGTGATAAGCCACCTCTCATAAGTAGACAATCGTCTGCTGGCAGATGGCTTCACTTGGGTATGCAAGGCCCAGTGCCGAATCTGATAATACCGAAGCCGTTCAGTCTCGGGCAGCCCATAGTCCTGCCCAATCTGATGAAACGGTATGATCCCGTCCACGTCGAAGAGGTGCCCCAGAGCGCGACACTCCGAGGATCTCCACCTGGTGAAGGCTGCTACATCCATGCCAGGTTGGAAGTCAGGATTCCCGAGTAACGGAGTAAGCGGCGAGGGATAGGTAGTGAGGTTGTGTTTGGTGTTAGTATGGTCCCATGTTTCGAGTAGGACCCGGGTGATATGTGAGGCATATAAGTTGGGTGGTCTGTGCGCTTTATGTAAGAAGGGGATTCCCTGTAGCGGTCTGGCAGCTACTGCCTGGTCTTGAAACAACCAGTGTTTTTCCGACTCCCTTCTGTTCCACTCGACCAAGTGGCGTAGCTGAGTTGCTTGGAAGAACAATTGCAGATCTGGGATACCCAGACCCCCGCTTTCCGGCGGGAGCACTGTCAGCGCCTGCTTAATCCGGGGTTTGCGGCCATTCCATATGAACTGGGCAAGCTCGGACTGGGTCTGTTTTATCCACCCCTGTGGGGGACTGAGAGGTAGGGTTTGAAACACATATAATATCTGGGGAAGGACAGTCATCTTGACCGCCGCAATCTTGCCAAGCCAAGAGAGTGGATAATGCTTCCATTGGGTCAGCTCCCCACGGACCGTCCGCCGCAACCGGGCGTAGTTAATGGTCGCCGTGTCCGATATGGAAGGGGCCAGTTGAACCCCTAAGTAGGAAATCGTGTCGGTTGCCCATTGGATGGGATAGTGTTCCTGTAGGTGCGCGCGAGTAGAGGGCGCCAGCGAGAGGTCTAGTGCCACCGATTTGTCCAAGTTCACTTTGAACCCGGACGCCAGTGCAAACGAATCCAGTTCTGTGAGACATGCCGGCAATGCATGGAGAGGGTTCGATAAGGAGATCAAGACGTCGTCAGCGTACAGGCTGACCGTGTGAATATGCCCTCCAAATTTGATCCCGGTAACCGCTGGGTGCTGTCGGAGGCGGCAGGCTAAAGGCTCCATATAAAATGCGAAAAGAAGGGGTGACAGGGGGCATCCCTGACGTGTACCCCTCTCTATGGGGAACCGAGACGATGTATGGCCATTAACACGGACAGAGGCTAAGGGAAATTTATAGCAATTGAAGATGTGGGTAGGGAACTTCTCCCCAATGCCCACCCGTGCAAGGACCTGCTCTAAATAAGGCCAGTGGACCCTGTCAAAGGCCTTCTCGGCGTCTATGGCAAGCATCATATATTCCCCACTTGTCCGAGCAGCTTTCTCAATAAGATGGAGGGCCCTCTTTGTATTGTCACTGGTCTGGCGCTGAGGAATGAAGCCTGCTTGATCCGGGTCTATCAGGCCCGGCATGTGGGGGGAAAGACGTGCGGCCAATATCCCAGTGTATATCTTAAGGTCAATGTTAAGGAGGGATATGGGGCGGTAGGCCCCGCAGGTGGTCTTATCCTTCCCTGGCTTCGGTATGACCACTATGGACGCCTCCAGCATTTCCGCCGGGATCGCTCCAGGGTCAGAGAAAGAGTTGAAAAGCTTAGTGAGAACTGGGGCTAGCGCAGTACAGAACGTTTTATAAAATATGGCAGAGTAGCCGTCCGGACCTGGGGCCTTAGCTAGTTTGAGACGGGTAATGGCGGCTATTACCTCTTCTATTCGAATATCATTGTCCAGAGAGGCTGCTTGCGCCTCCGTCAGAGTCGACAAGCCGACTGGGTCAGTAAAGGCCGCTCCATCAGCGGCCGACAGGGGAGAACCTGCATAGAGGTGGGCATAAAAATCCCGAAACGCTTCCGCTATCTCAGAATCCTCTGTGACTCGTCTCCCATCGTCCCTCTGTATCTCCCGGACCACTTGTTTCTGACGAGTCTCTCAGAGTTTATGGGCGAGTAGACGACCACAGCGGTCACCTCCTGTGTAATATGCATGACGCAGCCGGAGAGCTGCGAATTCTGCGCGGTCCTGATCTATCGCTGTAAGCTGCCGTCGCATAGCCTGGAGTTGCCGCCAAATCCGTGGCGCACCCGTCCGCTGGTGCATCTGTTCCAATTCCCGGGTCTTCTGAGTGAGATCCTCCCTCTTACGCCTGCGCTCTACATTATCAGCCGCTGATATAGCCACTAATTCCCCTCTAATGACCGCTTTCAGTGCCGCCCATTGTGTAGAGAGGGAAGTGTCAGTGTTTGCATTGTGGGAGAGGTAGTCTTTGATGGAGTGCTGTATCTGTTCCACCACTGCTGCGCGATGGAGGAGGGTGTCACGGAGGCGCCATAATCGGGAGGGGCGTTGCATAGGTGGGAGGGCAAAGGTTGCGATGACTGGTGCATGGTCAGATAGAGAGGCTACCCCTATTTCGACATCTGTAGCCATCGTGTGCAGGGGAGTGGATGCCAGCAGGTAGTCTAATCTGGCATACGTTTTGTGCGCATTGGAATAGTAGGAGTATTCGCGGCTGTGCGGATGGAAGCTACGCCACAGATCAGATAGGCCCAAGTCCTGTAATCGAGACAACCCCGCCGCAGATAGAGCGCCAGTCTGGTGGGTGCGTTGGTATGATCTGTCTGTTTCATTGTCGAATACTACGTTCAAGTCACCCCCCAAGAGAATTCTACGTTCTGTCGTGGCTGTGGCTTCCGTGAGCGCTGTATGAAGGAATTTTTCTTGTTCGTCATTGGGGCCATAAACGGAACCAATAGTGAATGTGAGCCCCCCCATGGCAAAACGGTAAGTGAGGAGCCGCCCCCTAATTTCGGCCTCCTTATGGAGAACCTCCCCCCGGAATCTCTGGGCTACCAAGATTGCCACCCCAGCCGATTTAGATGGCCCTGAGGAAAACAGCTGGGTCGGGAATCTGCGAGACTTAAGTCGATGGCAGTCCTTGGCCAGTAGATGCGTTTCTTGGAGTAGGCATATGTCTGCATTAGTATGTTCTAAACAGGACAAAACTGCTTTGCGCTTGACGGGGTTATTAAGCCCCCTCACGTTCAGCGTGAGCACCCGAAGTGTGGTGGGAGGCATGTAGTCAGTTTAAATTGTGTAGGGCATGTAGAAAGTCTGGGATCCCCATCACAGCGGGCCTGTAGCCAGTACAAGACCGGCCGTCTCCGACCATGTGGACCTACGCTATCAATAAAAAAGGGTGGACAAGGGACCCCCGAACCCCCAAAGAAAGAAACCCCCCAACAATTGTCTAATCGTAGTCCGAATATAACAAACAACGAAGGAAAAAGGACGGAGAAGAACTCTTGTCGAAGTCCATCATCCACGGATGATCGGAAGAGTATCTCCATGGGGGATGTGATGTGACCAAGGGTGACCCTCCACCCCCCGCCAGCGGCCCCCTGAAGGACCAGGACAGCTCAGTGAAAGCAAAAGATTCTGAGAGTTTCAAGCAGGTTGTGTCTTTGCTAGTGCTCCAGGTAGAGTCTCAAGAGCATCCTTCTGCCCCTGCGAAATCTCCACGGGGTTTGGTCGTCTGGGACGGCGTCGCCGACCCTGCTGGCGCCACTGGGGCCTCGTGTCATCCGCTCCGCGACTTGGACCCCCATCACCATTTTCCTCCTCGGGGAGGTCGACTCCGAGCAGGCGGCAAGCCTCAGAGATAGACCGCAGCTGAAAGAGTTTGCCATCCATGCGGAATATCAGACGGAAAGGGTGACCCCAGCTGTAGGAAATGTTGCGCTGTCTGAGATGTGAGGTGATGGGCCTGAAACTTCTCCGTTTTTGGAGTGTGAGGGCAGCTAAGTCCTGAAACAGGGTTGGGGTTTGGCCGCGGAATGTGAGGGGTTGCATCTGTCGGGCCTTCTGGAGAATTTCTTCCATGGTTCTGAAGTCCTGGACACAGACCAAGATGTCAGCCGGTAGAGCCGTCGCCTGACGTGGTGGGCCCACCCTGTGCGCCCTGTCCAAGCAGAGATCCTTGTCCAGCGGCCTACCCAGAATGTGGTTAAAGAGCTCCCTAGTGTATTTGAAAATGTCACCTGCTTCCTCGTCGAGCTTCACCCCTCGGATCCTGATGTTGTGGCGACGAGAACGGTTTTCCAGGTCCTCGAGATGAGATTGGATGTCGACTTGTTGATCGTGGATCCGAATAACCTCCTGCTGGAGCGTCGCCATTTCTGTGTCCCTCCCGTCGCTTTTCTCCTCTAGTTCCGCGACCCTCTCCCCAATACCGTCCATCTCTCTGCGGACATCTTTGATTTCTGCGGTGAGGTCCCGCTTCATTGTCTGTAGGTCCTCCCGCAGCGCCACGAACAGGGACTCCAGGAAAGCTTTTGTTATCGGCTCCCCAGTTTCGCCACCTAGGGGTGCGGGCTGCTCGGACCCTGCCCCACCGTCGCCCATTTGATGGCCGCCCTGAGGCTTCGCAAATAGCTCCTTCAGGGTTTTCTCTTTTCGCCCTCGTGAGGTCGACATGCTGTGACCAGGGTACAAGCGCCGCAAGGCCAACCCCCAGAGGGCCCCACGGGGGAGCCCGGGCAGTCTAGGTACCGACTGTCTCTGGACCAGCGTCACCGTCAACTTCCCCCTTCACTGGGTGTGGATTCCTAGTCTTGGTCCATATCCCCGACCTCGCTCTCTCAGTGGCGGTCCCCACTGCGAATGCTCCCCGGCCAGCCGTCCGCTCGTCACAAGGACTCCCCTGGGCAGTCACTGCTCCAACGGCACCACAAAATTGCGTGGGCGCCGCCTCTCCGCCGCTGGCTCAGTAGCAACCCCGCCAAGGGCCCTAGGTGTATGGCAGGGCCTCCAGGCACCACGCTCGGCCTCCCCTTCAGTCGCGGCAATGGGATAGCACCGCGCCCAGCTCCAACAAAGGGGCCCCGACTCCGGTACCTTCGTAGCACTATGTAGGGTGTCCTCAACACTTCACCCCCCGGGGCATTCACTTGCCTGCGTGTTGATATGACCGGGAAGTCCACTCCGGCCGGTACGGCCCTCTCCTGACTCCGGACCGCCTCCCCAGCTCCCAAGGACGGCGGGATCGGTGCTGCTCCCTCGCCGGGTCCTCCGCCGCCAGTCCGCTCCTTGATCCCGCTGGCCGGGGGCCGCAGAGCCGACTCTGCACCTCAGGTGCCCGGATGGTCGCAGCTCCGTCTGCGTCGCCGTCAGCCCCTCCGCTCAGCCCCTCCAGCAATCTGCCGGCCTCGGGCTCTACTCGAGGCCGCCGCGGCCTCGGGGTCAGGCCTCCCAACAACTAGTCCGCGCCTTCGTCGGAGCGCTCGGCACCGCTCGGTTCGACGTGCGTCGGAGGGGAGAGCCCCCGGCCGCTCCTGCAGTGAGGCGGCCCCCGCGGCTCCCTCCAGACATCAAGCCACGGGTGTCCTGGCGCTGGAAACGGCTATATGCCGGTGCTGTATTGGGCCACCGGCGGGAGAGTCAGAACAACACGTCTGCTCATGCCGCCATCTTGGCCACGTCCCTGCAAGCGCTATTTTAAACAAGTATTTAGTGGCAGGATGGCATTTTCATGAGCAGATGTAACAGCGCTTTGAAAGTGAAAACAGAAAATGGATGCTTTAACCACAATGTCCCCATAATGTAACTATAAAAGGGAAAACGAATTGCGGTGGTGCAACAGTAAAGTGACATTACTTTCTTGGCGCATGTTGGGAATTGCAGTTTATTTGACGACTACATTCAAACCCTGTAGTCTGTGTGAGTATTTAACCACAATGCTTTGCTGCAACTGACAGAATGGCTCACCTGTGAACAAGGCTTTCATTCAAGCCGAAACGCGTCAGGACAGATAAGATCTAAATGAGCCTGCCATCACTTTGTGATTCATTAAAGCACTTGATTTCCTCGAGGTCCTGGTGTGCGGCGCTCTTCTTTGTCTATGGATGAAGAAGATGTGTTGGAAATATATATATATATTTTATTGTTTTTGTTTTTACTTACAAATCCAAAGGTTAAAGTGACGTTATAGTTAGGTAAATAAACCAGTGACAATACGAACGTTTTCAACTAAAAAAAACCAGATAGTTTTAGCAGAGCTGACTATAACTTGCGCCCCCGCCATGCACTGCTTATGACTTCACATATTACATCACTCATGACCGGTTGTATGACATAATTTATGACATCACTGATGACATCTCAAATGACATAATTGATAACATCACTGATGGCCCTGTTGCCAGCCCACCTGGAGGCAGGCAACCCCCGGGCAGGCTGTCAACCCAATACCACGCACAGCCTTTGGCGTGCGCAGTGTAAGGTTGGCCTTCGGACCCCGGTGACCCAATCCTATAACTATAACTGGCACCACCGCCTTGTACAGTGTCGTTATCAATAGTGTCATTTCAGATGTTGCAGTGATGTTATCAATGATGTCATACAACATGTCATGAGTGAAGTAATATGGGAGGTAATTAGAAGTGCATGGCGAGTGTGCGAGTTACAGTTACTTTACAGCATGAGTTATAGTTACATGAGATAACTATAATTGGTGGATTTCAGTAATTTTGTTTGGTTAAAACTGTATTTTTAACTGACATTTTCACCTAACTATAATTTCCCTTTAACCTTTGTATTTTACTGTGATTTTGTAAGGATTTTCATGAAAAGTAAGATAATATTACAATTCCTAACTATAATGTCACTTTAATTGAATTTCGATGTTTTTTAAACATAAAATAAGATGTCCTTCATCGTGTGCGAAGCCGGGTTGGGCATAGGGCCTGGCTGAACATAGCCCTCTGTGAGCACCCAACCCCCAGCTGCACACTGCCTTCAGCCATGCGTGATGGGGCGCAAGACTTGGCCTTGGGCCAGGCCTTGCACCCAACCCCCCATGGGGCCCAGGCATGTGCGCTGCCTGGGGTAGGGTCTGCGAGGTTGACCATGTCGTGTAACAATATAAAGGGTGACATTTTAACTAAGGCAGACCTTCTAGCTTTGCCAAAGCCTCAGAAGAGCAAAATATAAAAAAATCTGGCCTATTGGCTTCATCTAGGGGTCAGCACGTCAACATATGTACAGCAGACCTATTGGCTTGGTATGAAGTAGGGGTCACCAACCTTTTGTGTAATAAGAGCTACCTATGTTCAATAAAATCTTTGTAAGCTTCTGTTATTTTTAGTGTTGTAATAGTGACCACATTAGACAAGATTACATTAGTGGCCACCAAATGTAAGATTACTAGCAGAGAGCCCCTCAGTGCATCAGACATGGCTGCCAGCAGGAATGTAAAATAGACTTTGTCAATTTGGAATATAATGGAGTATAAAACATCCACAGCTGCAAAGCCCAAGCATGAAAGTAAGACTATTAGTAATAAGTCTCCCCACATGATTCATCACTCAAAAAACAGCTTTAAATATATTTTGAAATTTAGTGATTTTTCTCCAAACATCAGTATAAGAGTTTTGAAAATGCACACATTTTTGGCTTAAATACACAGTTTTGGCACTCACACATTAATTAATTAATACATTAACATATAATTCAACCAATTGAAAACTTCCAATTAAGTATGCTGGGATGCACACAGGAGAGCTACTCACAGGTACCTGGAGAACTACCAGTAGCTCACGAGCTACCCGTTGACTGCATGCTTCCTTCCCCCATAAAAAATTAATCAGCCCCAGGGGATGGGGTTTCCGGGCTTTACAGAGGATCAGGGAAGGGTTCTGCTTGCTCCCCTCACCATCATTAATGACTTTACCCTGGGGGATGGGGTCTCTGGGGCCACCTACAGTCCCGGATACGAGGCCGCATGCCTCCTTCCACTAAAAAACACATTGGCAACTTCCTGAACCATGGCCTACACCAGGGGTGGATATTTTTGAAAAGACAGATCCGCAGTACTGCTAATATTCTTGGCCACAGGAAGAATCCCTCTGATTGGGGGTGTCAGGGTATCCCTACCTTGCCCACCTATATGGTTTTCTTTTTTACTTTTTAGCATGATTGGGGACTGAGTCCCTGTGTCTTCAAATGGCTGCTACCACATCTTTGTTGATGAAGTGGCAGTCAGATCTTTAGATTTGTCGGATCTGCGGACCCTCCGTGGCATGATATATACATACATTTTGAATATAAATTTCTTATAAACTACTGAACAGATTTACACTAAATCACAAAAAGCTTGCTTTCTGGATCAAGGTCTAGCTATCTGCCAAATCTGGTGTAATTGCGTTCAGCCTTTTTGGCTGTAGCTTTGTCTAATTTTCTATGGAAAACTGCATGGGGAAAATGTGTTTTGGCACCCACTCCCCCTTTTTCTCAGGCCCCACTTCACCCCAAAACTTTCTAAGAAGAAGCTGAGGTGAATTAGACTTTTTTTATGATAGTTTTGCTAAAATTCGTCAAACGGCCCCAAAGTTATTGGCAAACCAAAAAATCAATTTCCTATGAAAGCATGGCCCTAACGATAACAACCCAGTGGTGACAGGCCTATATTTTTATATGCAGAGTTCTCAGCCCCGACTGCAGGTCTCCGCAGTTGTAAACTTACTATTAACTCATAGTTTGTAAATTACCAACAAAAACGTAAACTTACCCAGTAGTGTAAATTTACCTTTGTGAATCAGGCCCTGTGTGTCCGCTGGAGTGACTCAAAAAAACAGGCAAGTGTTGTCTTAATGACGTCAGGTGCAGCATCAGGAACTAAAAGGCTCCTGGGTAATGTAGTCCTTTGTGTGGTACAAATCAAATCAAAAAGGGGAGAGAGAGGTGTAAGGTTCTACTGTGGACTCAACCTCCTTTCTTATATAAGTAACCAAAAAGAGTCCACCCGTACTCAAAGACAAATTAGCTATCTTTCCAGGGAACTTTATAGTATTCAAGAAAAGCGATATGTTTTCTTAAAATAACCCTCACCCACCAAAATGTCCCTTGGCGGCATGCTTCATCGTCGGGTTCTTCGCCAAATGCGATGCAGCGCGCGCAACGAATTTCGTTTTATTTATTTATATGTCTACTTACCTCTATACGGCCGTATTCCATACTTTACTGCCCCCCACCGTGCCCCTCCCCCGCCCCACGTCACCGCCCGGCAGCACTCCCACCACGGGCCGCTACTGGTCTATAGGTCACAGATCTTAAAATCAGCAGCGTTGACTCAGCCTACCATCTAAGGGCAACAATCAATCAATCAAGTTTCTTGTAAAGTGTGACTACTCACCCGTTAGGGTCTCAAGGCGCTGAGTGGGGGAGGGGGGTGGAACTGCGGTTCAGTCAAAGAGCCAGGTCTTAAGGTCCTTCCTGAACTGTGGCAGCAACGGTCATTGCCTGAGGTGTAGAGGCAAGAAGTTCCACAGCACAATGAGTAACACTGAGTTAAGTGATAAGAATACTAAGATCTTGATTACAAGTTGTGCAGAACAAGGTATGATATTTACTACAATGAGGCCCTCATTATGTGTGGCCTGCTGGGGGAGATATTTATCAAATCGGCCTGATAAAAAAAGATACCCCAGAATCAGTATTTATTGGGTCGGATTTGTAACTTGTATCACTAGTTTTCCCCATCAAGTGAGCTTTGGTGCTTGCACAGAGATGAGAGTTTAGCCCAACTTGTAATCAGAGCCTAAGGCCACCAATTATGTGTAATTGGTGCGATATTTATTGTCCCTGATAAAATCCTCTTCCATTGAGTCAGAATTTATTGGGTGCAATAAATGGCACCCAGTTATGAGTTTTTAGGGAATAACATGCATATTTTGGCACTTACCGCACCAAACTCTGCATGTTCTGGTAAATAACGGGTAACCTCCCCCACCCCTCCCCGACAATAACAATATTTATCACAAAAACTCATAATTGCAACATGCGCATGTAACACCAGTTAACGGGGCCATTCGTAATGAAGGCCTAAGTATGCAAGCTCCAAACGGCAATCACGTCAATAGTGTGTCATATAAAATGTCCAGATACAGATCATTGACAATATACATTTATGAGTTACGACAGTAAAGAATGAACTCAGGTTGTGAGAAGTCATGCTCAATTTTGCCACCTATCGAGACTGCTCCTGGTTTCTACAGATAAAGGTGCCGGACATTGCCCCATCCTAATATCTTTCTGAAACAAGCCTGATATGTGGCAAACTCTCTTTGGTCCTTCAGCGGTGAGCCTGACATATGACTGAAACTACCCCCGCGGTATGGGCTTACAGAAGTAACTGTGACGTTTGTCAGACTTGTATCCAGCTCCACCAGCCTTAAAGAGGCACCAACTCTTCACTTGACGTCTATCTGACTCTCCCCCTGCCCATCAGCCTTTTAGAGGACATTCTGATATGTGACCCACTCGTCCTTAGTTCTACCTGCATTTTTGAGGTGAGCTTGGCATGTGACTGTCCCATTGACAAAACTACAGGTGGTGCAAAACACAGCAGCCCGCCTTATTTGCAATGCTCCCGCTGGATCCTCATCTGCTCCTCTTTTACAGTCTTTACATTGGTTACCAGTTCGTAAGACGATTATCTTTAAGATCTGTTGCATGACTCAGAAAGCCCTAATGGGGAGGGGCCCGCACTACTTAACCTCGAGGCTTACCCTGTACAGTCCTGAAAAGGCTCTTCGCTCCCGGGGTAAAAGGCTGCTTGTAGTCCCTCGGATTAAAAAGTCTCGCTCAGGGGGCATTGCGTTTTCCTATCTAGCCCCTCTCTACTGGAATGCCCTTCCTGTTCATGTACGTTTCTGTACGGATCATCTTAAATTTAGAAAATCACTTAAAACTGAACTGTTTTAGGGATAGTTTTTGCGGTGACTTCGGCATGGTGTCACGATGTTTCTTGCGCCAAGATACCCCTTATGGGGTGATTCATGCGCAATAGAAATGATTGTACCATAACTAGGCTGTCCGGAAATCGGTTAAAACCGACTGTGCCCGAGAGTACCCTACCGGCTGAAAATCAGGTACCCGGTTTAAACCGAGTGTCACTGATTTTTCACATGTTGCACCGGTTGGCCACATGAGGGAGCTGAAGCAGTACAAAACAGTTCCGAATTGCATTTAGACTTTGTGCAAGCGTCCCCACATTCAGTTGATTTCATCAGTTACGAAAAGGTCACTCTGGGAAGTGTTGTTGCACAACAGAAACTCCGCAGCTGCCTGGCACTGGCTCTTTTGGTGGGATTTGCATTGTTTGTTTCCCTAGCATGGACGCATTGTATGGGCTTGGATGCTGGCTGTCAGTAAAGGAAATGTGACTAGTTGGCTCGCAGCGCAGTCATTTGGAAAGTCAAAAGATCAAATTCCTGATACGAACTTGCACAGGGTGTGTGACCCTGAGCAAATGAGTTATTTTATTTGCTGTGCTATTACCCCAAATGCTACGTTATGGCTGTTTAATAGCTCTATTTCCTGTGTCTTGCGTGTATTATCGGAAACAGCCCAGCAGCACCACATTCAACTTTACTTATAAAACAATATTTTCTGAATTCGGCAGTACACAGACTCTCAGGAAGAGGGCAGTAAAGGTGTGCCCCCACTCCCCCACCCCCCTCCCTGTCCCGCCTCCCATTCACACCACCTCACCTCTACCACCTCCCAAACAGTCGTGAGTGTTTATCTAACAGTGCGCCACATTGCTATCGCACCAGCACCCGAGTAATTCACAGGTCTTTAAAAGACCATTTACGTGTTAACGAGGCTTTGTTGTGTTTTTCAGCCCTTCATCTCCACCCTGCCTATTGCTGGAAGAATTAGGCCCCCTTCCCCCGAAATTTTTAGTAGCCCCCCTGAATTGTTGCTCTAGTTGCGCATCTGCTCCCAACTGCCAGCTAAGCTCCACAAATCACTGGCTGTATTTCACGAAGTGAAAGTGTCGTACAATAGTTTAAAGGTGCTGCGTTTGGAAAGCAGCAGTTCAGACCCAGCAGGTTAGCTGTATTGTTATTCATGCTCCACTTTAAGGATCTGCACAGAGCTGACCGGATAATTACAAGCACATGGCTTGGGGGTGGGGAAGGGGGCCTGGGGCATTGCACAGGTCTCAACCGGTCTCAAACAGGCCATGCCACAGGCACTGCAGAGGTAAAACTGATAATGCCACTGCTGGGGGAAATTGCCATGCTATTTGAGGATGCAGTACTCTTGGTATGCGTTCCAACCCTCAAAAGACCACAAACAAGGCTGTTGCTCGATAATCAATGCAGCCTGGGCTGGGGTGCACAGGTGGTCTGCGTGCGGGAGCTCAGGCAGGTGCTTCGAGCTGTTTGCGTACTGAGTTCTGGAGGGGCCCCTTTTTATCTGGGGAGAAGAGCTACTGTCTGACTCTTCGCCCGGAGCATTCTCCATCCACTTTTGGAGTATTCCTCCCCAAATGTTATCACCGCAGCTGCCCATATGTGCATTTTTCGTTCAAATTCTTAACGCCAACATAACCAGTTTTGAGATTTTTATGGTAAATTGGAACCAGTCCTCCTTCTGACTAAAATGTGCAGTCTTAACTTTAAACTGCGCGGTGCGTGCTATACCTCTTCTGATTTTCAAATCCTGGCTCCCTCCCTTTCAGGGCTAAACCCCACTATGTCAGATAACGTGCGTTCTATATATTGACAAGAAATTAAGGTGATTATATTTAGGTTGTTATCTGGATGTTTTTTTAACTTCAATTCCTTTGAATTTTCACTTCGCAATGTAGTGGAATGTGGCGTGATTAGTCACCTATATTGTCTGTATTTCCAAATCAAAATCTAATTCTTCCTAGAATGTCCCTACATGTTTCATTTATTCTATGTAACTTTATGTGGATGTCCTAAAGATCGGACTGTGATTTGGGCCTACTCAACCTATGTTGGACACTCCTGTTTTAGCAGATGCCGACTGTCAATCATTGGTGCATCTGCAGCATTACTGAGTCTTTGCTTCCATACTTGGTACTGAGTTGGCATTGCTGCTCGCAGTGAGAGACATTTTGACCTCAGTAACTGGGTGATTTTCTGCACAGTCAGTTCTGCACCCACACTAATTTCTAAACTAGATAGTACGCTTAATCTTGTAGCCCCAGCCTCTCTGTGCCCTACTGAGCCCAGTGAACAAACGACAAAGAAGATATATTACCTTCCATATATAATAAATATATACATATATATATATACTTTATTACCAATGCACAAAGAACAACTCAAGCATTTAAGTATGTATTTCTTCCATTTCCATCAAATGACTGGTATGCACCGTCACTTTAAATAAGGCGATCATACTCCCTAACGATGTCATGTGATCAAGGCAGGCGACTGCCGAAACGCGTAATGGCGAGGCAGTTTGTGCATCAATAAAATACAAAGATATGCACAATACCTGGGTCCGCTCTCGTTTGTCTGGACGACTGATGTGAACGAGGAATCATCATATTAACCAGATTGACTTCCTCCGGTAAAGTGGACCCCCTCCCCGTGAGTTGGCTCCATGGTAAGGAAATCAGGCATCCGGCGGATCAGGAAATCATCGAGGCTTCGGTGAGACTGGGAACCCGGAAGCATTCTAAACAGTGCCGGCAACGGAAACGCGGAAGCCCCCTGCAACTACGAGATTTGTGCCTGGGAGAAGGACAGCGTAGGTAGAGCGCAGCTCGCGGCGGCAGCTCGGAGGAGTGAAGCGGCGTGAGGCAGCTGCACTGCGACGGAGATCTCCAACAAGGTACTTGATATTGTGGTAAACAAGCAGGTGGGGAGGTGTGCAAATTGGGAGCGTACCGCCAGCAGGATTATACTAGACTGGGGGGTCGCCCTGAAAAACAGTGAATAAACAACAATAATTACGCCAAACATGTCCGCTGCAGCGTTAAGGGATCGCGAGTCCGCTGCAGAGGAGATGTTTTCTGAGTCTCCTCTAGAGCAGCAGGATGTTACAAGAAGTGCTAATGAGGAAGCAAGCGAAGGGTCAAAAAACTTAAAGAAAAATTTCGTACTTTGGAGAAACTCATGCGCCAAGAGTTGTCGAAGTGGTGGGAATCCAAGTCACTGCAGAAGTACTTGGACGTTGGAAGAATTCCCAGGGGCCTGCGCATAATGATTGCCCCAAGCTATGAGAAGCCCAATCCCGAGATGATGGTAGAATGGGCGCAATGCAATCTGGAGTCTTCACGAAAACTGGTGGTCATATTGGTGAAATATGCAGACAGTGATAGGCATGATATCCAGCAAAAAATCGACAGTCTCAACGAGGAGATTAAGGCATGCAGTGATTCCCAGCAGAAACAGAAATATCATGAAGAAATGATAATCAGATTGAATAAAGAGGAGGATAAAATAAAGCAAAGGAAGACCTATAAGTTCAGGAGAGACAAGGAAGACTATGCCAATGGGCAAATCTTTACTTTTGCCCGCAAGTTCGACACCTTCAGAAAAGCTACAGAAAACAAAAGGATGCAAGAGACACTTTATGAAGATAAGAGTCAGCTATTGGCAGGAGCAACCTCAACCTCTGACCTAAGTTCAGCGCTAGAAAGCGAGTCAGAGACAGAAGGCCAGAGGAATCAATCTAACCAAAATGCTATCAAACCAACACTGGGAGAGGAATTAGATTATATAAGATGCAGCAGAAGGGAAACACTGCGCCCGAGGAATGCACCGACAAAAACGGAGGACCCAAAGAAGGAGGGAGAGGAGAAAAGCAGCAGGAAAGCGCCAGCGCCAAGCGTCCGGCAAGAGGACGAGGAGCTTGGAAACGCAACTAAGTATGGCAGCAAAGTGTCCTGAAGAACCTACAAATGCCAATACTATTATCAATTTGGCAAACATAGATCTCAGTGCTGCGGAACAACAGCTACTCTCCTTGGGCCTTTCATATTGTCCTGAGACAAACTTTAATTATACACAGACACGAGCCGACATCTATAGGTTTATCAGAAAGCTCAAGCTGAAAAAATATCACCAGCTACAGTCTCAAACTAAGGAAAAAACAAATAGTGCAACGATAACAACTACTGCCAATAGTCCCAATTTGATAGCTGCTGACTATAATGTGCTAAGGGATTTACAAGATTTGGACAAGGAAAGTAGAGCCAAAAATGAAGGAGGTGCACAGGAGGAATCCAGTAATAACTCTCAGGGCTGCGGAGTACTGGAAACTGAAACTTGTGTTAAACCCATTACCCATTTCAAGGAGAAATCCAAATTTACTCCAACTATGTCTAGAGATTCCTTGGACGTATTCAATGAGCAAATAGTGGCTCAGATAAAAAAAACTTAATATCAACAAAACCAAAAGGAAAATTTCAGATCGAGAAAGAAGGTATGGCCAACTCATTGAAAAACTAAGAAAGGAAAAGGAGGTGGTTGTCAGAAACTCTGACAAAGGAGGAAATGTTGTCTTGTGGCCCCTAAAAGAATACATGACTGAGGCAATGGGCCAGTTAAACAACACGGAATGCTATTGAAAGAGCTCTTTCCAAAAGTTTAAACGTACACATGACTGTTTGTTAACAAAACTGCTGGCTTGGAAAAATCTGAGGATGTTGAATAGCGATGAATATAAA
This sequence comes from Calotriton arnoldi, assembly GCA_963921515.1. Lineage (NCBI taxonomy): Eukaryota > Metazoa > Chordata > Amphibia > Caudata > Salamandridae > Calotriton > Calotriton arnoldi. The sequence goes on along the minus strand of CAWUFW010018123.1, from coordinate 84,011 downwards.
TACCTTAAAAAAGAGCATCCCACCATCCCTAAGATATATTTCATCCCTAAAGTGCATAAGGACAGATACAAGCCACCTGGAAGACCGATTATTGCGGCGTGTGACGGACCATTTGAGAAAATGTCACGTTACATCGATTTTTTCCTACAGGATCATGTCCGTCATCTAGAATCCTATGTGCAAGACACTAGTGATTTTTTACGTAAAATTAAAAACATACAGTGGCAAAGTGGATATCATCTAATAGCACTTGATGTATCGTCTTTATATACATGCATAAGAAATTGTGATGGAATAAGGCCAACTGAGCATTTTTTGGCCAGCAGACCATTGAAATTTGTACAACACAACAGGATGATAATTGATTTGTTAACCTTTTGTCTGAATAATAATCTTTTCCTTTTTAAGAATCGGGTGTATCAACAGATTCAGGGAGTAGCGATGGGGGCCAGCTTCTCCCCCAGCTATGCATGTTTGTTCATGGGCTGGTGGGAGGAGCTGGTCCTCAAGAGGCAATATGATCAAATTTGTAAAGAAAAAGTAATCTGTTGGCTTAGATTCATAGATGACTTATTCATAATATGGCACGGTACGGAACAGAGTGCCAATGAATTTATTGCACAGCTTAACATCAATGATGTCAACTTAAAGTTCACATCCTGTATAAGAGAGGAAAGTGTAACCTTTCTAGACGTGCAAATCACAATACTCAATAATGCTATGTCAACATCCTTGTACCGAAAAAAGACTGCGGGTAATGCGCTATTACACGCATCCAGTGCACATCCTCCTCATTTGATACAAAGCATCCCCTATGGGGAGATGCTGCGAATACTGAGGATATGCAGTAATAAAAAGGATTGTGAAAGTAAACAGAATGAGAGTAAGGAACGATTTCTGGAGAGGGGATACAGGAACGAAACCATAGACAAAGCTATGTCACAATCTAGGCAGAAGTCTAGGGAGGATTTACTCATATATAGAAGGAGGCCAGAAGGAGGAACCAGTAACATCTTGGATGCACCAAATGAACCCACTATACTCATTATGTAATTCTCAAGGCAGGAGAAGCAGATTAGGGGGATCATAAGACGCAGTTGGCCCATTATATTAGATGATCCAATAATTGGGGAATTCCTCCCTAAGAAACCTTCTATAACCTATAGAAAAACGGCATCTATGGGAAATGCCCTAGTTAGGAATAATCCTGAGGACCAAGATGCAGGATCATGGCTGACATCTAGAAAAGGGTTTTTTAAGTGTACAAGTTGTAAGGCATGTCAGTTTGGTGTCAATAAATCTTCATACCGCACAGCTTTTAATGATAGTCCTCAGACCATCAATCAACATTTGACCTGCAGAACAGAGTATGCGATTTATGCTCTGGAATGTAGCTGTGATTTAATATACATAGGTAGCACCAAACTGGCTGTGCACAAAAGGATCCTACAACACACAAGGGCAATCACCAACAACGACCCTAGCTACCCTGTGGCGAGACATTTCAAAGAACAACATGAAAGCAGTCTCAAGCATTTAAGGTACTACGTAATAGATGCGATACCCCCACAGAAAAGAGGGGTAAAACAGGGAAGCGAAACTAAGGCGCCTGGAAACTCAATATATATTAGAGTTGGACACCAAACATCCGGGGGGCCTTAATACAAGCGAGGACCTGTACATTTATTTATGAAACCGCCTCATAAAACCCCTTGAATCCATAAATCTAGCAAATATAGGGACTCCAAGCTCTAACTCTCACTCTCACTCTAACTGAATTTGTTTATTCACTCTATCTAATATCACCCTCAAAACTGGTGTTTGAAAAAGTGACCAGCAATGTTCAATCTGTAATACATTTAAGGATCATTTCCACATATGCTAATGAATTTTATATAGTAGGGATGGAACAGATCAAAGTATATTTTTAAGCAATTGAGTTGTATATTTATTGATATTTATATGTATTTATTTATTTAATTGCATATTTTATGTCTATGTTTACAACTGTGGGAATCAATTGCACGAAAAATGAAAACAATCAGGTTTCATCTTGTCCCATATATACTTGCTTAGTTTGCACATGCTATGTTTTGCACTATGAATTTACTGGCAGGGCACGTTTTGTAATATACAAAAAGACTTTGGGCCCGATTCACAGAACTAACTTACTACAAAATCCTAAACTTACTACCATTTTGGTATTCACAGAAGGCACTTACTCATTTTGGTATTCACAGAAGGTACTTACTCATTTTGGTATTCACAGAAGGCACTTACTCATTTTGGTATTCACAGAATGCACTTACTCATTTTGGTATTCACAGAATGCACTTACTCATACTAACTTTATGTCCGCACTCGGGCCGGAGATTCCGGCCCGGTGGTGGAGATTCCGGCCCGGAGGTGGAGATTCCGGCCCGGAGGTGGAGATTCCGGCCCGATGGTGGAGATTCCGGCCCGGTTGTGGAGATTACTCCTAATTCAGCATCTATACCTATAGCCTCTACTTCCACTCTGACTCATCCCATACCTCATTCCAGCAGCCCACTCGGGTAAATACTTGAATGAACTTCCAGTCCCAAAATGCTTAGCGATATGCTCACCTGAGCGTGCTTGTAATTTGAAATAAAATAAAGGGAAGATACTGGAATAACGTATGCTGGTGGTTCTTTGCAGGTGTCCTTTGATGAAGAGCGCATGCTCGAAACGCGTCAGGACTGTTGGACGCAATGGGCACAACTTGACTTCTCCTAATCTTTACTTACCTTGTGGGAGTGCGGCTCAACTTGGGGCAACCTTTTCCCATTGGTGGGTGTGCAATATGAAAATGGTGAAGTGGGTTCAGCGTTTGCACACACTGAATCCGTTCAAGCCTCTGAAGAGAAGCATATGGAGCTTCGAAACGCGTCAGGCATTTCCATTACGGAGCAGCTTCTACAAGCGGATCCTCGTCCTTACCTACACATGAATCAAGCTGTTGCTCGAGTGCTACTTACAGGTGGACAACCATGGAGCAGTGATTTAACGCGGCAGTCCAGCCGCGGAGTGTGCACCACCCCGTAAGATTGGGGGCCACGAAAGTAGAACAGCAGCTGTATATAGGATTGTGGACGGGCCCACCTGTGGGGTCCATACAGGACTTGATTATGTGCTACCCGCACTACACTTCCCAGAAGGCACAGTTTCATTTGAACCTCCTATTGGGGGGGTGTGTCAGAGGTGGGTCAGCGGTTCGCACACCGTTCCATTTAAGCCTCTGAAGAGAATCATATGGTGATTCGAAACGCGTCAGGCAGTACCACTATGGAGCGGCTCCTACGGGCGGTTCCCCGTCCTTACCTACACATGAATCAAGCTGTTGCTCGAGTGCTACTTACAGGTGGACAACCATGGAGCAGTGATTTAACGCGGCAGTCCAGCCGCGGAGTGTGCACCACCCCGTAAGATTGGGGGCCACGAAAGTGAAACAGCAGCTGTATATAGGATTGTGGACGGGCCCACCTGTGGGGTCCATACAGGACTTGATTATGTGCTACCCGCACTACACTTCCCAGAAGGCACAGTTTCATTTGAACCTCCTATTGGGGGGGTGTGTCGGAGGTGGGTCAGCGGTTCGCACACCGTTCCATTTAAGCCTCTGAAGAGAATCATATGGTGATTCGAAACGCGTCAGGCAGTACCACTATGGAGCGGCTCCTACGGGCGGTTCCCCGTCCTTACCTACACATGAATCAAGCTGTTGCTCGAGTGCTACTTACAGGTGGACAACCATGGAGCAGTGATATATATATATATATATTCCGTGTACGTATGTTTTTTACATTTATTTCTTTACTCCTAATTCAGCATCTATACCTATAGCCTCTACTTCCATTCTGACTCATCCCATACCTCATTCTACCACTCTCTCCAATGCACTACCCTATTTCTCACATTATACCTTTCTCAATATATCCTCTACCTCCACTCTCTGACTCATCCCAAACCCCTTTCTACTACTATGATCCCCAAAATAACCCTTTCTAGACTATTTGCTTGCAAACCTCCCCACCATACGGGCGGGCATCTAGATTCCCCATTGTTTTGCCAGGTAGACCGCATTTGTGCGTGTTCACTGCATTCAATGCGTGTGGAACTTTTAGGGAAATCAATAGTAAAAACAGCCGGCTCGCGGCACGGAGTACATACTGTTAATCCACGCTGCCCGAACGGAGCTTAAACCCCAAACTTGAATAAGACAGCCTGCTCCCCCCTCAAATCCATTAGAGAAGTCCCTTTACACTAGCGAAGCAGCCCATGCAATTACTCGTGCCCATCCGCCTTTCCATTGAATACATAAATAATTTACGTTGTTTGTTGTCTGACAGCACGACAGATAGGAGGAGGGCAGACATGAGGAATGCATATATATATATATAGTAATTGAAGTTCGTCATAAAAAGTCACATTCCATTGTGGAACTTTTATTTGGCTATGAACTAAAACAAGCAGTGGTAAAATCATGAAGACTGTGAAAATGTTGTCTTTCCCATTATTTTCTCAACAGTAAGCAAGGACGGTCACGAAGAATGGCACCATGTGGGTTGTGTTTTTGCAGCTTTGTCATGGAGCAGTCAATGCAGTCTACAGTGTTTTTTCCTTTCTCTGCATTTTTGCCAACCTGTTTCTAAGTGCACCAGCATGCAAAACATTGCGCCCAGTTCCACGTATATGTTGCAGAACCTGTCTGAGAGAATCGCAATATTCAGGTGCACCAGTATTGCCATGGAAAGCTATGTCAGTGGCCAGAGTTAGCAAATTGTGTACTGTCTGTTTTGGCATTACCCATCTCAAGTGCCAATGTTTTAGAGGGCCTTTACACAGATATAAGTTTACATTGGAAGGAAAGAGCGAGCACGCATGACCAAACACTCACTGAAGAAGTATTGTATGGTCTACTACAATAAGTTTGATTTGTAAAAATGTATTTGGACCTCATACACACTGTACATACACTGTCTATATACCATGCACCATCAGTGCTGAAAGCTAGCAATAATAAAAGAAAAACGTTCCATAAACACCGGAAAAACACTGTTTTTGTTGTTTTTAATGGCGCAAAAATGTGTAACCACTGATAACCACTGTGTTTTTTAAGGCATTGAAATCACTGAAAAAACCCCACCAGAATTGACCAAAAATAGAAACTGAAAACAGGAAAGCCTAAACATAACATAACGTCCCTGCCTCCACCATGTTTTTCATAGGTGAGCCTGATATGTCACTAATTCTTTCCCAGCTCTGTAGCCTTTCAGAACCAGAGTAGGCATGTGCTTTACTCTGTTTCAGTTCCAACAGCCTCTCGGTAACAGCAGTAGGCCTACCCATCTTTGTTCAGTGCAGTGGAATACCAAGATTTGTTGATATTTCTGAATACTGGAGTCAGACATATTCCAGCATCTTCGGTAAGTCTTGCAATTTAAGAAACCGTTGCCCACCGGTTTCTGTGTATTACAGGCATGCAGGGCTTCTCACTGGCTCTGTAAGAGGCTTCAATGCATTGCCTTTTTGGGGCTGTGTCTTAGCAACAAACAACCATGTCAGATGTGAGCAGTTCATTTAGTCCTATTTAGGTCTGGCCTCCTGACAGTACAAACGCTGTCCGCTGGGAGGGGTATTGTTTACTATATAAGACTTGGAGCCCACCCATTACTTACCATTCATTGGCATCATTTTCACTCTTCTTTGCTGCATCCCAATTGGCCAGCGTGTGTTTGGTGTCACTTCCTTTTCTTTCTGTGGAGCATGGACGAAGTACATATTGATTCATCTTAATTAGTGTCTGTCCGCTGCTCGTGCTGTGGTTGAGGTACTATTTCTACTTACTCCCACCCCCCTTGTCCATGATGCTTCTTCCCCCTTCCACGCACCCCTTCTCCGTGTTGCTTCTTAACCACTATGTCTGAGAGAGTCAAAGGCAACGGATGTTTGCATAGATAAATGCTAACATGTTGAATTATAATCGCATTTATATGGCATGACCCTTTAAAGCGCTATAGGGCAATTCAGTGGCAACTTGGGCAATTTTCCATACCACACAATGCCACTCCACTCCACACCATGCTACACAATGCCACTCCAACCCATGCCACACAATGGCATTCCACTCAACACTACACAAAGCCACTCCACACCATGGCACACAATTCGACTACACCTCCTGCCACACCGTCCCACACTACACAATTCCACTTCACTTCATGACACACAATTCGACTCTACACAATTCGACTCTATGCCACACAGTTCCACGCCACACAATTTCACTAAACACACTGTCACACAATTCCACTCTACTCCACAAAATTCCACTCCACAAAACACACTTCTATGCTACACAATTCCCCACCTCTCCACTCCATGCCACACAATTTCACTGCACTCCACTGCACTCCACTCCATACAATTCTACTCCAAACCAACCTATACAATTCCACCCCATGCCACACAATTCCACTCCACTCCATGCCACACAATTCCACTCCATGCCACACAATTCCATACCACATAATTCCACACCACATTATTCCACTCCACACCACACAATTTCACTCCATACTACACAATTCTGTGCCACACAATTCCATTCTATGCCACATAATGCCTCTTCACTCTACACAATTCCACTCCACCCACACAATACCACTCCACTTCACTCCACACAATTGCTCTCCACACCACACAATTCCACTGCATTCCACGCCACACAATTCCACCTCACTCTACACAATTTCACTCTACTCCATGCCGCACAATTCAACTCCATGCCACACAATTCCACTTCATGCAATTGCCCTCCATGCCACTCCACTCCACACAATTCCACTCCACCCCACACAATTCCACTCCAATCCATGCCACACACTTCCACTCCACTCCACACAATTCCACTCCACACAATTCCTCTTCATACCACACAATTCCACTCCATGCCACACAAGTCCCCTCCACTCCTTGCCACACAGGCCCACTCCACTCCATGCCACACATTTCCACTCTACACCACACTATTCCACTCCACACAATTCCACTCCACGCAGTTCCACACCACTTCACGCTACACAATGTCACTCCACTCTACACAATCCCACTTCTCTCCACTCAGTTCCACTCCACTCCATGCCACACATTTCCACTCTACACCACACTATTCCATTCCACACAGTTCCACTACACTCCATGCCACATAATGCCACTCCATTCTACACAAAGCCACTCCACTCCACCTGACACAATGCTACTCCACTCCACACAATGCCACTTCACTCCACTCAGTGCCACCCCACACAACGCCACTCGGCTCCACACAATGCCTCTTCAGTCCACTGCACACAATGCCAGTCCACTCCACTCCACACAGTGCCACTCCACTTTACTGTAGGCCATACAATGCCACTCCACTTCACTCGACTCAATTTCACTCCAATCCACTCAATGTCATTCTACTCCACTCTACACAATGCGACTTAATGCTACTTGACTCTGCTCAACTCAATGCCACTCAATTGTAGTTGTATTTATATAGTGCTACTACCCCTGATGAGGTGTTGAAGCACTTTGCAGCATCACATTCCACTCCAATCAATACCACTCCCCTTCACTTCCCACCACACAATAGGACTTCACTCCACAGCACACAATGCCTCTCCACTCAATACTACTACACGTTCCTCCACTCACTACAATGCCATTCTACTCCACTCCACACCATGCCACTCCACTCCACACCACACAGTGTCACCCCACGTCACGCCTCACACTGCCATTCCGCGCCACACAGTGCCACTCCACGCCGTGTCACTCCACACCTCACAATCCCAATCCACTCCAACAAAGCCTGATCGTACATGGTCGAGACCTTTTGGCTTTGCCAATGCGTGTTTTATTTATTTATCTTTATGCTCTTGTACTTTTGCGCAACCGAGAGCATAATGCTGTCCGACGCGCCTCACAAACGTCTATCACTACAAGTATGCCGAGGTCTTACTGACCTTTCCAAGAGACAGAGTGATTCATCACAGACAGGGGTGTGTGTGACACTACTCCTCTCTACCCCTCCCCCGCACGCACCCTGGCTCTCAATAAACAAAGACGGGCGCGCACAGGACACGTTTGGTAACTATGTAAGGCGTGGCCGGCCGGCCGGTCTTCTTGGCACTACGGCAGCCTCAGCTGACACTCCCCAGAGGTGTGGCGGTGCCCGCGATTACAGCTCATTCCTTGAATCTGTTTATACACCAGAACATCCACATGCCTTCCCCGTGAGTCACCCCGAGGGGCTTTTTCGGGATCTCTCTGTGCTTATATTTTGCCCTGAACCGAGGACAAACAGTGGAGCATTGTGCACCGAGCTCGGGGCTCTTATCTGTTGTTTTTTGTCCGTTTCTGGAGCCTAGTCTAGAGAACTTCATTGTCTGTGGCCTAACGGCTAGAGCAGTCGCCCTGGACGCTGCGGAACCGGGTTCGAGTCTCGGTAGGGACGCTCAACATCCTGTGATTCTGAGCAAATCACATAATCTCCCTGTGCCTGACAAAATGAACATGTCCGTCTGTAACGCAACTGGCGATCATGTAAAGCGCTCTGATACCTTCGGGTCAGGTACAGCTACATAAAACTCAAAAAAATGTCTGGAGGGCACATTTGGGCTAGATCCTCCCATTAGAGGCATAATATGGACATTCTGCTCTGCTTTAGAGGTTACATCTGCAGTACTGAGTCCAGTTGTTGATTAAAAAAAAAGTTGGCATATCAGCACCCCACATCTACAGAATTGCCTCTAGCTCTGGAGACCGCATATGGAATATAGGGCCTGTTTCTACAGACCACATCTGCGTTCGGTGTGTGTCATCTGGCTCATTGACCCAAGTTCAAGACAATTGAGTATTGACTGCATCTCTGTTAGTGCTTCTGGGCAACGTACTTCATTCATGACGTTGTGCCTTAGTTTGCTTTCCAGTGTGCACAAAAATCCAAGAGCTGTTCTATGCTTCGGAGAGAAAGATGGGCTAGAGAGAGGTAGGAGAGACAAAGGGAAGCAATGAACAGGGAGTAAAACAGGAGAGGGGGAAGAGAGCAGATGCAAGAGGGATGGAACAAGAGATAGAGGGAAGGGGAAGCAAGGCAATGAACTTATTAAAGGAAAATGATGAACAAGAGAGGAAAGAAAAAATATTTTAAACGGAGAGTAAACCTATAGAGAGAGGCGAAGCAAGCAAGTGAGAATGATAATGTATGATAAAGGAGTGAGGGAAGAATATGAGTGATGGCAGACACAGTTTCAAGCATGGAGGGGAAAAGTGAGGAACAGAAGACGAGGGATGAAACCAGATGTGTGTATCAAAAAGCCAACATGAAGGTATAGAGAGCTGACCAGTACAGGCCAGACATTCTTGTCTGCATCTGGGAGGGAAGGATCTAACAGACATGGGCATGGGAAGACCTTCAGAAGCAATGAAAGCAGTATATGATATATCGCTGGGTGAATGGCACAGCTAGGCTTATATTGTCCGCGATCATACCTAGGTTTGACTGGAGAAGTGCAAACTCCCACAGCTCTGTTGAGAAGTCAAGGAAAAGGCTGATTCTGAATATTGCAATGTGCAAATTCTGTGGACGAAAGGGGCTGAAATATATAGGGTAGAGGTTAATTAAATAGAGGATACCGCTGTACTGCTCGCTGGACGGTGTACACTTATCCGGACATGGCAAGAACATGTTCCTATTAAACATTGCAGGACGATGGAATTAGGAGATGTAAATATGGTTGATCAGGGACATAGAGCAGGTTCCTGGAGAAGTGGGGGACCGTGAAGGGAAGCTGTTTGAAAGAGCCAATCAGGACTTGTGGTGCAGTCAACTCAAAAGGACACTTCCATGGAGGCAATATCCCAGGGGATAAATATTATTTCACTTCCCACCCACGCCTAAAGAAGGATAGGCTACCGGCCACCGATGACATCGCAATGCTATGCATCCAGATTCTGATGATCAAGCCCATGGTCCTAAGGGCAGTCTGTGGGGGCGTTTGGCAAGCTAGAGGGGACTTAATGTCAAGCGGCAGGGCCTGCTGGAGAATCCGTTAAATAGGGGTTCCTCATGACAGGCATGGCTGTTGCACCCGAAAGCTCAGCACAAGCCTGGCTATCTTGGTCAAACTATACAGCAGTGAAGTTAAGAAGCCTAGAATCTGCAAATGGGAAGCAGCCCTGAGAAAGACCCAAACAATAGACAGAGATACTGTTTAAACTTCATATAACTTTGTTGCGAAAATTTATTAAAATGTTATATATGGCTAAGTATTGGCATCTGCCTGCTTGCAGATTTTGAAGATACATGTGTCAGTAAACTGTGACCTTTAATTCCAACTTTAGATGTAGCACAGTTATTTCGAGCAAAGGGTCTGTTTGGTTGGGGGTGGAGGGTAAATGTCCCGAGTTCATGGGTTAGGCTACAGACTCACAGTCCAACTTTCTGCCCACCCCAGAGGGACATCCTGCAGCCGTAAATCGTCGCTGCTGCCAGGCCATGAGCAGCTTTACCTCAGATATGAGGAGAAACTGGGAAACATCCGGAACAACGAGGCCAGAGCCACGAGTTCCGGAAGCCCGCAAGCCGAACAACGACTTGCCCGAACAACGACTTTGTTTTAACCAATAATGTGCGTGGTTAAGGCAAAGTCGGTCTAGTGTTCGGGGTGGGCGGGGAGAGAGGAGCGTCAGAAAGCGAACAGGACAGGTAAGAGGGGTTTGGAGTAGTTTTTAGGGGGTGAGGGTGGTTCTGGGTAGTTTTTAGGGGCTGGGGGTTTGGGGTAGTTTTTAGGGGGTGGAGAGGTTCGGGGTAGTTTCTAGTGGGTGGGTTCAGGGTAGTTTTTAGTGGGTGGGTGGGTTTGGGTAGTTTTTAGGGGGTGGGGGGTCGGTGTAGTTTTTAGTGGGTGGGGAGGTTCAGGGTCGTTTTTAGGGGGTGGGGGGTTCGGGGTAGTTTTTAGGAGGTGAGAGGGGTTCAGAGTAGTTTTTAGGGGCTAGAGGGGTTCGGGGTAGTTTTTAGCGGGTGGGGATGGTTCAGGGTAGTTTTTAGGGGCTAGGGGGGGTTCGGGGTAGTTTTTAGGGGAGGGGATCAGGGTAGTTTTTAGAGGGTAGGGGATTCAGGGTAGTTTTTAGGAGGTTGGGGGTGTATTTAGGGCTCAGGGGGAGAGGGAGGGTGGTGGTAACATTAGCCACGGATAGCCGTTTACCATGCATGCCTTTACCACGAACATTAGTGGTAAAGGAATGCGTGGTAAAGCAATTCGTTGTTAAGAAGTGGTCATTGTAGAGACCGCGTTGTAAAGGTAGGCGTTGTTGAGGAACTCGTTGTTCCGACATACAACCGGAGAAACCTCTGACTATGCCAAACGGGAAGTTTTCAACTTCAGAAGCCAAAACAAAAATTTGCATAGGCTGGTTTGTAACATTTCTGTATAAAATTTGTTAGTCAAATGAACAGGACTGTTTCTTGTGAAGCCACAACAATAGCGACTTTACAAATGGCGAGAGGATCCGAGAGTTGCACTTGCTTATGTGGAACAGGGCTAGGGAGGATATGAAAGCCGCATTTGAGAACCTCAGGGATATAATATATCAGGAGGCGAGCACACTCAAGTGAAGGTGTGGCTTTAGATTGAAAGGGGTTGAGAGAGGGCTTGTAGGAGGCAGGAGACTCAGAAGATACACTATAAGGTTCTTAACAGAAGGGCTAGAGTTTGGAAACACATTTCCGCAGAAGAGTAGGGGATGAAATCAGTAACAGCTTCATGAAGGTTTGGACATGGGAATATTCAGTGTGAGAACAAGGACCAAGCTGGAGACTGAGAAGAGTCTACAATGTTGTGATGGAGCGTAGATATTATCTGGCATCTACCTTTATCAAGTCTCACCTGTAAAAGATCATTACGATAAATATTTCTTGATGAAGACATGTTAACCCGCTAAGTCGAAAAATGTGAGAATACATGTTGCATCGTAAAAGCATGCAGAGTGTTCTAAAATGATGATATGAAAATGTAAACAAAATAAAGAGATGCAATGAGAACTATACATGAACGTATTTACGTGTGGTGAGAAAATAAAATGTGGTTAACATAGAGAGTTTTGTGATAATAGCATTCAAAATGTGCATCGTACCTGAAATATATATACACATCATGAAGTTCTTGAAATGCATAATTGCTTAAATTAGAGAGATTTGATGTAGTGCAAATCCGAGCTTCTGTAATGTTTATACAATAACACATGTATTGAGAGTGACACGTTAATAATTTGCTTTGAAAATGATAACCTACAAATAATGCTCAAGAAAAGGTTTTTAGTAGTACCTAATATTGATATGTAGTACCTGAAAGAAACTATAACTGCTATAATGCAGAGAATCGAATTTATGAAATGTATGATTTATAATGAAATTAAACAGTAGTGATTCAGCTAATTTTCATGTAGGCCTCAAATGCTTCTCTTACTCTGCGTTAAAGTAAAACCATGTGAGACAGTCACCTAAGCCCTATGAGAACTTTCTGTGAAGTTTAATTTCTGTATTAGTTAACAATGGGCTCACTTCTCGCTAAGAAGCATATTCAATAGAAATGTAACAATATTTTTGCAAACCCAGGGGAAAGTGTCTGGGAACAGACGGACTGTGAGCAAAGTAAAGTTCCCCCCACTTCCGTGGAAGTGACGAAATGGGAATACAATTGAACTTAATGAATCTTAATGAAATTTGCAAAAAGGATTACTTAATTCCTACGGATTTGTGTGATTCACTGATTACCCCACAAAAGCCTACTATGAGTGACCAATGATAACCCCATGGACTGATGGAATTGATATGTTATGAGGTGTAAACCTGGAACATTTGGAGGTATAATTGCCTCATCTGTGAGGAGTCGGGGGCTAGCTGTCATTTTCCTTTCCTGCCTGGCATGCTGTCAGACAGACTTTTGATCCCTATTGTCTTTTCTATGCCCATTTCCATCCACACCGGGAGGAATGTACTTTAACAAACGGAACTATACTTAACTGCGACCTCGAATCCTGTACTTTGCCGGCTGGTAAAGTGTGCAGGAAAATACCCTTTTGGCTGAGAGGTTATCTGACCCCAACTGTGGCACATGGTGCGTCAGATCAGACTTGACCAGATCTAACTGAGGACGTACTTGAAACGATCAGCCTTGCTTTGGTTTGTATGATTAATAACCGAACCTCAAATTTATCCTGTTTTCTCTCCACAGAGGATTTTCCAGCTGTCTAATAATGCTCTGTTTTGTGTTGTGAGACTACTGGTAATAATACTTTGTCATTAAATTTCTAATTTGAAGTGTATTTTCTGGACTTGTCTATGCAATACGAGGCATTAGAATTATCTGTATCGATTCTGTCTCTTTCTTTTGGTCATACTTCTTGTCTCAAGGCATTTGTATATGTGGCTGAGGAAGGTTTTGGTTTAGGTTTGAGGTAACAAGTATTTTATTCCAGGTCCTCATAGAATAAATGTTCATGTTTCCTAGTATTCTAGTCCCTGCCATCGGATGACCATCGTTTGTAGAAATTTATGAATTTATTGAGACCATTGTGAGACTGAGGGTTGATGATGAAATGGGCCTAGTAAGATAAGATTGTTATAAGGGTGAAGACAAATTTGGTAAGCTTCGCGCTGCATCAGTTGTGTGCATCAGACAGGTGGAGGAGCAGGCAAGGTACACGTGCTTTGTGGTCCTACATGCCAAGAATTCTTTATTTGCTGCTTTCGATACTTGCATTAATTACAAACTGATGTCATGTCTGGGACCCTCACAGGGAAGGTGAATGGTCACGTGCAGGCTCTGCCACCTCTCCAGTATTAATATATCAGGAGTAACTGGTGTAGGTGCACGGGCTGGACTGTCCATATTGGATCAGGATCATGGCTTGTTTGCATGTGATCAGGTCGGTTCGGTTCATAAACTTTATTTACCTAGTTAAAACAGCCTCAAAAGTGCTTCAACATGAAATAAATACATTAAAAAAATCTAAAAAAAAATATCCATTATGTATATCCATTATTAGGTTAGAACGCCGAATCCTAACCACTAGGCCATCAGTAAAATGCGTACAAAACATAGTTTAAATATGATCAGTTACTTTCTACAATTTACAGACACGTAAGACGGTATTGAATGTACCCAGAGTAATTTCCAGTGGTTCAGATTATTTCAGACATTACCATCCATCGGTTTTTGATGCCTACGTTGTTATATGCAATAGACAGGGTAAGAAGGGCACAAATAGTTCACTTTTTCAGTACAATATTTTCATCCATTGTCTCAAAGGCCTTAGGTTCAGAAGTTGCATAAATGAAACATTCCAATATCTTCATCAATTCATGTTGCCATGCAACCCCTCCCCTAGAAAACCTTGAAAACATATGATAGAAGTGCAATATTTTGGTAGAAGTTACAGGTTTACACATTTGACGTGGCCTATTATTTGCTAAATGTATGTAGCATTGTGCTTCACTTCTAGATTCCATTACCATTCACTTTTCAATCCTACCCAGTCCAATTAAATTCTCAGTCATAAGGTATGACTGAGAACCTACTTGGAAAGGGTTGGAAGACAAGTTACACCAGGCTCACAGACCTAGGCAAAGGACAGCTGTAGAGATGGAATAAAACAACTTTAGCAATAAAAATGATGAAACTCCTCGACACAAGCATGAAATAAGAGCCAAAGCTTTTGTCTATTATTTCATGTAATGGTTTTAATTAATCATGCAATAAATTGAAATGTAAAATGGCAGTAAGGGTCCTCTGGCACCAATGAGCCAAGGGGTTGTCAATAAGTTCTCCCTCAAGCTTAAAGTTTCACTCCAAATAACAGTTTTAAATATTCATGCAATCTTTTTGTCTCCAAACATCATCGCGTCCATTTCTAACACCAAACATATGCTGCTTCAAATAAAATACTTTCATGTTGCTTAAACAAACTCAACTCCCCTAAACCAAATCTCATTGCGACGAGAACACACAATTATTCTGCCAAAATGCCATAAGTACATTTTTGGTTGCCAAACATCAGCTTGTCAATTTAATTAATAACTTGTTTTGTTTAATACTTCATAACACACTTCTGCTGTAATGAGACACAGATCACTGAGTGCTGTGAGATGAAATGTTGAGTCAGCCTTGCTGGATTATAAACATGTGACCTAAATATCACTGTACATTTCAGCTGAAAGTGTTTAGTGTTTACAACAGCAGATTGCATAGCTCACCCTCTTTGCTATCTTTCTCAAGTGTTTGACTACAGGGGAGGGCCACCTTGTTCTCACCAGTAATAGTTGAAATCACCCTAAGGTCAGGGTAAGCGTATGTTACTAGTGTGTGCATGAACTTTTACACCTAAGCATGCCCAAGAGTGGAGTATGTTTTAGGAGTGGTTTGCAGTGATTTTGGCACACGTTGCACTATCTCACCAAGGTTGGTTCAACAGAGAATTGAATGGGGATCGCTACTGTTTGAGTCCAACAAACAAGAAGATTGTACTGCAGTGCATATGCAGTTGGGTGAGTGTTCTACCTTTTACAATAGCAAGTCATGTATTACTTCTCTTTTCCCTGTGTTGTAACTGTCTTCCTCACAGGTTCATCTCTTACAGAAGAGATCCGGAAAGTTGAGACCATAAGGCCTCATTTGAATGCATGGAATGAGTGTGCAGTTAGGGAGGGATTGCAGTGGCCCTGACGAAGGCCGTAGACTCGTATGGGCTTTTCGAACAGCCGAAACATATTTGCTTCGCTAAACGGGTGGATGAGGCATCATATTTTATCCAATATCCGAAACAATGGTGATTTTAATCATATTTGAGGTACCCAGAATAAAGGTAAAGTCACCGGGTATATCTCAAGATATTTTTATCTTCACTTGGATCCCTGAGATTATTCAATATCTATTTATGTAAGAACTCCCAGCAATGGTTGAGTCCGCCATGGTGATATTCACCTACCGTGTTGTGGAATATCGCCTATGGTGCAGCATGCCACCATGAGTTGTGGGTGAGGTGATTTCTCCAAAATCTTTTAAAATTCAGGTAGAGCTTTCCCCAAACCAAGTTATAGTGACCTGGCCACTCCAACTGTGATTATGTATAGCTGAGGAGGATGTGATCAAGTCTTGTTCCTCTGTCTCTCCCTTTGTGTACACAGCGTTTAGTTTCCTGAGCATTTACACTAGTCCAATAGGCACGCATACTACTGATACACATGGAAATACTCTGCTTTCATGCCCATTTATCATCAAGTGCCACCACCATTAAGCCAGGTGACAGACTCAATAATGCCAAAAATGTACCTAAAATGCTGAAGTAGGGCATAATTTTGCCAGGACGACCATTAGGTTTACAATGGGCTCCATAATCCCAAAGATGCCACATATGAATATGACAAACACTTTGCCATGGTTTTCCTCAGCAGGCAAGGATTGGCCACCACTATGGCAGGGATGAGTAACATCTTGTTCATCTTGCTTGGGATGCCCATAACATGTTGAAAATATATATGGTGGGCTCCATCATGCCACTGGTGACCCCTTTAAGTAGGAGAGGAACACCACATGAGGTGCATGTGTGTGTGTGTGTCTGTTCATAGACAAACACAGGGGCATCAGTAAAGATTCTTATTTGAGCCAACACCTGACCCTGCTCCTCCTGCTTCTCCACTGCCAGAGCCAGAGCATGCTTCATCCGGCCTCCTTGATGGCAGGCCCTGAGTTCATACATTTAAGTGTGCGCAATCACCACTTGGCTTCCAGTACGCAATGTGCTGTTTGGTCAAACCACCTATGTGACCAAATGGCCTGGAAGAGTAGCATGACTATGGCGCATATCTCTCTTTAAGAGAGCTAACCATCCCTCCTACACTCTGAGCTCTCAGAGAGTTCAGAGCCTTTGCTGGTGAAACCTAAATAGTGAAATTATGATGGGCTGCTCAGGCACCACAGATGTGAAGTTTACTCTCCCTGCTGTGTATGACTCAAAGGAACTAGATATGCACAGCACTACCTCTTCCTACACCCACCTTGTGCTTCTTATCCAGATATGTCCTCATGCCCAATAGACAAGTCAGCAATGGCGATGCACTGAGGTTGTCTTTCTAGAAAGAAGACTCTGCAAGATGAGGAGTTACTAGCGGCAGCTTCTTCAACTCTTGCAGGCAGTGCTCCACCCGGTAGCCGAAGCCTTGAAAGTTGCCCACTAGGGCTAAGATAGGCATGAGGGAAGGAAGTCCAAGAGTTGAAGCGGTGAACACGAAGGAGGCCATTTTGAGATTGATAGATATGGGCATCCACCAAAGTATGGCAGAAGCACACCCACAAAAAATCACACATTTAAGGTAGGGGAAACTGCTGGGCTTCCACTGGACAGCAGAAATCTTTGACTGGTGGCCCATCAACCAGAGGACCACCAAGTCACAGTGACAGTATGTCCTATTTAGGGCTGGGTGCCCATTAGATCTCTCTGCCCATGATCGACAAGCTATGCATGGTGGTCCCAGGTATCAAAATCCAACAATGCCCCTCATGTGCAGAAAACAAAATTCACTGTGCATTAGGGCCCCTATTTCTTGTTTTTCTAAAATGAAGATGTTCTTTGAGAGCTTGCTTTAGAAAAACGTTTGCATAGTGGAGCAAGAACTCATGTTCCAGTAGAAATGTCATTCAGTAAATATTATGATAATGCAAAAGCAGATATGGTGCCCTTCAAACTAAGGAATTCTAAGGAATGGTCATCAAAATCAATGAAGAAGAAGAATACATCAGAATTTCAAAGCCTCAAAATGATTCCCTTGAGCGCTACTGCCTCATAGAGTAAGTGTGCTGAAAGAACATGTGTGGCCATGCTGGATTATCGGTCACGATGCATTAAAACACCTACCTGTAGTTACATTTGGCACAGAAAGCTGTTAATGAGGGAAACGGCCAACACAGGCATTACCACACAATGCCTTTTCTACGCATCGTTTACCACACATTGCCTTTACAACACAATGCCTTTACCACTCATGCCCTTACCATGCACATACCTTTACCATGCAAGGTAAGTGTATTTAACGTAAGTATGTGTGTACTGTAGAGTTTAGGGGTGAATAAGGTTATAGGGTGGTTTAAGGGTTATGGGGTGGCAAGAGCATTTAGGGTTTAGGAGTGGGTAGGGGTAGAGGGTGGTAAGGGTATTTTTAGGGTTATGGGGCTGGTAAGGGCATAGGGTAGTTAGGGCATTTTGAGGGTTTGGGGGTGGGTAGGGGTATTGGGTGGCAGGGTGTTTTTAGGGTTTAGGAGTGGGCAGAGGTATGGGATACTAAGATTAAAAAGAGGGTATACAAATAATAAAAAAAAAGAGAGGGGTGGGGGTCTGCCCTAATAAAGCAAAAATGTAAATTTAAAATAATTGTGCTTTATGAAAGGCATGATTTAGAGTTTGGCGGGCAGGGTTACTCAGTTGCAAACGCAGCGGATCTCCTGTCTGCCTTATTACAAATGCATTATATTCTGTGGCACTCGTAATGCTCCAGAAAATCTTCAAATGACTCCCCGTCAACACAAGACGAGCCATCACCCAAGCCCTGGTCACAAGCCAGCTGGACTTCTGCAACGCACTCTACGTCAGAATCACCAATCACCTCCTTAAGAGACTGCAGACCATTCAAAATGCGGCAGCCATACACCCCTCACCTCAAGAAACTCTACTGCCACCCCATTCAAAAGAGATGCTAATTCAAGATGCTGATCCACACCTACAAAGCCCTCCACAATCAAGGACCAGCATACATCAACCAACTCATGAACTTCCACCTACCCTTCAAACACCTGATGTCTGCCTTCCTTTCCCTCGCTCACACCCCCCCCCACATCCGCCGAAGCACCAGTGGTGGACACTCCTTCTCCTGCCTCGCCACCAAGTCCTGGAATGGCCTCCCCCTTCACCTCCGGACCGCATCCTCTCTTTTCAGTGGCGGCTGGTGGATTTTGAAAGTGGTAGGTGTAAGACTGGTTAGCCAATTTTGGTGAACGAGCGAGAAGGATGTATTTTAAATTGGTATACAGTAGTGTAACTTTAATCCATGCATCGTAAGAATCTCACGCACATATAGCGTACACATGACCCGTGACTTGCCTCTTAGTTCACTAATAGAATTGGAATCAGGGAGGTAGCAGGAATGCTTCTCTGTTCATGTTTAAAAACTTTCACTTTTAGCAAATACTTCTCAATGCATGTATCTGTTTACAGAGAGCCAACACGTTGCCATTTTGCCACTTTGTAAGCATATAGAGATGAAGCTGGACTGAGTAATTACTAAACTACAAACAACTGCGTCGCCATGCGCTTTGCACATTTTCCAGAGTGCCAGGGGTACAATACTCCATTCTGCACCCAAAGGGTTTTCAGAACATGAATAACAGAGATCACAATAATACCTATGGGAGTAAGATACGAACAGAGTCACCTACAACTTAATTAATAATACACAACGTGAAAATAGGTTTGTGGCATTTCAAAGACAATCACATTGGAGCGCAAACAAATTGGCATGTTAAAGGTATGTAATTTAATATCTTATTTGGGTGCACTTTTGCTATCCACTTTTTAATAGGACTAATGAGTACTCTGGAAACAAGGGGGCTTATTTACAAGCCCCTTGCGCCACGTTTGCATCATTTTTCCCATGTTAAAAATGACGCAAAAGTGGCGCAAGTGGCGTGTTAATAAGCCCCAAGGTGTTCATGCAAGACCGAGGTGTGGCCTCTTGGGCACATCACTGACAGCAGAGGTATTCTCAGTTTCATAAGAAACAGTGTTGCTGTGGGCACAGTTTTGACTTCATTGAACTTCAGCTGCCTAACTGCAAAACGGATGTTGCTCACACCGGGGCTGCTAAATCCAACCAATTGGAGTCCGATGAGGTCTATCCCTGTAAATATTACTGATTTTGTCCAGGTGTTTAAGGGACTGAGTGGTGCTGTTTTTATTAAAATTGCTAAATGGGGCCCTTTTATTGTCATTGGGAGAAGGAAAAGCTAAGAAGACACGCGTGGATTCTAAGACATGGCACGCACATTACAGTCAGATTTCTGTGGCAGTGGATTTAAAACCCTAAAACATTTTTCAGGAATGGAAACTTGTAATCTGCATGTTACTCACAAATCTTGACAGCAGGCATGAGAAACTCTTAAGCACCTACACCTGAGATCTGACGATTACAGTTTGCTGCAGTCAGTGGTCGAAGTGGGGGAAAAAAAGTAGGGGAACTGTGGGCGGAGAATCAGAGGGCGGGAATAACCAGAGGATTGGATCAGTGGGCGGAGTCAGAGGTGTGGCCAGAATGCACAAAACATCAAAATTTTAGTATTTGTTTGGCATTTCACTGACCAGTTACAGCTTATTATGTTATTTAATTCAACCAATGGATACGCATGATTATTTAAGATTTAATATGAGTTATTGACATTAAAATACATGCACAAAGTGGGATATGCTTCCAGTAACAGAACATCCCAAATACTCTTAATAGTGGAATCACAAGCCATTTGTCTTCGAGCCATGGAGTTTTTTTGTCATCAGCACTATTCCTCCCTTTTTCCACAAGAGCAGTTCAAAGATGAATGGCAAAATATCCTAGTTTGCAAATGTTTTCTATATAATTATGGCTCTGCTATATTTGCCACATAATACAGCATCTGCTGCATAATCTGACAATTTTAACTAATAAATTGTTTGTAGCTCAAACGAATAAAAAGTTACTAAAAAATGTGACTTGTGTTGTTGCGAAGTGGAGGGCCCTTTGTAAAGGTTGACTGATCACCTTTCTCACTGCTGCACTTGTATGCTGCACTGGTACTAATATGGCAAAATCTTTCCAGAGACTGTTAGCATGTGTAAAAAGGTCAAAATAATAAAGTATCAGAAAATATACTGCATTACGCAGCAGCCTATTTGTTTGCTGCATGATTTAGTCAACACTGCGGCATAATTTTGTCCTCCTTTGTTGCATAATTCCAGTGGCCCCAAAGCAGGCAGCACATGTTAAAAGTGCTTGTGCATGAAGCAGAGAGACTGTGAAGTTTGCGAACTGAGCTTTGTGTGCGTGCAAATCCTGCATTGCCGATCCGTGGTGAGTTGCAGCTACTACTGCTGAAACAATGCCAATAGAGATACCAATGGGTGAGGTGGACTGGCCTCGAGGGCAGGCGCAGCTTTAGTACTAGTGGCACCATGTCCATCAATGTTTGTTGGTGCCCCCAAATGACCACCTCTGCCACGGATTCCCTCACTGCCACCCTTTAACAGTGCCCCTCAAGTCTCCATAACCAAACTCTCTCTCAGATGCATTTAATTTGATTTACAGCGCCACTCATATTAGTGTAGGATGTCAGAGCACTTTACATCACACACATTACACAGAGACAATCAATTATATGTGTGTAAATCACTGTACAGGAAATGTTACATAAGACAAAGGACTACAAGGTGTAGGAGTCACATGACAACCATACTAGTAGGCAATATAGTTTAATTCTCAGAAATTAAAACGTAATACCACAGTTGGGGGTTCTCTTTAATTATCAGAATTGATTTCCATCTGAATGAACACCTTTTGCAACATTAGGATAATCAAAGACTGGGGAAAAAACCATAATGCTCTAATTTATACCTGGCAGTTTCCATGCAGCTCTTAGATGACAGTTACAGCTCACTGTTCTATGTTAGGATTTTAACTTCTAAACTGCAAGTAACAAAAGGATCTCTCTGACAAAAGCAGTAACCCACTGACCGATTTACATTATGTGCACTTTGTGATCTGCATGATACGTGTTCTTTGCATCAGGCACATTAACCCTCTGCGCTACCTTTCCATGAGTCAAAACTTCCACTAGACTAAACTCTGATCTCTCTCTAGGAAGAACATTAATCACTGGAGTTATCATGATATTTTTATTGTTACCGAAAATTGCTGGAGTCCAGGAAGGAGGCAGCAAGCGCTTTTAAAACTATAATATACTTGCAAACACGATGCCCCCACCCAAGGTCAGCGCCCGGTGAGGTCACACCAGTCGCACCGCCCTAGAGCAGGCCCTTCTCAAGGGTTCTATGACCTCAGTAACAGAGTTACTGTTGCTCTAGAGTGTGCTGCTTCATAAGCCTGCCCGCAAGACTGGAGGTGAACTTCAGTATGAATTGTGGTGGACAGGCCTTCAAGGTTAACCCACACTTGCCACCGCTAGGGTTCACCTGCTGGTGCTAAGACACCAGGGCTTTTAAGATCTTGCGGGGCCTTCTAAGGTCTAGCATGGGAATGTGCTCCCTCAGGAGAGTGGTCTGGGGGACTGGTCATGAAGGCTGAACCTGGTTCCCCAGTTCCAAATTCGGCAGCTCTGGCCATAGTGCTACATCCTCTCCCAAATTGAACATCATTCTGCCCCACTGAGAGAAACTAGCACTGCCTTCAACTACAACCCAATTGTGCCCCGCTATAAACACCTGGATGCGACTCAATTCAAATTATACACTCACCAAGAGCAATATGCTGCCTAAAATAAAAAAAAACAACATCCTGGAAAAAGCAAACACTCATAGGGAATGCAGGATTAAGTAAAGCTTGTGAAATGTAAGTAGGAATAACATGGTTATCATAACGCCTTTACACTCACTATTCAGAAATCAGCGAGTGCTTTTGCCTGAAAAGTTAAGGACATGACTACAGGGCCTGGAAGGGACCCATTTCAATGTCCATTGCTTATATCCTTACAAAACGTAAGCCGTATGGTTTAAAAAGACCACATCCGTGAACACAGAGCCGCGGTACACATTTTGTTTACCAGTCGACCCATCAATCAGGCATTGCAGTACCTCCAGGATTGGTGCACTTATCCGCCTGGGGAAAACATTGCGGTTCAAAGAAAGACAAGAAAACAAAAGTAGCTCTTCGCTGGCAAACTCTGTAAAGTGACGCTAATGTGTTTGGGTGTAAATGAAATCAATCTGGCCACTTTCGGCCACTCTGTCTACCTTTATTTATTTATTTTTCATATTTTTAACCTTTTATTCCCGAGGCTGCACTTTGGAATACAAAAATGTCAAAAAAAGACGAAATCTCCAGCAAAAGTGTATTTCTTTTTTGGATCCATTTCACAGGGAACAAATAAACAAAAGGAGGAAAGAGAGGGTGAGAACCGTTTCTTGAAGTCACGGTTTTCAGTAAGAGAAGAGGAGCTAGACAGAAACAGAAGGAAATAAGAGGAAGAAAGAGAGGGGTGGGGCAGCTGCCAGCAGCAGAGCCGAAGTGGACACTGTCCTTGTCTTCTCTGGGCAAGGAGGAAAGTACTTTTCCTTCTCTGCCCACCCGCCCGTCCCGAACGGCCTCGAATGCTGAGCCTTATCTATAGGCCTTGGCTATTTCTGCCGTCCTGGGACGCATGTTTAAAATAAAAAAGTAGGGGCACGGAATCTATTGAATAAAAGAAGTAGGGGCATGCCGTGCCCTGTCGATCCCGCCCACTTCGACCACTGACTGCAGTGCGCACCAAACCCGCGGTGCTACCTTGTTGTTTCTTTAATTGTGTATAATAGAATTTGAACATGCACCAAATGAAACAAAAACAACCAAAGCATCCAAACTGGGATCAGAGGGTCTGTAAGGCTGCCCCTGCAGCCCCTCAGACAGAAGCCAAGCACTGCTCACCTTGAATATGCAGGTGATCTAGACCTTTTCGCAGAGGAACTGAAACTACCCCTCTCGTCTAGCAGGGTCCCCGGTCCTGCTGTGGTGACAGTACCCCAACTCATCCAACCCTTCAGCTTCCCAGGACCGGTCACTGCTCAGATATTCTCCTTATGCTCGTTGGTTTTGTGGCCGCTATCTTTGGACCTTGCAGTGTATAAACATGCTGCTCCCTGCTGCTTGTCTGGCTACAAGTCCCCATTCATTTCAATCTTTATTTCGATTTTTAAAAAACCATAAAAGATTACATAAAAACATCATACAACAATACTTCAAAGGCTAACCCGCCCGATAGTACGCAATTTAAGAAACAATTTAAAAAACAATTTAAAAAGCAGTTATAACAATGCTTTAAAACCCAAATACAAGGCTCCACGGTGACCAACTAAAATCAAACATCTGGTTATAAATTGATTAACACACACATGTTTATTAAAAATGCCTAAAATTTCAGTCCCATTCTCTTTCTTGTTAGGTCGACACTAAAAAGGTATCTGCTTACACTAAATACAATTGCTTGTGTTGTGTCTGTTCGCAATAATCTTCCTGCCTCATTACATGATCTAATACCCAAAAGTTGACAGATGGGTTTGATCCACTTCCTCCTAGCATAAGTGTAGGCTGGACAGAAGAATAGCACATGCAGTTCATTCTCTTTTGCACCTGTGTGGCAGATATCACAACAACCATTGTTTGCACCACCTACGCTACGTACCCATTTCATAGTATTTGCATTAATCTGCAAAATGCCGTAGCGAAATTTAAGGTAAAGAGATTTGGCAAGTTGTGGTTGAATTTCATCTAGAAAGGACTCGAATTTACCGTTTGGATTTATTGTGAGAAACCTTGTGGATAAAGTACCTAGTTTTGGACAATGTGACAAAGTATCTTGAGTAAATGCCCAAAAAGTCTGTTTCAACAGCTTTTTTGATCCCAAAGACAAACCCTGAGGTTCCTCCCAAAACTGTTTTAGTCCTAGTTTGTAAAACCAATCCTGAATATGATTCAACCATGGTAACCTTGTAATATTTTTAATTCTAAAAATTTCCTCCAAACCTTCTCTATAATGAACAAGTTCATCTGTGGACCACAAACGTACCCAAAATAATAGTGGCCGCAAAGCCGCATGCTGGTCAGTGCGGCGAATGTTTAAATCTATTACTACTGGTGTTAGAGGTGTGCGTGTTGGCAAACATAACAATTTCCTAAAAATGTATTCTCGTACACCATAAAACTATTCTTTGTCACATGTCCCCACAATTCAGCCCCATATAGGCAAGCAGGTTGTACCCTATATTTATATAACTCCAACGCAGGAGAGACAGCTTTAGATAAGCTGCTCTCATGCTTCCTTACTATTGGGACTGAATTTTGAATTAATATTGTTTTGCTTTTATCCAGCTGTGGTCTCCAGTTCATTTTAGAATCTAGAGTAATACCTAAATAATTAAAATTTAGCACATATTCTATCCTCTCATTTTTTACAGTTAAGTTTTTTTAAAAGATTTGTGCGGATTAACTGCCATGTATTTTGTTTTAGTAGAGTTGATTTCCAAGCCCTTTATTTCACAGTAGGTTTCGAAAGTATTAAGTAAGTTTTGCAGACCTTTGGGGGTTTGTGATATTAAAATTGTATCGTCGGCAAATAAAAGTGCCGGTACTGGCACCCCCAACTTGGGAGAGTCATGCTCGCAGCCCAAGAGATATTCAGGGATATCATTAACGTACAACGAAAATAAGGTAGGGGCCAGCACACAACCTTGCCTTACCCCCTATTTACTTGTATACGATCAGTAAGTTCGCCATTTGGCCCCCATCTAACCCTTGCAAAGTTATCCTCGTGTAACCTAATAATCTGCACGAGGATTTCCCCTGGGACACCCTGATCTCTTAATGATTTCCACAGGAGATTTCTGGGTATGAGGTCAAAGGCTGCCTTAAGGTCTACAAAGGCTATATACAGATGGGCTTTCTTAACTGTAATATACTTCCAAATTATACAGAGAAATCTAAAAACCTGGTCAATTGTGCTAGTTTTGGCTCTAAAGCCTGCTTGGTACTTGGATAAAATATTATACTCCCCAATCCAATCGCTCAGTTTATTTAAAATTTGACGTGCATATATCTTTTGTAAAACGTCAATTAGACTAATCGGCCGATAATGCGACGGGTCGTGGCGGTTACCCTTTTTAAAAATAGTTGCGATCTCTGCACCCCTCCACGTTTCAGGAATCGGTGCACCCGATGCAACTGTATTACACAAAAGATTAACATAGGGAGCCCAAACCTCCTTCTCATGCCTCCATAGGTCACCTGGTATCTTATCTGGCCCAGGGGCCTTCCCTTGTTTTATTGCATTTATTGCTACTATTGTTTCCGCTAAGCTAAAATGTAGAGGGGTCTCACTTGGGTGAATAGCAAGTTCTTCAAAATTAAAATTAATATCATTTTTAGTGGTTGAGTATAATTGTGAAAAATGAGTTACCCAGGTATTTGCATCAAGGAAAAGGTCCTTGTTACATTTCCCTTTTTGTTACCCTTAGATAATAAACGCCAAAAGGTAGCTTGGTCATTTGATTTACATGCTTTTATCAGCTCAGACCAAATATTATCCTCCCAACTTTTCTTTGCCTTGATTAATACCCCTTATAGTGAATCCTTTTTTCCCTTAGGGTTACTATATCCTTATCCTTTGTTGCCTGAATCAGATCCTTTTTTGCATTGCGGCATTCTTTGTTATACCATGGGTTCTCTAGCAAGGCTGAATTAGATATTCCCTTTTTTAATTGTTTTGGGGCCTTACTTAATATTGGTTCAAGTCCTTCTACCAACCTATCATGCATTTCCATGATTGGTATCTCTGTTAATGGCAAATTTATATATGGAGAGACTATTTCTATGTAAGTTTCATAATTTTTTTTAATGATCTTGTCATTCCCCAGAACCAAGGGCCATCTGAGTGCTCTGCGATTATTCGATAGTAGAGGCTCAATTAAACTGTGACGAGGGTCACATCTCCTTAAATAACTTGGCTGAAATAGGGAAGCTGAGAGCGTCAAACATAAAGGACGATGATCACTCTCTATTCTATCTTCAACAACTAGATCTTGCATCATAGGCCATAGAGGGATAGAAACCAATATATAATCTATATAGCTTTTAGAATTACCCCGGATAAATGTTGGTAAATTTGGGCTGTCAGAAGATAATCGCCCATTACAGGCGCGTAAACCATGGGCTGAAACCAGCCTCAGTAACTGCGCTACAGCACATGTACACGAAACTACTGGGCTACTATTCAGTGCTGGAATATTATTGGCCAAGTCCTCATCTTCAAAAATATTTTCAAATCCAGCCACTGGTTCAAATTTACGATTAAAATCACCCCCAATGATTATCAGAGCACTCTTGTTTATTATAGTTAGCATTTGATCCAGCTGCTCAATAACTTGAACATCTCTACTTGCTACGCTTGGTCTACTATATATATTAAAAATGTAGACTTCCCTTTTGTCTGGTGCTAAAAACTTTATTCCCAATATATCTTGGCAAGGGGAATCAATTTGCGTAAAGTCAGCACCCAAAGTGATTTTTAACCAAATGGCAAGGCCTCCCGAGGGCCTTCCTCTCACTGAGGGAATTGCAGCAGTACTAAAAGTTTTAAACCCTATCTTATGGGGGTTTCTATTGCCCAGGTTTCTTGGAGGAGGACTATTTCACTCTGACCTATGTAATCCTGCCATATTGCATCCCTTTGGTTTTTCTTAATCCCTGCAATATTCCAAGAAGTCAACTTTATCTCTGTTTTACGTTCTTCACTAATTTGGTCACCATTTATCTTCTTGCGTCCATTTTCCAAACTTAATGCTTCCTCACTATTATTACCAAGATTATTATTAACAAAATTACCATTTAATGTAAGTTCCTCTCCCTGGTAAACTAATGGATCTTTCACGATGTTCACTATGTTTACATCTACTATGTCATTTAAAGGTCCTCCAAAGCTCCTACGTGCATTTACATTCTGGATGCTATTTAAGTTAACTATCTGGTTCCCTTCACGAGTACCAGTATGCGCCTCGGAGGCCATATTATCATTATCTATAGTTCCCGTCTCCATAGGGGTGATTAAAACATCAATAGATATCAGTACAGCAACACCATCATTAGGTTTAGATCTTAAATCTTTACAAGTAATTATCCTTGTCTTATCCTGCCCTATTTTGAGTAGTTGTCAGTCCTGGGAATCCAAGTCTGACAGTGCTTGGAACCTATTAGATTGTGTAACCGATGGAAATCCAATAACTTTGTTCCCACCTTCCGGCTTATAAAAGTATCCTAAAGAGAGTGCACTAATATCAGTTTTAGGGGTAAAGGTTGCATCACAATACTGTAAAAGATGATGAACCATCTTTGGCCTGCGGAAGTTGACCACAATGCAATCACCTCTTATACTCTTAGTAGATTGCCCTATCCACCCTACTCTACGAACCATTATTATCTCATAAGCATCAGATGGGTGGAGGTTCTTGTGTTTAGTCAGCCAATCAAAAGTTTTATTCCATAAGTCAATCCAGTTTTCTTTCTGCCCAACCCTCAGAGGTGGGACCCCTGTCAAAATCAAAACATAAGGACATGATTCCGGGGGAGACGCAATGTTTCAGTATTAGGGGCTAAGGAAGCATTAGATTCACTAATTCTCTGGCACCCAACAAGAGAACTCGCATCATCCATTTTACCCATAGTTGTTACATGTCCCTTCTGTGCACCCTGAGAGACTATCACATTCGGACCCACAGACGGTGGAACCAACCTATTTTTTCCCTTATTATTTGAAATAAAATTATTCTCGTTTGTTTTAACAATATTCTCGTCTTGGTCAGCTGATAAACAACTGTCCATCACTAACCTTAAGTCCTCCCTTTCTACTCTGGTTGGTAACACACCCACAATGTTACTACTTAGGGTATTAATTGCAGACTCTAGGAGGCTGATTTTATAAAAACATTTCTCAACCAAGTCGCTAACACAAGTTAAGGCTGCTCCTAACCCAGAATCATTCACTCCTGTAGAGAACTCAGTCATAACTCCCTTAGTGTTAGCTACACTCTGCGCTGATGGCAATAAGGTCGACTCTGTTTGTGTACCAACTGAAATATTTTTCAGTGAAGAGAAGGTACCAATGCTGCCCTTGCCCTTAGATTTACTTATCTCTGTGTCCCGTTTTCTTTTGTTTAACCGTGGCTCAATCTTATCTTTGGTCACATTTTTCGCGGCCCTGGCCCTAGTAGCTCTATTAGGAACCACTGAAGAGCTTGAAATTTCTTCAGAGGAAGATAAAAAGGAATAGAGTTCAATGGGACACTTGTAGCAATATTCGGTGGAATCTCCTGATCAATGTCCCCCAGTACAGGTGAAGAGATGCCAGTTGTTAAGTGTCTCTGTAAAATAGCAGGGTCTAAGGAAAGACGTCTCTCAGTCAAATGAATTTCGTGGGTTAAGAGTGACTCCGCTCTTACTAAAAAGGCATCTAAGGTGCCAGCAACCCCCTTGCGTTTTTCCATTTTCTTTTAGACGACTAATTAAATCAAACAACCCAGGTATTCTCTATGCTTTAAGCTCTTGCACAGTACCTTAGATATTCTTTTGAATTAGGAATTTTCACAATAGCAAAGTGCACAATCTGAGCTTCTCAGAGGGGTGGCCCAGCCCAGCCTCGATCTGTCTCTGACGGGCTCAGACGGGCCCGCCCTTGGCCCGGGCTTCGCCCGGCACGTCCCGCGCACGTCCCGCGCTGCGGGTGTAGAGGCTGCGCTTTATGCGCGAAGATGGTCCGGTGCCTCCCCCTCGTCAGCAGGACCCGAAACACCTGGGTAGGCTCGCGTTGCACCCTGGGTGATGTAGTCCTCCAAAGGGTGATAAAGCGGGATACGGCGTCCAAAACAGGCGTCCAAATAGGCGTTAGCAAGGATCAGCGCCCACAACAAGGATCGACAGTGTCACCAGGAAAGGACGTTAAAACAACAGCGGGACCCACGCTGCGGGGGTAGAGGCTGCGCTTTATGCGCGAAGATGGTCCGGTGCCTCCCCTCGTCAGCAGGACCCGAAACACCTGGGTAGGCTCGCGTTGCACCCTGGGTGATGTAGTCCTCCAAAGGGTGATAAAGCGGGATACGGCGTCCAAAACAGGCGTCCAAATAGGCGTTAGCAAGGATCAGCGCCCACAACAAGGATCGACAGTGTCACCAGGAAAGGATGTTAAAACAACAGCGGGACCCATTCAAAACACAGCACCACTAAGTCTGCTCAACAACTGGGACTCTGCGGAGAGCAGTCAGGCGCCTCTTTATGGCTCTGCTCCGACGTGGGGGGGCAGTGTGGGGGAAAATAAAAAAAATAAAGACATGTACACTTACCTTTCACCGCACTTCTGCTCCCCCGCCGCACTGCTCCTCTGCTCCCGGTCCTGCAATCCCCATGAACTCAGGCTCCCAGACTCCCCACGCAATCCCAGCACTGCTCTCATGCTGTAACTCCCAGCATAAGAGAAGTGCTGGGATTGGGCAGAGTGGGACGGTTTTATGCTCCAGCAGGGACTGGGAGCATGTGCCCTTGAGCACTAGGATATCTCCAAGGAACAGCCAGGAGATTTCAAAGCGCGCATGCCGGTTTGGCCGTCCTAAGACGGCCGCGCAAACTGACATGCACACTTTCAGTGCCTACCACTCCTCCTCCCCCTGCTGTGTGAGCTGCAACATGGCCCCACCCCACCCTATACTCCGCAGTTGGAAGTGAAAAATAAAATGACAATAAAATCGTTTTATTGTCATTTTATTTTTATTTTGTCTGCTGCCTTTCAGCAGTGGGGCGACGCTCCTCCGCCATAGCAGAGGAGCCGCCACTGTCTCTGTCAGAGTTCAAGAAGGGACTCAAGACCTAGCGATTCAACGGAACCTCTCAAAGCAGCAGCCCTCAGCGCTTGGATACCCTCATGGGTGATTAGCCGCGCATTACAAATCCTGTTTGATTCATTGATCTACAAAGTCCGCCCCTATCTGTGTTGCTCCCTTGTGTGTGCCCCTAAATTTCTGTTAATATCCCTCTGGGGTGAGACCAAATAATTCTAGAAGTGCTGCTTGGGATGACTTTTTCTCTCCTGACTTTTAAGGGTCAGAGCATGGCACTGAGGCCTGTTTGGTAGGGCGCTCAGTGCACTCAGATTTGATTGGTCTAAAAATTTGGGAATGATCGTGGCAATCTTGGATTTGTTTTTGGCATACCTTTGCTTTGGTTTACTGTAGGAAAGTAGGATCTGCTTCTATGGTTACCCCCACTTTTTGCCTGTTGCTAAGCTGTATTTGACTAGTCTGACTGGGATCCTGCTAATCAGGACCCCAGTCTATCTGCTTTATCCCTAAATTGTTATGTTCAGTACCTAGGTACATCCCCAGATTGGATATTGGGGTACCCTTATAAGTCCCTTGTATATGGTACCCATGTACCAAGGGCATAGGTACCCCAGAGGCCTCCCATGGGCTGAAGCATGTATTATGCCACCCATGAGAAACCATTCAAAATTGAACTACAGGCCTGCTATTGCAGCCTGTGTAAGTTGGTTCTTGCATCATTTACTAAAGATATAGGTTTCCTATATCTAGGGTCACTGCACTTAAAACCTATAAGTCACCCCTATAGCAGGCCTTTGCAATCCTGAAGGCAGGGTGCTTCGTTCTAAGTGATAGGGTGCCCCTGCATGAGCAGGACACCCCTGCAGCCTACGGGTCCATTCTTCCAGGTTGTCAGTGAAGCAGCCATATACTATATAGAGGGGCACCGCATAATTACGCGATGACCATCTTGAAACTGGCTGCAACGAATCCTATCGTGTTTGGTATCAAACATGTTGGCACTGGAAGAGCCCTCCGTTTGGCTCTCAGTGTTCCCGGTGCCAACCTTCTAGACCCGGACAGCACAAAATAGTTGCTGCAGACCAGAGACCCATTTCTACCCTCCTGCTGCTGAGTCAAGCTCGAGCAGGGGAAGGCAGAACAATAGACATCCTGTCACAGGGAGGTGTGGCCACCTCCCAAACAGGATTTAGTGTATTGGGACCGGGTGGGTGCACTTGTCGGCGCCACAAGATCTGCATGAGGGGCACATTTGGTGTCCCCGTGCATAGTCCAGTTCAAACAAGTCCTGGGAGCCGTTGGGAGCTCTGCCGCGCAACTGGGCAAAGGACATGGGAGTAACCTCCCCCCTGTCCAGGCCCTCCCCTGGGAGGGTCCCCTGAATCTTCCCAACCCTTTCCTTAGGGTACTTAAGGGCTTACCTGGGTGTAGGTTCCTAGATTCGTCGTGGGATAAGATTCAGATCAGACACCACTTCTTCTTCTACCGTCTTGGCACTCTGGACTTCGCTGGACTTTGTTTGGTCCTGACTTCGTCTCCCTTCCAGTCTGCTACATCGTCTGTGCCTGTGCTTCATACAGGAACCTTCCAAGGCCTGTGAAGCATCAAAGACACTTGAAGGAATCTCCAATAGAGTGAAGGAGTCACTACCCTGCATTCGCAGGCACTGCAACTAAGTTGACCGGTCTGCTGATCCTGAGCTCCTCCGGACTCTGTAAGGTTCTGCAACACAGGTTTTCCAAAGCTCCCAAAGCCTGCCTGGCCCTCTCACCAAATTTGAGGCCAGTTTCCCATGTGGGGGTTGCAATAACCGAATGCCTGTGCACCGCGTCAACTTGCAGTTGCAAAGGCCTGTTGACATCTTTCCAAGGAGATCTTCGGGCTCCAAGTAGCCCCCTCCTCGAGCACCTTCAGTGACCAGAATCTTCAGCCACACCGCATCGTGTGCATCGTGGCCTGCATCTTTTGGTGAGCTGCTTGAGGTCATTTTGCGACTCCAGTGCCTCCAGCCTGTGGGTCTACTTGAGGGTCATACTTGTTTCTTTTGGGCTGCCTTGATTGCTCGGGGCCTGCCCTGACTCCCCTGCTTTTGGTGAGTCCCCTGGACCTTGCTGGTCCCGACGTTGCTCCTTCTTTGTTGCCTGTGTTGGTTGCATTTGTCAAGGCTTTTTGGTGCTCCCGCCGGACACCGACCCCTCAGCACTCGACATCCTTCATGGGACAGCTTGTGCACAGCTCCTGGTCCTCCTCAGCATCGCCTGGTCCTCACAGCTGCAGAGTAAAGGTCATCGTCATCCATCCTGCATCGGAGGGCATTCGTCTTCCAAGTCTCCTGGTCACTCCTGAGTGACATAGAATCTGTCCCCTCTGCTTTCAGGTACCTCTCATCAAGACTCCATCCTCGAATTGCACCGGACACTTCTTCCTTCTTCCACAGTGGCACTTTCCTGAAGTCCTCCGTTGGGTTCGACTGCGGTTTCCGACACCACTTCACACGTATGCACCTGGCTTTCCAGGTGTAGGTAACGTGGGTACTAGGGTATCCACGGGTGGGGTGGCTCTCCAACCTTCTGTCTTCCACAGGGTTTCTTCAGCATCCACTGGGAAGGGTCCTTAATCTTTAAAAATCCAACCACGACTTGACATATGCTTGTATGGAGCACACTGCACACGCTCTCCGTGGGGTCCCTATCTACTTACCTTGGGTGGTTCTAAGGATCCCCAGCATTTCTACATCCTCTTGACATCGTCCTGACTCGAGTCGTGGTTCTTATACCACTTTCTTAGTATATGGTTTGGTCCCCCCCCCTGGGGTCCACTGTGTATTTCGTGCTATTTACTGTGTTTCTTTGCTAACATATTGTGTGCATTGTGTTTATCTCCATGTAGGAGTTATTGGAACGTACTAGAGAGTATTATATAATAAATACATATTTTATAAATACTTGGTGTGGTTCTTTTCACTTAATCCATACTATAAGATTGCATTCTGGTAAAACAAGCTGCTTTACACTCCTTCTGGACTAAGCCTGAAGGCTGCTCTCCACAGCTATCACTTAGAGAGCTTTCTAAGGTTGTCTAAGACCTCTTAAATCACCATAAGGGTTGTCTGGACTGGTGCAAGGTGCCCGCTTACATTGGTGGACATCATATACCAGGCCAGCTTCTCACATTTACGGTTCCAAGATGGCACTAGCTATTTGGGAATGGAAAGTAATAATAATGTATGTGCCTGATTCCATGCACATATGGACAAGCAAACAGCCTGTTACCAGTGTGCAGGGAGTCCCGTATAACCCCACGATGTACACTTTGGTGGGCGAAGCAACATGTGATGATACTTTAACAGAGCAGTGGCTGAAAACTACTAACTAAAAGCCTTTATATGTGTGTATATTATAGGTAATTATTTCAAGAAAAAATAGTCTGTTTTTTTAAAGACCATGCCTACAAATGTGAACATATTGGTGCAAAATGAAACCTGTTATAATTGAAAATATGTATATATTAGGGGTGGATGGAACTCACAGAGTTTCACTTTGCAGAATTCTGCGGAGTTACATAAAAACTCAGTGAGATTCCACGGAGTTCCGCGAGTGGATGGAATTCAGCGCACTGCTCGTGCTGATTTTTAGCACCGTAAGCTTGTTACGCACTATAAAATCAGTGCGAACGGCACCATGCAGAGCACCAGAGGGTGCTGCTTCTTTCTGCCGCTCGAGTAGATTTCTACTCGAGTGGCAGCTTTATCAACCCAAATGGTCATGACCTGCAGCGACCACCGTGTCTCAACGCGAATAGTCACTGCCTGCAGCAACTGCCAGTGTTGAGAAATCTCACTGGGAGGCGTTCTAGCACCTGAAAATCATGCTAGGGGACGCAAATTCTCTTGATCGCCAAGTTAACATTAGCAAGCCGCACTTGAGAAAAAACTCTGCCATGCTGCGGTTGGCGGAGTTTTGCCAGAACTCCGCATTCCAAGCGGAATGCGGAGTGGGCAAAATTATGCGAACTCTGCCAGCAGAGCAGAATTTTTTGCCCACCCCTAGTATGTATAAGAAAGATTCTTGATGTACCTTTTGATTGAACAGAACTTTAATTTTTGACTCAGAAATATATTGAGAGCGGGGCTTGAACCCCTTAATCTACAGACTAGAAGTTAAAAAACATAACCGATAGGCTCCAAGCCAGATACTACTAAAATGCATGAAACCATAGCTATGACATACAATACGAAAATGGTATTCAATTACAGCCCATAGGTGACTGCGCGCTGCCTCTTCTGTCCACAAGCTATCTCTATTCCCTTAACAAAAAATGTTGTTCTAGTTTTGCAAAATGAAATCTATAGACTTTCCATTAAGTAGACATAATGTTGTTGATATAACTTGTGATTGAGCAAACCTTTATACAGACAAAGGACCAAAAGCAGAGACTTGACTAGTTACCCTTCAAACCATCAGGCTAATTGTCAGAGCTCTTAACCGCTATGCTATAAGTACCATTCTATTGAGCAGCCTGAAAACATGGGTATGACATACACTGCAAAAATGCATTTCAGTGACTTCATAGGAGAATGCCTGCTGCCACCCTCTACCAGCAAATATACATTGTTGCTATTGGAAAACTATTGACTTTCCATTGATCCTTGAAACACCTTGCCCTTGGACAAACCTCTGGACAGATAGAGTTCCACAATGAAAGAAGGAAATGAAGTTGATACCAACATAAATTAAGAGGAGGCAAAGTAGAAGAAGAGGAAGAGAAAATGAGAGAGAGAGAGAGAAAGAAAGAGACATCCAGGGATGCTATTTTGTTACATGGGGCATGGTATAGTTTAAATAAGTATTTTCCGATAGAATATCAAAAGAAGTGTTGATTTTCAACCCAAAAAAACACTTTTTAATTTTATTCTTCTCCCGCTAACCAAGTATATGGGTATATTTTTGCAATATGAAACTTGATAGACCTTCTCAAATGCCTTTTAATAGACACCTATCCATGGATACAGCTGGAACTGAACCATTAATCTTCAGACTGAAACTTTAACCACAAGGTCACAATTGACACTTACTGAAGTGGGTGAAACCATAGTTATGAAAAATGACCCCTCCCCACCCCTTTGTTAAGGTTCAGATCTGCTATATTTCCTATGCATGAAGACTCATGCGCCTAGACTAGGCCTCTGCGCATTAAAGGTAGTTATTATACCCTGATCCGCCCTGGGTTATAGTCCTACGAAGAACCCGCCATGGAACCCGCGCATGCGCTCTGAAAACTAACAAGACAAAGCGATGAAGTTAACTTGGAAGATGTCCAAGGACATGACCCACTGGTCACCTTCACTGTACATCTGAAATGTCCTATCAATTGAAACAAATTGTATACACTTTATATTAAATTTGTCGTGAGACAGGTGGGAAATAAAGCAAATGTATTAATTGTGAGGGGCGGTATTTTAAAACAACGGGCTTAAAGAAATTGAACTAAATTGTCATGGTGTGAGGATCAATCCCCTGTCCCTGTCCAATCAGAAGTAGTGGGCCCATAATTTTGAAACATTAATGGGAGGTACCTGGGTGTAGAAGGGTATAATAGATATAGAATTAGCTAATTAGCTAGATCAGGCTTTGGAGCTCAACGAGCTGATCGATTGCAGACTGAATCGCTGTCCAGAGAGGTCCTGATGTGGGGGTTGCGGATTCCATTAGAAAGAAGACACGGAAGAATCGACGAGGAACGAAGTGTCAGAGAGGGGAACGACGCAGGCGTCGTTGGTAGAGAGGTCACCTAACCTGTTCTGAACCTGGTCCGGAGGTCTTTGGTCTTCATCCTTCTTGAGACACACCTTTCAAACTCCTTGGCCAAGGGGTTTGGCTTTCACACCTTAGGTAATTATAAATGCGTAAACCTTTAGCTGTACTGCTGTCTCTATCTTCTTCTTTCTGAGGGGCCGTCATTGATTAAATAGGTGATTATTTAGTATGCTTTCTCCTTGATATGCGATTAAGTACTATGTGGTTTGTAATTTACTCTGCTAAGAATTTAGATAAACATTTTAAACTTCCTGAGTCAGTGGTTATTTCAGGTGTTTATGAAATTGTATTTGTATGTTCTCATTTTATCCCCAATTATCAACGGTCCATCGGTAAGTCATTACTCTTCAATCAGAAAGGTAATTGGTAGCAGGGATTTTTGATAAAGAGTACAACTGATTCCCACCAGCGGTGATTATTAGTTAGCGTGAATGAATGGGCCCAGGTGAGTATCTAGTGAATGAATGCTTTTTGCTAGTAACCCGCTGGATCAGTTTTCTGGCTATCAGAGGATGGTTCTGGTGTTACTTTGTTAATTGGGTAATGAGAATTTTATTTTTATAAACTAACATCCGTTGTTTAAAAGTCTTGTTTTATGTTGTCTAGAATCCCCGGGGAAATTTGAATAGCGGATGGTAAGTGGAAGCCATGCTGCAGTGAGGTTATCTGTCAGGCAGAAATAGTACTGAAAAGGTTAAGCAGGGCTATCAGTACTTGTTAGGGACTCTGTGCGTGTGAGTGACAGCAAAGGAATACGCTGGTAAAAATTTGATGTTATATCACCTAGAAAGGGTAACATTGAAGGAGTAGCAGGTATTTCCAAAGCTTATATGAAGAGTAAACGGAAGGGTTTTACTCGTAGTGTATGTTAGTAAACGGAAGGGTTTTACTGGGAAGTGAGAGAAATCTATCTTTTCCAATATTAGAGAATCTGGCACGATAGCGAATGTTTTATGTTGTTACTGAATTTAAATAAGAAGCGTTGAGAAAATAAGGTTTTGCGTACGATTTTTGTAAAGGGAGGGTCAGCAGTTGGAGTGGAAGCTGACGTCACAAACGCCGCGCTGGGATTGGTCGACACAGTAGGCGTGGAGCGAGCTTGTGAAGGAGGGTTCGGTAGTCAGGAGTAATACTGACGTCACAGGTGCCGCACTGGGATTGGTTGAAACAGCGAGGGACAGAGAAGCGCAGATTGTAAAGGAGGGGTCATCAGACAGACGTCACAGAAAAGCCGCGCTAGGATTGGTCTGAGACAAATGTTAGCTGGAATTTGATTGGTTGTCAGCATAGAAGTCGAAATCTTAGTGGATAGTGTAGATTATATGTGGAAACGCGATCCGACTTTAATAGGAACACATCCAGACAGAAGATTCCTAGGTTTTGCAGAATATAATTCGATACATAGATATTTACCCAAAATGTACAGAGAAAAGAGAAAAATGTCATTCTTACAAAAGATTATGAATTATTTTAAGAAGGATAAACCAATCAAAACTAGGGAAGGAATTATCATTCCACCAGCAAAAACGCCCGCCTCATTCATGATGATGGAGAGGGGTTATCATACTTGTGTATGGTTCGAAAATTGGATAGAATATACAAAAGAAGACGGAATATTAGCTTTCCCAGAGAATGGTACTTTCAATGGGAGAGTTCTTCAAAATTTACGAATAAGAATGAAAGAATTAGAACCCAGACCAAGATTAACTCAATACGAAGCCCTAGAAGAATGGGAAACCGAGGCATTTGAACGTGATAGACCCAGAAGCAATAGGGGTTATAGGGGATTTTTTCCTAGACACCAGAATGAGACACGAGAAAGTCAAATGAAACAGTGGAGACAAGCGATGCTTACCGAGGGTTTGTATCCAATATTCATGGCAGAGGAGCCAGTAGGGAGCAAATGCAAAGAAAAGACAAAACATCTGACAGGGTTTGGAGAATCCGAAGATAAATTTATGGAAGAAATATTAAAGAACCCTCCACCATATCAGAAAGGGTCAAGTGGATGTTCTCCAAGTGCACCAATTTTCAGAACACCATTGATACCGCAAGTACTGCATAATCCACCAGTTAATAGGGTACTTCAGGATAAGGAAAGAGAGGCTATAGACAGAAACAGAGCAGAATTGATACAGAAAATAACACAGTTGAATGTACATCCTGATTCCCTGACAATACATGTAACCATTGGTCCCATGGTCCCTTTATATGGTGACAAAGTAAATTGTCCAAAGCCTTTAACTATGCCTATACCTGTGGAGATTCCAAAACATGAAGCAGTAATAATTGATGACCATATCAGTGATTGTGAATCTATGATTTCACTAATGGATTTACCTATTCGAGACTCCGTAAATAGCACCCCCAGAAGAGTCCCACCTGGTTGCTCAAAAGATGTAAATATAATAACATCTTCAGGAACTAAGAGTGCAACAGTAGTAACCCCAGAAGACTTAGAAAGATGGGCACAAGGAATAGACAGACAAAGTTCACCCCCAAAGATTTTGGACATTTATAAATTAAAAAGTCGAGTTAGAAGAAATGATAGCAGGCAACGTAGGAGTAGATCGTTTAAATACCTACAGTGAAGAAGAACTATTGTTCGTATGTAGGAGCATAACAAGAAATGTAAAGATATTCCATGAAAAGTTGGCGGATTTGGCCTTAGAAATGGGAATCGAAATAAAAAGTCAAAAGTTCTACAAAAACCATATAGAGCAGACTTTACTGACAAAGATTTAGAAAATAAGAATACATCTGGTAGAAAATTACAAGTGAAAGAATTAATGTCAATATTACAGAAATGGGGAGAACTAGATAAACTGAAAACCAGATGGACAAAGAAAAAGGAAAAGGCACGTTACAGTAGAACGACTTCTGAATATTTATTGAAGGAAACAGAGAAAGTAGATCAGATGTACCCGATGCGGGAGGTACCAGGAGGAGGTTACGTTCATGTCCCATGGAGCAGACAAGATATTTTGTCATTTACAAATGATTTTCCAAAGTTGAGAGAAAAGCCAATTGAATGGTACAAGCAGGTTGAGAGGTTTGTGAAAGTGTCAAAGGTATTGTTAAAGGACTTGGATGGTTTGTTTGACATAGTGGTACCTGCCGATTTATGGACAGATTGTAAAATTACAATCGACTGGCCAAGTGAAGAGTATCCTAGAGATGCAAAGACAGGTGCCCCATCAAATGATGTGATGAAAAAGTATCACCAGGTAATAACTTATTTGAAAGGGAAAATACCACCAAAAGAAACAGATTGGGTGAAAATAGACAGGACTACCCAAGAAGCAAGTGAATCGGTACATGCCTATTATGAACGTCTATTACAGGTGTTCAAACAGTATAGTGGTTTTGAGGATATTGGAGACAAAAATATGAGTCAGTTTGTCTATCGATTTGTTTATGGTCTAAAACCAGAGATTTGTCAGATGATTAAGCAGCATATGTTATGCTGGCAAGGGAAGCCTATTGACGAAATTTTGAAATATGCTAAATATTGTGGAGATGACATTGAAGATAGGCACAAGAAACTACAAGAAAAGGTAATGTGGGCTCAAGTGAAAATGGCTGAGCAACAGGGAATTAATTTGGATAATCCAACAGATAGTCAGGGAAAAGAATCTGGAATGAATGGTGACACAGGGAATGGTGGAAAAGTGAGAGGACGAATGAGTAGAGAAGAGGCTAAAAGAAATTTCCTTGTCATGGATGCGGAAAGTTGGGACATTGGAAGAACGAATGTAAAAAGATTCAAAATAATAATGGCCCAAACCATAATTTAAATCCACAGACGCAGAATGACTCACAGCAGGGTGTAAACCCTCAGAGTCAGTTGCCACCTGCCCCTATACAGGGTAATGTAAGCAGAGCAAAGCACGGTACAGACATCGGATATCAAGGAGGAAGTGGTAAGAATGAATATGTAACTTCACAGTTTCTTTTACAGGATGAATTTGATCCATATAGTCATCAATGACGGTGCCTAAGAGAGGGGGAGAAGGAGTGCGTACTTGGCGCATCCTTACCAGTAGATCAGTCAGGTCCATATGTTGAAGGGAAAGTAAGAGGTAATTATATCACTTTTCTTTTGGACACTGGTGCTACCCGTTCTACTGTAAGAACAGCAGACATCCCAGACCTCCCTCTCTCTGGAGAAGCTATCCAAGTTGTAGGTGTAGCAAATCAAAAGATCAGAACACCCCTTACTAAGCCTATGGAAGTAAAAATAGGAAACTTCCGAGAAATGCACCAATTTGTGGTGTGTGATTCCAGTCCAGTAAATTTATTGGGTAGAGATTTACTGTGCAAAATGAATTGCACTATTTTTTGCACACCGGATGGTGTTGCAATATAGACCCCGGATGAAGATCATGTTTATAAGTTCATGATAGCCAAGCAAGCTACGGAAGTAGATGAGATGTTCTCCTTGATAACCAAAGACGAATTACCAGAAGAATTAAGAACTACAGTGAGCTCTAAGGTATGGGATGTTACTGGGAAAGAAGTAGGACTTATGGCAAAAATAGACCCAGTAAAGATCACTGTAAAAGAAGGCGCAATTTTCCCAAATACCAGACAGTACAAAATGAGTGCAGAAGTAAAAGCAGGAGTTATTGAGGAAATTAGCAGAATGGTGAAACAAGGCATATTAAAAGAAGTTATGAGTAGTCCTTGTAATTCACCAATCATGGGTTTGAAAAAGCCTAGTGGAAAATATAGGATCGTTCAGGATTTGCGGAAAATTAATAAAATTGTGGTACCTTGTTGTCCTATAGCACCAAATCCTGCAGTGATCCTATACCAGATACCATGGAGTGCAGAATGGTTTACCGTGATTGATCTATGCCAAGCATTTTTCTCAATACCATTGCACCCAGATAGCCAATATCTGTTTTCGTTTAAATTAGAAAACCATGTCTATGTGTGGAATCGTGTGCCTCAAGGGTACACAGAAAGTCCCTCCATTTTTAATCAAATACTGAAAGGGTGTCTAGAAAAATTAGTACTGCCCAGGAGTTCAGTCCTGGTGCAGTACATTGACGACTTATTGGTAGCATCCAAAACTCATGATGATTGTGTTGCAGATTCAATTGCATTACTCAACCATTTGGCTGAAGAAGGACACAAAGGGGCCGATTCTGATGCGGGTTGGAAAAGCTTCCCGACCGAATCGGTTGGGAAATGGTGTCCGACCCACTCGGATCGGGAAAGTCCGACCGGCGGAGTAGGATGCATCCGGATGCTTCCAGATACGATTTGGTTGAACTCCCATTGACTTCAATGGGAACATTTGTTCCTAACCGCATCAGAATTGGGCCCTCGGTCGGGAAGACACGTTCCCGATCCTATTTGGAAGGAGCAAATGCCGTTAGGAGGCCTTCCTAACCGCATCAGAATCAGGCCCTCGGTCGGGAAGCTTTTCCAACCCGCATCAGAATCGGGCCCAAAGTGTCACCTGAGAAGCTGCAGTTTTGTACAACGGCCGTTAAAAATTTGGGACACCAAATTGAAAGGGGAACAAGAAGAATAACATCTGATAGAATAAAAATAATCAAGAAAATGAAAATGCCAGTAACACAAAAAGAAGTGAGAATGTTTCTTGGAATAGTAGAATACTGTCGACAATGGATTGTAGGGTTTTCACTACTAGCAAAGCCTTTAATTCAGCTAACCAAAAAGAAAGCAAAAGA
The DNA here is from genome assembly GCA_963921515.1 of Calotriton arnoldi. Lineage (NCBI taxonomy): Eukaryota > Metazoa > Chordata > Amphibia > Caudata > Salamandridae > Calotriton > Calotriton arnoldi. The sequence goes on along the minus strand of CAWUFW010018123.1, from coordinate 41,761 downwards.
TCCAGTTGAATGGGATGATGAAAGTGCTGGTGCATTTGTAAAATTAAGAAATGCTTTGTGTGAGGCACCTGCCTTGGGCATGCCTGACTATACAAGAGAATTCACACTGTTTTGCTATGAAAGAGAAAATTGTGCACTTTCAGTCCTAACTCAAAGACATGGACTAGACAGGCATCCTATAGCATATTTTTCTGCTACATTGGACCCAGTGGCTGCAGCATTGCCAGGTTGTTTAAAAGCAGTTGCTGCTACCTGTATGAGCATTGAACAAAGTGAGTCAATAGTAATGGGATATCCTGTTAAGGTGTTTGTCCCACATGCAGTTGTGATCCTGTTGACAAGAACCAAAACTCAGCATCTCACACCTAGTCGGATGACAAGGTATGAACGAATAATTCTAGGAGCTGAAAATGTGACCATAGCTAGGTGCACTGTTGTAAATCCTGCTACATTATTGCCAGCTCAAAATTGTGAAGAAGTTAAGGACGATCCAGAACATGACTGTTTACAGGTCACAGAATTGTGTACAAAACCGCGTCCTGACATACAGGAAATGCCCCTAAAAGACCCAGACAGGGAGCTGTTTGTGGACGGCTCATGCCTAAGGCATGAGGATGGTAAATTGAGCGCAGCCTATGCTGTATGTGAACTTTCTGGAATAGTCGAAGCATCCTATTTACCAGGAGTCAAATCTGCACAAGTAGCTGAATTAATTGCTTTGATCAAAGCCTCCAAAATTGGGAAAAATTTAAAAGTAACCATATTTACGGGCAGTCAATATGGGTACGGGGTTGTGCATGACTTTGGCCAACTGTGGATGCAGAGGGATTTCATGACTTCTTCAGGATCCCCAATAAAAAATGGGCAGTTTGTAAAGGAACTATTGGAGGCAATACAATCACCAAAAGAATTGGCAGTGGTGAAATGTGCCGCACACCAGTCAGGAGATGATTGGGTGGTAGCCGTTAACAGATATGCAGACCTAGTTGCTCAACACTGTGCCAGAAACAGATAGGCAGTAAACAGAAAGGTTGAAAGGATGGGAATCAGCTGCCAACTTATGCTATGTTCAACACCTGAAACATGGAATGATGTGAAAAGATTGCAAGATGATGCTGAGGAGAGTGAAAGAGACGTTTGGATAAAAATAGGGTGTACCCGAAGAACAGATGATGATGTATGGGTATATTCAGATGGCAGACCAGTCATGCCCGACTGTTTGATTTCACAAATGGCCAGAATGTATCATGGAGACACACATGTAGGGAGAAATGCCATGATTAGACTTTTTCAGACAAAGTTGGTACAATCCAAAGTTTAGGGCTGCAGCAGAGAGTCTTTGCCAGAGGTGTTTAACTTGCCAAATGAATAATCCAGGAAGGAAAACAGTAATTGGTTTGGGAAAAATTGGAAAGGCTGAGGGTCCCTTTGTAAGATTGCAGTTAGATTTCATACAGTTACCACCATGTAAAGGACATGAAATATGTACTTGTCATAGTGTGTCTGTTTTCAAGATGGGTGGAGGCTTACCCTACCAGAAGGAATTACAGCATTACAGTCGCAAAACTGTTATTACGAGAACTCATTCCTAGGTTCGGTTTCCCAGTAACTTTGGAATCAGATAGAGGAAGTCACTTCAATAACGATGTAATTCGAATAATCTGTGAAGCCTGTAAAATTGAACAAAAATTGCACTGTGCATACCGCCCAGAGGCTTCTGGAGTGGTTGAACAAATGAATGGCACAATAAAGTCAAGATTGTCAAAGATGTGTGCATCCACATCGTTAAATGGCCAGATGCATTGCCTCTTGTCTTAATGGGACTCAGAAGCATTCCTGATAGAAATACAGGATTGAGTCCACATGAAATCATCATGGGAAGAGCAATAAGACAAGCACATGTACCTGCAAATAAACTGCTGAACATAACTGATGATATGGTTCTAGATTATTGCACAGCATTGGCTGACCTAGTGCGTTCTGTCTCTCACCAGGTTGGAGAAGACGCAGTTTCCAGGCAGCCTGAACAAGAGCATGATCTGAACCCCGGAGACTGGGTGGTTGTGAAGCATCACACTAGAGAAACGTGTTTATCACCCAGGTGGGCTGAACCTTGTCAGGTTATATTAGTTACAAACAAAGCAGTGAAATGTGCAGGATTGCCTAATTGGATTCATGTAAGCCACACCAAAAGGGTGCCAGCTCCTGAAGGAAAAGATCCTCAGTCAGCATCAATAACTGAGGAAGCTGAAGGTTGGCCAGCTGAAGAATCCCAGGTGAGAGATTCGGGAGAAGCTGAAGAAGAACAACCGAGCACAAGTCAGGACTGGATACCAGTGGTTGATATACCAGAAGTTTACAACAAAACAAGAAGTCGAGCTAGATTAGAAGAAATTAGTGAGGATCAGATAGGTGAAGAAGAAGAAGCTCAGGCTAAGGAGAATGAAACAATAAGACAACCTGAGCAGGCCCAGAAAGGGAGAGCAAATTGGGCTCAAATCGACAACGAAACAACAAAATTTGAGCAGGGACAGACAGGTTTAGAAGAACGCGGTCAGGCTGCAGAAGTACAAAGTGCAATAAGCCCTGATCAGAACCAGTTAGAACAATAAAAACACGTTCAGGGAGAAGAAAACAAAGAAGACATCGAGCAAGAAAGCCTCAAGCACGAAGACGTAAATCCTGAACAGGGTCAGTTAGTAGAAACTCACACTCAGGCAACTGGAGAAACAACAATAAGACCTGAACAAGAACAGATAGAAGAAGAAATTGAAATCGAGGAAAATCAGTTTGTGCCACACCTTGAAAATAAAAGAATTTTTGGAAAAGACTCAGAAGGTGAAAATACAGTGCAAACAAAGAAAGTAGGAAAAGGTGATCATTGGCCTAGTGTCATCAAAAGAGTAAAATACCATATAGAAACACGAAGTGAAGATCCAGAACAAGTAAATGAAGTAACAAGCTTATCTGGACAGACAAGTGGAACTGAAAAACGAAAAAGCAAAAGATTGAAACTTGTGAACAATAAGTTTAAAGGTCCTGATTGGACAAATATAATCCTTGAAGACAACGAGAGTTCAGAGTCAAGTGAAAGTGGTGACGAAGGAACAAGTGCAGAACTGACATATGAAAAAGAAGTGAAACCCCCTTGATAATAATAAAGTCTTGAAAGAAAAAGAAAAGAAGAGAAAATCTTCTTTTTCAAAATGCCTGACGACAGAGTTTCTGGGAGACGGAAATGTTGTAAAAGATGCTGTGCTATATGCATATGTAGTCTGGTAGTGGTGCTTATAGTATGGTTAGTTGTGATTGTAGCAATTCCTTACCTTATGATAATGGATAAAAAGATTAACAATGAAACAAAAGGAAGGATAGATAACTTGAAAGGTGATAGAGTAAAAATAGAAGCAGAAGACGAACCAGAGTTTCATCATGTGGTAACAGATAACGATACTAGTTTAAATGTTTTCACTAAATTATTGTTTCAGTACGTAGATACAATGGAAGTTAGTGACTGTTATGTTTGTATGAAGTTACCTGAATCAGTAGCAGAAGGGTTAACATACCATCATTAGCCTTTAACTTATGGCATATCATGTAGTGTACTAACAAGTTTATTTTATAGAACAGGGAAACTTCAGTATTATTATTCAAATATAGATGTGATATTTTCAGAGGTTCCGATTCGAAAGAATATGAACCCAGTGCTTAGTAGTCAAGATGCACAATTTATGGGAGAATTTTTCTTAACAATGAAGTCAATAGACATAACACATGCACATAGAAGCAATCTAACATGTTCATTACAGGAAGAAGAAAAGATATTTTTGAATTTAGTGGAGAATGGAAGGCAACATTTCCAAAGGAAAGCGTCTGAGCATAAAGCTCATCTTCCACCTTGGGCTGAGAAAGAGGGCATTTACACACCTGGCAAAGCTCAAGCTGCTATGGCTCTGGATTTTGTAAAGACAGGGAAAATTTGTCTTCATGGGTTAAAGACTGATTATAACAATATTTTCATCGGTACCAGTGAATGTGAACATAATTTCTTAATTCTTGGAGGTTTGGGACTAAAGGGAGGAACAGATTCAGTTTTTCCTGGAGTTTATTATGTGTGTGGGAATAAGGCTTACTTTAGGCTTCCTGCACGGTGGTATGGAAGTTGTTATTTTGGAATAGTTTTTCCAAAAGTATACCACGTAAAAAGAAACACTGGGAGCAATGAAAGTAATAGTGAATTAACACGTAGTAAAAGAGCTAGTTTTTCTGAAATTGTAGGTGACATATTTGGTGCATTGATACCTTCGGTGGGAATAATTCTGAACTCAAGGAAAATATGTAAATTATCTACAGTAGTTGATCGTTTATCAACGGATACTGCTGGAGGGTTTCTAATGATTAATGCGGAGATGGTTGCGATTAGATCAATGGTTATGCAAAATCGACTTGCGCTTGATATAATATTAGCAAAAGAGGGCGGAGTCTGTAAATTGTTGAAAACGAAACATTGTTGCACGTATATTCCTGACAAAAGTGCAGAAATCGGAACATATATAAAGAACATAACAAAACTTGAGAATGAACTGAAACCACTGGAAGTTGATAGTGTATGGGAAAGATTGACAAATAGCATTGCGTCAATTGGTACCTGGTTTACTAATGTAGGAAAAGGACTTATAGGTCAAATATTAGTACCCTTAGTAGGGATAGCAATAATAGTAGTGTCAATAATGATATGGTGCACATGTTGTAGAAAGAAAAAACATATAGAGTGACAGGAAAAGGCAAGAAACGAAAATTTGATGAAATTGAATTAGAAGATCTGAAAAGTGAAATATACAAGAAACTGAAAGGAGAAGATAAGAATAGAAAATGTAAAAATGAGACTGTGACAAAAATATGCTAGAAGTTGGCATCTGGTTGTGGGTAGTTTTGATGGCTCAGAAACGCCATCAGAGAGGGAATTGATGGAGCAAGGACTCACCATGATACTTGTTCGTAAGCAATCCTCTCACAGTATTAATTAATTAAAACTTTGTAATGTCTTTATTAATAAGTGCATACACTACACCTTATCCGAGAGACGCTTGCCTATGTGTTTAAAACTAATAAGTAATCCTTGTCTAATCCAAAATGGCCGCTAAAGCGCGGGAACTCCATTGCGCATGTGTCAACCATATCACGTGGTATGACGTCTTTCTCTGCTTGGAGGGAATCTTTGCTTCTGCGCAGTGTATGCTAAAATGGCTGCTTGATGTTCTCACATGATAAAGCTTACGCATTTGCTGCAATTAATAATGTGATATCCTAACGCTACTAATGCGGGATAGATTTTATAATTAAATGGGAATAGAGTAGAAGTAGGGGGTATACAGTGAAAACATTTATTTTTGATTTTAATATGTTTCTTCTTTGATTTCTATTAGTTCGTAAATTTTGGCCTGGGTTAACCGAACAGCAGCTCAAGAGCCATGGAACCCGCGCATGCGCTCTGAAAACTAACAAGACAAAGCGATGAAGTCAACTTGGAAGATGTCCAAAGACATGACCCGCTGGTCACCTTCACTGTACATATGAAATGTCCTATCAATTGAAACAAATTGAATACACTTTATATTAAATTTGTCGTGAGACGGGTGGGAAATAAAGCAAATGTATTAATTGTGAGGGGCGGTATTTTAAAACAATGGGCTTAAAGAAATTGAACTAAATTGTCATGGTGTGAGGATCAACCCCCTGTCCCTGTCCAATCAGAAGTAGTGGGCCCATAATTTTGAAACATTAATGGGAGGTACCTGGGTGTAGAAGGGTATAATAGATATAGAATTAGCTAATTAGCTAGATCAGGCTTTGGAGCTCAACGAGCTGATCGATTGCAGACTGAATCGCTGTCCAGAGAGGTCCTGAGGTGGGGGCGGCGGATTCCATTAGAAAGAAGACACGGAAGAATCGAGGAGGAACGAAGTGTCAGAGAGGGGAACGACGCAGGTGTCCTTGGTAGAGAGGTCACCTATCCTGTTCTGAACCTGGTCTGGAGGTCTTTGGTCTTCATCCTTCTTGAGACCCACCTTTCAAACTCCTTGGCCAAGGGGTTTGGCTTTCACACCTTAGGTAATTATAAATGCGTAAACCTTTAGCTGTACTGCTAACTCTATCTTCTTCTTTCTGAGGGACCGTCATTGATTAAATAGATGATTATTTAGTATGCTTCCTCCTTGATATGCGATTAAGTACTATGTGGTTTGTAATTTACTCTGCTAAGAATTTAGATAAACATTTTAAACTTCCTGAGTCAGTGGTTATTTCAGGTGTTTATGAAATTGTATTTGTATGTTCTCATTTTATCCCCAATTATCAACGGTCCATTGGTAAGTCATTACTCTTCAATCAGAAAGGTAATTGGTAGCAGGGATTTTTGATAAAGAGTACAACTGATTCCCACCAGCGGTGATTATTAGTTAGCGTGAATGAATGGGCACAGGTGAGTATCTAGTGAATGAATGCTTGTTGCTAGTAACCCGCTGGATCACTAGTCAAGTCTCTGCTTTTGGTCCTTTGTATAAAGGTTTGCTCAATCACAAGGCATATCAACAACATTATGTCTACTCAGTGGAAAGTCTAACGTTTTCTTTTTGCAAAACTATAACAACATTTTTTGTTAAGGGAATAGAGATAGCTTGTGGTCAGAGGAAGCAGTGTGCAGTCAACTATGGGCTGTAATTGAATACCATTTTCGTATTTTATGTCATAGCTATGTTTTCAGGCATTTTAGTAGCAACTTGCTTGGAGCCTAGTGGTCATGTTCTTTGACTTTTTGTCTGCAGATTAAAGGTTCAAGCCCCGCTCTCGGTATGGTTCTGAGTTAATATAAAGTTCTGTTCAATCAAAAGGTACATCAAGAATCTTTTTTATATATACTAGCGGTGGGTGAAAAATTCAGCTCCACTGGTGGAGTTCGCAGAGTTTTGCCCACTCCGTATACTGCTTGGAATGTGGACTTCTGGCAAAACTCCGCTAATGGCTGCATGGCAGAGTTTCTTCCTGGGCACAACTGGTCTACATTAAGTTGGTGAGGAAGAATTTGTGCCCCCTAGTGCGATTTTTGGGTACTAGAAAGCCTCCTCGTGAAATTTCTCAACGCGGCCGGTCGCGGCAGGTCGCAACTGTTCGCTTTGAAAAAGCTGCTACTCGAGTGGAAAATCTATTCGAGCGGCACTTTATCGGAGATCTTTTGAGAACTGCCGTTTGGTGCATGTGGGTGTGTGGGGTGAGTCCTCTGTGGAGGGTGACAAAGTGCGTGCAGAGAGATAAAACTGTCTAAGGGTTGCCAGAAGAAATACTTTTAATGTGGTGGTACCCTTGGCAGGATAAAAAATCCATAGGTTGGAAGTTACCCCTGTAGGCGCAATGTGCCCAGGTACGTATGAGGTCGACATGTTTCACCCCTCTGTGGTCATAAAAATCCCTGGCGTTTCATCAGGACCGAATAAACTGTAAGTGGTGTGTAGTGCATGTGAATAATAATATAAGGGTAAAATTAACCCTCAGGACTCACCCCACACACCCACATGCACCAAACGGCAGTTCTCAAAAGATCTCCGATAAAGTGACCCTTTGGGGGACCCGTAGGGCATTGCAGCGCCAGCCCGACGAGGAGCAACTGCCCGATGATGAAGCATGACATCCTTCGGGGTGTGTGAGGGCTACAAGAGACAAGACTTGTTCTTCCCTATTTTTTGAGTGAGTCCGAGACCTAGGATACCTCTGTTTCCTTTCTCCTTATCCCTTCTCCCTCTAGTGAGGTAGTGACTTCTTGCACTACTCACCTTGGAACAGTGTCCCCCCTTGTTTTGTTGCATTTTATAGTTCCACAGTCATCGGAGCACTGCGGTTGAGTGCAGAAGGGTTTCGTCATCGCAGTTGAGGCAAGAATTTTTTTACGTTAATTTAAAGTTATGTGGGCATACTTATACCACAAATTTAAGGTTTTCGTAGCTTACAGATACAGTTTGCTTGAGATTTGTGTTGTATTAGAGAATTTACTTTTATTATAAGTACTGCTTATTTTCAAATGTTGCACTCTTTTTGAGGTGTAAAAGTGTTGGGTTTTTGTGTGTTTTTTTGTAAAGGGGCAGTACCGGGGTCTCCACTGAATAATACTACTCTCATGTCTCTATTTTTAATTTTTGATTGGAGTTGTACTTTAGTAAAAAAAAATATCTGATTTTTCTGTGCGTCGATTTTAGCTAGTTGCATGGCTTCAGGTCTATGGAGGCACTTTTTTGTGGGAAGTGCGGTTCGGGGGTCTTCACCTAAATATGAACACCACCACCATTACGTTAGTCTGATATCCTGGGAAACGTTGTACTTTTTTCAAAATTTCCTACAAAATCTATGTTGTAGGGTGGATTCTGCCAATTAATGAGTCAAAGGAATTCTGCCATCCCTTCCACTGAATTGTTGCTGCTTGCCACCCTCCCCCCTCCTTCTAAATAAGTTGAGTAGGAGTTCCATCACTCAATGTTATATCTTAGTTGCCTTGTGCAGCCCAATCTATTTAGTCTCTGAAACAAGTTATCGACCTAGTAAATTAGAATTAGAGCTAATGTTTCCTCATTGTCACAAAAGAAGACACTTCTTACAAGAAACAAACAACTAGTCATCTACTTGACCAGGCGGAACAAAAGCCAACGCAGTTCGCTTTGCTAGTCTTATTTGGAGTGTAGTGGCAGACATGTATTCCTCCTTCAACGAGTTTTTTTTCTTTCTCCAAATTGCCTGGGACGGATGGAAAAAGTATCCCTGTAATTGTGATGTTGGGTATATTCTTTAATCATTTTAATCACTGAGAGTTCAAAATCGATAATTATATGACCTAGGATAATTGTGTTCAGACTTGCACAGAGCCCCAGTGCAGAAGCGGGAGGAGGCGGAGTCTCATCAGTGGAGGATCTTGGCTGCGTCACTCAGAGAACCCACCTCGCGCCCACCAGGGAGTAAGCAAAGGCGCGAGGACGGCAGAAATGGCGGCTGGCCTCCTTTGCTCGGCATGCTGTAATGAATCACCCTATTGTGGTGGTGCCAGAAGGAGATACTGTTGGCAAAAAGTGAGGTTTTGGGCGGGTCTTTCTGGGACAATAGCCCCTACGTACTTTGGTCAGCGATGCCATGACAGTGCTGCACTGAACAGCGAAGGTGAGTGCTGCAGCCAGTCAGGGTAAAAGAGACTGGACTAAAGGTTGCACGTAAGGGACCTCGTTAAAAATGTCGGCATTCTAGCGAAGGAAACATGAGAGAGTTGCATAACAAACGCAGCCCTGGAAGAAATTGAGAGACATGACATTAGCCCTAACGACCACTGGAGCTGATACAAAGGTACCAAGGGGCACATATTCAAGCCCTTGGCGCCGCAGAGCGCCACTTCTTTTGACGCTTCAGAGGCGCAGCGCCATTCTACATATTTACAAGGTGGCGCTAAGTCACTTTGCATGGCTTAACGCCACCTTGTAACAATGCCCCTTTCTGTCGCAGTCCTCTGCAGCAAAGGGGCGTGCAATGGGTGTTGCTGTGGGCGTTCCACCGCAACATCTATTGCTTTTTTGACGATGCCTTAGATTTACAAGGTTGAGGCAGCGCCAAAAACTAAAGTCATGGAATACCAGGGGTTAGAATGGCGCAACGAGGAGAAATTATTTTTCTTCGTTTTTTGCTCTTTCCATGTGTGCTGCAGCACACATAGAAGGTGCAAATCTCCATTATAGATTGTTTATGTGCAGGAAGGTGTCCCTTCCTGCACATAAACAATTGTCCCTGCAGCGCAGGCACCTTCGCTACATGGCCGCAGGGTGCCTGCGCTGGCGCTAGGCAGATTTTTTTGTGCCAACGCTAGGGGAAACACAGGGGTGCACAGTATTCTTGTGAATACGGTGCTTCCCTGCATTTTGAGAATGTCGGAGCGCGGCGTTGCCAAATTTGGCGCAGCGACATTCTCAAGCTGCGCCAAGCGATGGCAACAAAGACCCTGCAGAGAAAAGGTCAGTAGATCTGATGATAAGATCAATGCCGGACAACAAGGTACGAGACATGTATTGATCTCAGTGGAAGTTTAGGGTTAACATTGTTTGTGGATGCTCCCCTGCAAGTGATAAACAGGGTCTACAGTACGTTTTGTAGGAGTATCACTCCATGGGTAAACAAGGGTGAGTCACATGAACTCTCCTTGGCATAACTGATTAACACCCTGAGTATTGATGACCTACATGCAGGTTGAATTGTGCAAAGTTTAAGAAGGAAAGGCCAAAGCAAAATATCTGTCCATTACCCCCCACAAAAGAAGTGAGCAGAGAACTATAAAGAGACTGAAACCCTGTCAGAAATGGTGTCTAAGAAAGACGATGGACAAATAGCTAAGGAGGATCTATATTAGATGTTACAAAGCGTCCTCAAAGAATGGAAAGAAGATCTGAAGCAGGAAATGGTGGAAATGTGCAAGATTTTCACATTATGGGGCCGATTCCGATCTCGGCCGGTAGTGCTCCGAATCGGATTCGGATTCACCGGATCCGATTCGGAGCCCTGTTTCCCGACCGAATCGTACGCGGGTCCGGCCGAGCGAGTACGATGCAAGCTCCCGCGAAATCGCCGACCGACTCAAACGCGGCTTCAACACGCTCCGACCGACTCGCATGGACACGACTCGCACCGCGCTATAGAGACGTTTCCCGGCCGGGTAAGTACGATGCGCGCCACGAGCAGTCCGACCAACTCGCGCCGTCCGGCTCGAAAAAGCTGTCGGAGCCGGACTTTGGGGGTCCGCGTCGGATCCCCCTGTACGCGTAGGCGCGCGAGTCGCACACAGGGGGACCCATGGGTCCCCCTACCTGTGCATGTACGCCGCGATGCGCATGGACGCGTACCCGCTGTAGGGGCGCCCTTGGTCGCCTCGCACCCATTGGAGTCAATGGGAGCCCGCGTACGCGTTGTACGACCGGCTCCCATTGACTTCAATGGGAGTCCGACCGACTCGAGTCCGATAGCATGCGAATGCATCGTACTCGTCCGGTCGGACTGCTAGGGTCCGATTCGGTCGGAAATCTCTCCGGGTCCGGCTCGGTCGGAGAGATTTCCGGCCGGAATCGGAATCGGCCCCAAAGTGTCGCTCCCCACAAACTAGATGTAGCTATCATTGTATTGTATTGTAATTGCATTTATATAGCGCTTACTACCCCTGACGAGGCGTCGAAGCGCTTTTTCGGCGAGTAGCACGCTACTCCGGGACCCATAGAGGATTAGTGTTGAATTAGTATAGTGAAACATGCAAGTACATTTTAAGTGATGGATAGGTTAGGCAGTTATTTGGATTTGGAATGATAGCAGAAGGATAGAGGAGGAAAAAAAGGTTTGTATTTATATAGCGCTGGTTACCCCTGATGGGGTGTTGAAGCATGCTACTCTGGAAGCCCATCAAGGATTAGTGGTGAATTAATATGGTGAAAATATGAAAGTAGTTTCAGTGGTGGATATTAGTCAGTTATTTGGAGTGAGAAGGATAGCGGAGGGATAAAAGGGAAGAAAGGTTTGCATTCATATAGCACTTGTTACCCCTGATGAGTGTTGAAGCGCTTTTCTGGTGAGTAGCACGCCACTCCGGAACCCATTAAGGATTAGTGTTGAACATTAGTCTAGTAAAAAATGAAGTAACTTTGATTAGTGGACATGTTATTCAGTTATTTGGGTAGAGAAGGGTAGGTGGCGGGATAGAAGAGGGAAAGAGGTTTGTATTTATATAGCGCTTGCTACCCCTGATGGGGTTTTGAAGCGCAAGTAGCACGCTACTCTGGAACCCAGAAGTATTAGTGTTGAATTATTATGGTGAAATCATGTGTCAGAGGGTACTGGACTTGGAAGACAAAATGCAAAATACCCTATTGGCGATCAGACTGTGAGCGATAGAATAAAGGCGATGGAAGTCACTATAGTAGCCTGGCAGAAGAAGTGTCAAACTTTTGAAAACTGGGCCCATTAAGACAATGTAATCATAAACAAAGCCCCTGGTGCATTTCACACACCTAATTCATGATACATGGGATCCCCTATTTTTCATTAGGGTGGAAAATGGGTCTAGTGTCTATCTAGCAACACCTCCAGCATGTGTGTTGCATTTAAAAGACCGGTCCTGCGACTAGGGATAAACCATATGTACAAAAGATAGATACAGAGATGTATAAAAAATATAGGAAGTGCCTCATGTAAGCAACCACCATCATGCCAATCGGTAGGTTCTCACCAATTTGCTCACTTTGTCATCATCAGCAACTTTCCTATATATACGAAGGAACCAACATCCGAAGGATCAGGACATTGTTGTGTGTGTGTGTGTTATCTATATAACCCTATTGTGTATGCCACACATCTCTAAGAAATCCACCCTGGGCCCTCATATAGGGAGGAGAATTTCTTCCTAATCGGAAAAAAAGTAATAAAAATTAGTTATGTGCGGCACGTAGCAACCATCTTTAATTTCATATGCCCACACTCTTGATTAAAAACAGCAAACCATGTTAGACCATTTTAAGAAGAACGGCCGACATGTTTCATTGCCACCCTTTACTTACTGGCAATTTCATCAGGGCACGAGGACCATGTTTCACCCATATGTGCTCCGGGCCTTTGTATTAAAAGAAATTAAAAGTAGGATAGACAAACATAGCATGTATACACAAAGGGGGTGCTGTTCCCAAGAGAAGGGATGGGGGGAAACACAATGCCCAACCACAAGGGGTGGATCCAGGGAACTAAACAGAAGGATTCGGGGGGAATCCCGATGATCAGATTTAAATGCCCTCATACACCCAAAGTGGTGTCATGCTTCATCATAGGGCGCTGCATGTCGAGCCAGCGCTGCAATGCTCGACGGGCCCCTCAATGGGGGCTCTTTAGCTCAGATCTTTTGATCTAGCCGTATGGTGAATGCAAGAGAAGGAATGGGTGTAGGGTGGTGCTCAAGTGAATTAAAAGAGTCCAAGGGGAACGAACCCAAGAAGGATTTATTCTACCGACCCCATTAACACAGTAAAAACAGTGGGGTTATCTGTAGTAATAATGTACTGGGATAGCTCAAAAGGTCAACATATTTTATGCCTACATGCCAGGAGGGTCAATGGCATTTCTTCAGGACCAGGCAACTGTACCTACCTTACCACGTATTGAGACCAAGGGATACTTGGGGGTAACCAATCCAAATTATTTCACCTGCAACTATTTCAGACAATGTCAGAATTAGGGACATCTCAGAGGAGGTGGAAAGCGCAGGTATTAGGGAGTGTGTGCAACTAATCTTCACTCAGATGTTAGACTTCAAGGAAGGAGACGTGGTAGGAACAGAGAGGGTCCACAGGGTCAGTTGTAGACAGAAGTGGTCCAAAAACAGATCTAACGACATTGTAGCTGAGCTGTCCTTATATCTGAAGAAAGAATGATTGGTAAGAGAAGCAAGATGGAAGAGTCCGTTTGGCTACTGCAAAATACTTCTGCTACAGGACTAAGCTCAACTGACTTTCACCAAAAGGAAGCAGCTTTGTAGAAAAGTGGACAAAGTTACCAAAAGGGGGTTCTGGTTCTGATGGACGTTTCCCTGTGGGATACAGATCCATGTAGACGGTGAAAATCAACAGATCGGAGTGGTGGCAGAAGGCAGGCTTACGGAAGATGGAAAGAGTGGGATAGACACAGCCCCAGAGACAGGAGAAAGAAACTGGAGCAACACGTTGTGCAAGACGCAGCTAACAGAGTAAAAATAGTGCACACTATGACTACCCAATATCAATGACACACCAAGGATGACATGGGAAACACTGTGGGAGACACTGAAAGTAGGGTTAAGGGGCAGACTTATAGCTTTGCCAGCTGCGGGCAGACGAAGCAGGGACATCATTCAGTCAATGTAGGAACAAGTCACTGAGAACAAAGAAGAGATACATTCGGACTTACATGAGGTGAAAAAGATTAAGTGCAGCTGAGTATACTTCTATTAAACTGGAACAGAAAGCATATCAACTCAGGAACAAGGCACACCCCATTTAAGACTAGGCAGAAATAATTCCAGCCCTTAGAGACACCAATGGTACCATGGCCTTGAAGGCAGAAGGAAGGGGACACTTTACAAGGACTTTTATGAAGCATTCTATTCTAGGGAACCTCATTCACAAATGTAATAAGAAGTGTTCTTGAGGGATCTAAAATTCCCCACCACAGTAGAGATGCAGTGGGACTTCCTAACAGCTCCTACTGAGGGAGAAGGAGCTAAAAAAAGAAATTCACAAGAGACGTGAAGTTGCATAAGTACCAAGGCCCAGATGATTAAACCAGAGGTAGTGCCCTAGCTATATATTATGGCTAGAGAGGACCAATGCAATCGAGATGGCGGTGATACTCAAACCCTTCTATGTCTTTTAAGCACTCCTGATCACAACTGACCAAGCCACCAAGCCAAAATCGAAAAAGCACTACTTTAGTTTGTGTGGCAGTGGAACCCAGCACAGGAAGCCAAGGGAAACCAAGAACGCTTGGCTGATTACAAAACACAGGAGGGGACTGGGATTCAAGATCTCAAAACAAATTTTGCAGCTGCAAAACTTGGATTGTGGGAGATTTATCACAAGCACACCAGTAGACACTGGGTGCCCATGGGTAGAGCAGTGGTATGAAGAACCACTTTGATTTCCTGTGGTTGCCCAAACAGTAATGACCACAAAGACTATAATTCAGTCAACACACAAGTGCAATGCTAGAACTGTGGGATTCCATAGCACTAGCACAAAACTGACAACGTTTCCTTCTTTGTTTACACCCAGACATTATATGTAGATTCCACTCCTGCTAAGGAATGAAATGGTTGCAAGCCTGGCAAGAAGGAGATTGGAGGAATTTAGTAGACCTTTCCTAATAAGGATAAGAAAAGATCCATTGGTGATTGCAAGAACACATTCAGAGTAACAGACGTGGAATGTTTCCAAAACCAGCAATTAAGGTACTGGGCTGCATGCAATTCTACCAGTCGAGCAGCCGCTAAAAAGTTGATCGACATTGAGAAGATGGTAAAAAAGATGGGTGGGCATAAAGAGGAGGTATTCAGATTATATAGACTACTGCTGGAGAGTCCCATGCCAGACTGGGGTATGCGGAGATGTGGGAGAAACTGTTAGCCAGAGATATTCCTGACAAAGCATAGGTTGACCTATCAAGAGACATGACAAAGTTCAATAAGTTGGTACAGCATAGGGAGTCATCGATCAAGGTCATGATGTTCTGGCACATGACCCAGATAGATTAATAGCCTGTATAAGTAAGTATCTGACAGGTGTTGGAGAGGGTGTGGAGCCAGGGGAGACCCCATTAGAATGATTTTTTTAGATAGAAATGCTGGTAGCAATCAAAGAGATAGTGGGCATTCTGAATCCTGAAGGACAAAGTGATCTTGGACTTTAAGCGGCAGGGATTGGAGGGCAGGGGGGAATAGGAATGGTTAATGATTTTGCCAACTATTGGTGGCAGCAAAAGTGATTATAGCTTGCATGTGGGAACAGAACCGTAAACATCTTCATTATTGAATCTGCAATACAGGAAAATATGGGACACAGTGGCAGTAGCACAACTATCTAGACACTTATAGGGATGACATCCTAGGAAGTTTTTGCGGCTGTTCGACCAAGCCTGAGGATTTGTCCTTGCGCCTATGACAACAATAGCTACTTGTACGTGAGAGTGGGAGGCTAATGATACAACACTCGTGCAATACTCGTGTTCTCTGTAGCAGTGAAATTCCAACAACCAACAAAGCTGCACTTGCTCCTTCTAGGCGGATTGCTAGAGCTGAATCCTAAAGTTAAGCATAAGGTATTTTTAAAAACTATGTAATCATGTAAAAAATCCTGGTTATCGTTTTGTCATTACTGTAAGCTTTTTAGTTTGTTTACTGCTTTGATTTTTTTCCTGGTGGTTGCAGAAAAAAATGTTTGTTTAATACTTTGCATTTCTACATACTTGTTTACCTTTTTACTGTAGTGGTAGTCTTTGAGGGGGATAGGTGCCTTTTCTCCTTTGTTCTTCACACTTTTTCAATATAAACAAATACTAGTGTCATGAAGCTCAACTTTCAGGCGAGCACATTCACGAACATCACTTACGCCCTAAGATGATGTATACATAATGCACCCTCCTCTGAGAAAAGGAGAACGGGCAGGTGTCCCTCACTCCACACTATAATGAGTTCGACAACTCTGTCAGAGTGACTCTTATCTGCAGGGGGAGTTTTGTGTGTATGTATATATATATCTCGGCCCCCGCTTGACAAATATGTCAATATATAGTAGGTAACGTATTTATATTTTATTACCTATTCGGCAGTAGGTAGTTATAATATATATATATATATATATATATATATATATATATATATATATATATATATATATATATATATACAGTGCTTAATTTGTAAAATATTAAGTGCCAGGGCTCTGACCAGGAGACCACTACAGCTTGCACCACCCATCGCCCTTGTCATTGCTGCCAAAACAACTACTAACCATCTCTCTCACATGTAAATGCGACAGTTCAGATTATTCAAGGTCCCCAAAGCTAAAGGAATGGCTGGGGAGGTAAGTGTTAGCAATTTTTTTAATGTATATTGTATTCCTTAACAGCCGTTGTTCTGCTCATCTCTAAATTAGATGAGCAGCGCCACCATGTGGTAGACAGTTCTGTATGATGTTGACAATTAGGTGCCGGTGCCGAGCACCGGAAACCAATTAAGTGCCGGTGCTGAGCACCGGAAAGCACTGGCTCAAATTAAGCACTGCATATATATATTTTGTTGGTAACATATATATATTTTAATACCTACTGGCAGTCACCAGTAAGTAGCTATAGTTAGGACCTAGTTTCCATAGGAAAAGCGTTTTTTGTTTTGCTTAATAACTCAAGCGCCGTTTGATGAATCTTCGCGAAATTTTCAAAACTAGTTTGCGACTCATTTCAGCTGACACAACTACAGCCCGAACCGCTGAACAGAATTACACAAAAGTTGGCAGAAAGCTAGATCTTGGTCCAGAAAGAGTGTTTTTTGTAATTTGGTGTACATCTGTTCAGTAGTTTTGGAGTTACTAAAGAAAAAAGATATATGTATATCTAGGGACACAGATCCACTGCGGATCCACGCACCAACAGCAATGCCGTGATTGGCTGGTTACAACCTGAGAGAAAGTTGCGGCCACCATTTTGTGAATTAGGACATGGTTCCGGGGGGGGAATTAAAGTAGAAATAGGATATGAGGGGTCAGAATAGAGGTATCCTGACCCCATGGAACTGATGGAGGGGTCTGTGAGTGTCCCCTCATGAGCAAGAAATTGCCCAAATATATTTTTTTAGGGGGGGCGTGAGGATCTGTGGATCCACCACAGTACTCAGCATGGCCCCTGTGTGAATCCATGACGGATTTGCGGATCCCAATTTAAAAAAAATACTCCCACTCACATACTCTCTGACACCCCCACACAACCATTCAGACACCCACTCACACATCCATACACCCACTCATAGACCCACTCACACACCCTTACAGTCACTCACACACCCTCTCACACACTCATACATCCACTCAGAGAACCACTCACACACCCCCTCAAAGACTCACACATCCACTCACACACCCACTCACACACCCATACAGACTCTCACACACCTCTCCCTGTGTGAATCCGCAACAGATCCCAATTTTAAAAAAATACACCCACTCACACACTCTCTCTCAGAAACCCAAAGAATCACTCACACATCCATACACCCACTCATACACCCACTCATACACCCATACAGTCACTCACACACCATCTCACATACCCATACAGTCACTGATACATCCACTCACAGACCCACACAGGCACTCACACACCCATTCACACATCTATACAGACACTCACACACCACCCCCATGTGAATCTGAGACAGATCCATAGATCCAGATCCCAATTAAAAAAATACACCCACTCACATGCTCTCTCACACCCCTGCACAACAACTCACAGACCCATTCACACATCCATGCACCAACTCACACACCCATACATTACATCACACACCCTCTCACGCACCTATACAGTCACTGATCCATCCACTCAGAGACCCAGAGAACCACTCACAGACCCCCGCAGGCACTCACACACCCACTCACACTTCCATACAGACACTCACACACTGCCCCGCGTGAGAATCTGTGGTGGATCTGCAGATCCAGATCGCAATTAAAAAGAATACACCCACTCACACCCCAACACAACCACTCACACATCCATACACCCACTCACACACCCATACACTTTGTCACACACTCATATAGTCACTGATACATCCACTCACAGACCCAGAGAACCACTAACACACCAACTCACAGACACACATAGCACTCACATAGCCACTCACACACCCATACAGACACTCACACACTACCCTTGTGTGAATCCATGACGGATCCTTGGATCCAGATCCAAATTAAAAAAATACACCAATCGCAGACCTACTCACACACTCTCTCACCCCCCAGATACCTACTCACACACCCATACAATCACTCACACACCCTCTCACACACCCATACAGTCACTGATACATCCACTTAGAGACCCAGGGAACCACTCACACACCCACTCACACACCCACACATCCACTCACAGCCATGTATACACTCATACAGCCACTTGCACACCCACTCACAGATGCACAGAGCCACTTATACACCCACTCACACACCGATATAGCAAAACCACTGACACACCCATACAACCACTCACACACCAGAGACCCACACAGCCATGTACACACCCACTGATACACCCATACATCACACACTCACACACCCACTTACACAACCACACAACCACTCGCACACTCAATCATTGACACAGAACACTACTCACACACCCACTTACGCACCCATACAGCCACTCACACACCCACTCAGAGATCCACTCACACACCCTCTCACAGACCCACACATGCACTCACACACTCACATGCCAACATACACACCCATGCAACCATTCACACACCCACTCACACACCCATCTGTACAGCCACTCACACACCCACTCAGAGACCCAGAAAACCACTCACACACTCACTTACAAACCCACACAGCCAGTCATACATGCACTCATACACCCACTCACACACCCGCACAAACACTCACACACCCACTCACACACCCATTCAGCCACTCACACACCCACTCAGAGACCCAGAAAACCACTGACACCCACTTACACACTCATACAGCCACTCACACATCCACAGAGGCACTCACACACCCATGTACGCACCCATGCAGCCACTCACACATGCACTGACACACCCACTTACACACCCACTCACATGCCCACTCATACACCCAGGTTACAGGGGCGTTATAATTAGGAAATAGCATTAAAAACACAGAAATTCACTGAAAAAACCAAAGATTACAGGGACTTTCTAGTTAGGAAATAGAATTTAAAAAACTTTAGAAATTCACAAAAAAACAAGGTTACAGGGACGTTATATTTAGGTTCAGGTTTTACACACACAAAACCATAGAAGTTCAGTAGTTAAAGTTATAGTTATCTCAAGTAACTATAAATCATGGCATAAGGTAACTATAACTTGAACCCTCACCATGCACTGCTAATTACCCCACATATTACATCACTCATTACATCTTTTCTGACATCATTGATAATATCACTGCAACATTTGCAGTGAAATTATTGATGAGAAAACTGCATTGCGGGGTCATGAGTTATAGTTACCTTAGGACATGAGTTATAGTTACTTAAGATAACTATACCTGCTGAATTTCTATGTTTTTGGGTTTGTAAAATCTGAACTTAACTATTAACGTCCCTGTAACCTTTGGTTTTTTAGTGAATTTTAATGGTTTTTAAATTCTATTTCCTAACTATAACATCCCTGTAACCTTTGTTTTTTTCAGTGAATATAAATATATGGGGTTTTTTTCCACTGAAAAAAAACAAAGGTTAAAGTGATGTTAAAATAAGGTCAAAACTATTGTTTTTAAGCAACAAACCTCTGAAATTCACCAGTTAGACTTTACTGAGCTAACTATAACTTGCGCCCCCTCCATACACTGCTTATGAAATCACATATTACATCACTGATGACATGTTAAATGACATAATTGGCTTAATTGACTTTAATTGATTTAAATAAGAAATGTCGTTTTTTAACAGCACTAAAATTACATTTAAACTAGAAACAAAAAGCAAAGTAAAAATAAAAATACTGCAATGTTGTGACTCTCGTTGTAAAGGTACATTTCCTAAAGGAGAGACTAGATGCACCATAAATCTCTCTAGCATCAAGAGAGAGGGCCGGCTAGATATACCAAGGGTCCCTCGAGCTCTATGAGGTGAAGGAATGCTATATGCAGGGCTACTGGAATTATGCGATTCTGTGGCTGTGGCATTTTTCACATAATTCGTGATCTGCCATATTTGCCAGCTAATCCATCTTCTGCTGCATAATTTGCAGGTTTAAAAAAGCAGCGACATATGTTGCCGCACAACGGAAGGCCCTTCAAAAGGTTGACTGTTCATCTTTCAGCAGCTTATTCCTGTATTTGAGAGTTAAAGTGGCACTAATGAGGTGGAAAGTTTGCTAAGACAGTGTTAGCATGGGTGAAAATGACAAAATAATGAAGGTTCAGTGTCACAAAATGTGCCGCATTACACTGCATAATTTGCCTTTTCTTGCTGCGCGATTTAGTCAACCTTGCCACATATTAGTCCTCTTCTGCCGCATAAATCCCAGCAGACCTGGCTATATTCACCATGAATGCCTCCAGCCTTATGGTTGAAAGAGAGACGTGGTTCTATCTGAGTCTTTCAGTGACGTAAGTGGAAGACAAACTTCCTGAGCCGCGTGGCTGGAGGAAATAATAGAAGCATAAGGAAGCGCTCTAGTCTCATCCGGTGCACGAAGTACTTGTACAGTTTGTGTGGCTGCGACACTCAGGACTCGGTCTCAGCACAGTTGGTCTCCTCCAGGTTTTACTTTTCAGAGGGTTAAGGGGAGTGGAGCGAGATGCTGTCACCTCCCAGCTTCCGCCAAGCCCTGTGAGAGGTTCTGCACACCTGCCGTGGCTTCAGGTCACCAACCAGAGAGCTCTCTCTCCTGAATCTGATATACCTACATCGAAGTTGGGAAATTTCAGTCTCACGGGTCTGGCGAACACATCACAACCTCAGGACTGCAAGACAGGGAGAGCCCGGCACAAGCTACGCGGGCTGCCAATTGGGCGGGCCACTTTTCTAGTCTGACTGCATTTTATATTTAGAATGTGTGTACTTGAGAGCAGCATTGTCACTGGGGCACTCCCTCTGCCGCTGGGCAACGTTCACTTCAGGCCTCTCCAGGCTGTGATGGCGGCCTTAAACCCGTGCCAAGCTCTGAACTATCCTCACATTTTCCAGGACCCTTCCACTCACTCTTGCCTCATAAAATGCTGTTTCCCACACGCTTAACAGTGGGGCACTGAGCTTCATTCAAGGCGCCCATTTCTCCATTGCTATCTCCAAATCCCACGGTTAGTTCTAATAGGTTATGTCCAGTGCTTAATTTGAGCCGGTGGTTTCCAGTGCTCATCACCAGCACTTAATCTTCAACACTGGTGCTTATTGCGCAAACTCGACCACAAGGTGTGCTTTTCATGAGCACCAGTTAAGGACACATTATTTTTTCATATTTTGTACACCTGGGGAGATTAAGTGATTTGACCAGAATCACAGGATTTTGAGGCTACGCTGAGACTCGAACCTGGTTCACCAGCTCCAAAGTCGGCATCTCTGTCCCTTATGCCACATCCTCTCCCCACTTGTAGGGTTTTGGTTAGTTCTGTTATAGACAGCGCTAATAGGAGCAATGGTCTGGTGGAAGCTACATCCTGACGAGAGCCCCGACACTTATTTTTTTACAAATTAACCACTGGTTATGTCTGGCTGAAAATCTGACCAGTGCTTGCTTTAAATCTCTCCCGTGGCTCTAAACACGCTCTCCAGTGCTAGCTTCGAGTAGCAGGTCTCCAAGAAACTAACTCAAAATCTCCCCCCAGGTACCCGACACCCATGGCAGGATTGGCCGTACCGGGCATCAGGCGTTTCCCCGTGAGGCTGGAATGGTGGGGGCCGGTTTTGCAGTGGTGGGGGCGGTTTTGTTACTGGGGGCCAGTTTTGCAGTGGTGCTGCAATACCAGCCCCCAGTAACAAAAGCAGCAGTGCTTCACACTTGCATGCCCCCACCGCCCCCGGGGCTGGTCCGGCAAAATTGTCATGGTTGATGTGGGTTCCCAGTCCGGCCCTGCCGACCACCACAATACATTCTCTATATATTGCCAATGCTAACTCCAAAGGCCTCCAATTAACCTTCTGAATCTCTTGAATGGGAGCTTAAATCTCCCAATGGTAGTGCCGGATCTCCCCTCTTGGAGCTCTGAGTCTTTCCAGTCCAAAGTACAAATCTGCCAAAAACCGACACCGAATCTCCGCAATGTTCGATCTACATCTTCACAGAACCACCTCCAAATCAGATCTATACTAGTCCCAAATCTCCCCAATACCAGCTCCAAATCTTCCCAGAGATAGCTCTACATATCCCAAATACCAGATACAAATCTTCCACACACACGTTCTGGGTCTGCTATATGCTAGTTCCAACTTTTCCCAATGCTGCCTCCAAGGATTCCAGATGCTAGCTCAAAATTTGTTCATCACTCGTGCTAGACCCCAATCTCCCAAACACCAGCTCCAATGCCCCCTAATGTTAACAGTATCAGCAGCAAAACTTCCCAATCAGTGATCCAAATCCCCCAAAACCAAATGCAAATACCTCCAAATCTTCTACGCACCAGACTCAAATCTCTCCAATACCCACTCCAATCTTCCCAATACAACTCCAAATCTACCAAATACCTCCTTGTCTGCTATGTGCTAGACTCAAATCTTTCCAATACTGACTGCAGATCTCTCCATACCAGCTGACAGTCTCCCAAACACTAGCTCAGAACTCCCCCATGCCTGCTCAAAATTCCACCAATACTAGCTCCAAATTCACTTAATTTCAGTTTCAATTCTCCCAAATATCAGCTCTAAATCTCCCTCACACCGGTACCAAATCAGCCCAACACTCGCTCCAAATCTCCCCATTTCTGCTCCGAAAGTTCCCCAATTCCAGCTCCAAATCTCTCCAAGGTGGCCCCAGATGGTCTCACTAGCATATACTAGGCACGCTGAATGCTTCATGCTGTAGTTAGTCGCATTACTGGATGTGGCCACTGTCTGGCTGTGTGGTTTTGCAGGGCTTAGTGGATATTTGCATTTTGCTGTCAGAGTTATTGCTTCTTTTGTTTCTCTTTATTGGTACCCTTTCACGTGGCGGACGTGACCTAGTCATAGTTACGCCAAGGAGTGTAATGTTTGTGGTGTGTACACAACAGAGGAAAAAGAATCATTAAACTGTTATTGAAATAACTCTGCCCTTGACAGCCTCATAGGGATCACAACAGAAGCCGCTCAGGTGCCAGGGAAGGGTGAATGAGTGAGTGAAGCTGGCACTGCTGCTTCCTCCGCTGTGCTTGTTTTGGGGAAGAGTCACAAAACGTAGTATATACACGCGCATATATTCACATCTGCATCAGAGTAGATTTACTACTTTTTAGAATTCACAAAAATTTCCAAGAATACGCGCGCAAAGCTGCTCCAGGCACAGGTTTCCGTGTGGATTTCTGGAAAGTAATGTGATTCTCTAATCAGGACCCCGTTCCTGCTGGGAGGAGTTCTCTGTAGTCGAGAACTCCGCAGAAGGAGAACTCGATCCCCTATGCAAGGGCACATTTTATTTTAGTTGTTTTTTTTCTCCAGGGAGAAAATATTTTCCCCTTGGAGAAACCTCTTCCCCTCCAACCCGTCAAAGTCTGGAGTGTATCCCTCCCGTTCCCACTCTGGAAAGGGTATTTACGTCAGCACTGTGCTGGAGTAAAACTCTAACCTTTTTCCAGGCTGCAAAGGGGGATGGTAGAAGTTAGTAAATGCCCACAAACTTAAGTGTCTAGGGGGCATATTCACAAGGACTTATCTCCGAGTTATCCCCACCTTAACGCATCAAAAGTGGAGATAGATTTAACACCCCATTCACAAGCGGGTGCAAACTGCAGCCATCGCCAGTATTCCTGCGATAACTGCCCCAAAATTTACCCCCACGGTGGACACCACCAACTAACCCTAATGAGATGCAGAGTAGGCGTTCCCGTGCAAAAACACACGAAAAAACCACAACACCAATTTCACAACGAACTGCCAGATCTGCGATGCGAGTCAAAACCACGCGATAAGCCGCGGTAGCAGCAGGTATTTAACACCTGCCTTTTGCTGGTGTTAAGCAGGACGACTACCTGCAGCATGAAAGAGAGCCCAGCCAAGAGCCACATCTGAAGACCCACAGATACCATGGAGACAATGATCATGCAGCTCCGAGACCCATGAGGGCCACAACACCCTCCGCCACCCACCCCAGGCCCGCCACCACCCCCAGGACCCGTCCCGCCCCCCCCACCCCGGGAACACCACAGGGCCAGCATACACAAAGACAGCGGACCCACCTGAAACGCACCTGCCGCCCAGACCCAACGCCAGAGGAGGACATT
Source organism: Calotriton arnoldi (assembly GCA_963921515.1). Taxonomy (NCBI): domain Eukaryota; kingdom Metazoa; phylum Chordata; class Amphibia; order Caudata; family Salamandridae; genus Calotriton; species Calotriton arnoldi. Next base: position 17,015 of record CAWUFW010018123.1, on the reverse strand, counting down.
GCACACTACAGGCCCAAAAGGACAACCATCCCCCGCATCCTGACCCACATCCCCCACCTGCTGACGGTACCAACCCAGCGGACAACAAACATCCCTCCGCAGACAAAGCTGCCGGCTGCGCTGCACATGTCGGCCTCTGGTACCATCCAACCCACAACTGCCAGAGTCGGAGGAGTCACACAGCCAGCCCCATCCAAGGTCATCACACCTGTCCTGGATGCCATCATCAGCCTGGTACCCCAGCACCTCCACTTCACGCACACTGCGCAGGAGCAGCTGGAGACCAAGCAAGGCCCCTACGCCATAGCTGGATTCCCTCACGTGTCGGGGCCAATCAACTGCACACATGTACCCCTCGTGCCCCCTGCCGACACTGCACACAACTACCACAACAGAAAGCACACGCATCCCATGAATGTGCAGGCAATAGTGGACTGCCCGGGACTCATCAACAATGTCGTGGCCAACTCCCCAGGAAGAGTACATGATTCTCACATCTCCCGACAGTCCATCATCACCCAGCGCTCCCAGGATGGCACCCATGGAAATTCAGTGCTCGTTGGTAAGTCCAAAATGAACACACCACACACCTCCAGCCCACAGTCATGCAACTCACGACACTGGCAATGGGCACGCAGCACAACTACATTCAACATGCCACACAACATGCCAACCGACCAGACACGACAACACGACTCCATTGGGAATTTGGCCTTGCCATGCCCACAACCCAGCCACGGCATGGCACCAAAGACACACAATAGCAGGATGTGAGGAGAGGCATGGAGCAGGCATGTGCGAGAGCGGCAAGTGACTAAGTAATGTGAACCTACCCAATGCCAGGTGTGGCGTGGAGGTGCCGGACAGACCACAGTGTGCAAACCACGGAAATGGCCATGTGGAGATCAACTGCTGGTGCATGGAGTGTAGTGGCCAGTGGACGCTACCATGTCCCCACAGGCTGTGGGGCAGAACGCGGAAATGTCGCACGTTACGTCCCCCCCTGCATGCGCGGGCAGAGTGGGTTGGACCTGCGTACGCCAGGCCTGCGTAGGAGTGTGAACAAAAAGCCCGTCGCACTGGGCGTGGTTCTCATTTGGAATGGACAACGCGTCTGCCAGGGTGGCACCTCTCAGCCCGCCACGAGTCCGGCGCCGAGCGCGGTGGGGCCTGCATCCCTGTGCGCCTGCTGCACCCCGGGCCGCTGGTCCCCAGAACCGTCATGCCTGCCCCAGCGCACCAACGAGGCTCCGCTCACCTGCCTACACCGGCGTGTGTCAAAGAGGGCCCACTACGTGCCGGTGCAAGCTCCAAGCCCCAGTCCCGCGACCTCTGCAGCCTCCGCAGACCATCGCTGGCCCCCACGACGCTGGCCCACATTACTCCTTTCTCATTGACATACTCCACTGGTGTCCTCTTCGTCCCAGTAGGTCCCACATGTGGAACTGTGTCCTGAGTCTTGAATGGCAGTGACCCCAAGTCCGTGGCAGCAGCCACAGCACCAGACTCCCTTCGATCAGTGAAGCATAATTCCGCATCGCAGGCCTGCGACACGTGGTGCCACTAACCCTGTTCAATGCAAGCCGGCGACACGTGGTGCCACTAACCCTGTTCAACGCAAGCCGGCGACACATGGTGCCACTAACCCTGTTCAACGCAAGCCAACGACACGTGGATGAGGTCTCAGGCCTACCCTGCGAACCAGTAGATCCCACAACCAGCACTTAGTCGCGAATCATGAATGGCAGAGTCCACACCAGTGAATGCACGGAGAGGAGTAAGAGGAAGATGCGGCTCAGTCTGGACGAAAGCCGGATCAGAGTCACGGAGGTGATCGAACACTATCAACAACTGACCTGGTGCCATCAACCCTGTTCACCGCAAGTCCGCGTCCCGTGGTGCCACTGAACCGGAACTACGCAGGCCGGTGGGACCATCCAACCTAAGCCGGCGACACTCGGTGAATGGCCCGTGCTGACCGCTGCCTCAGGCCTACACTGCGGTCCAGTAGGTCACACATGTGGAACTGTGTCTTGGGTAAGATGTGGAGGAGTCCACACCATTGGACACGCCTCATCGCAGGCGGCACCCCCTAACAGCACTGGTGCCACTAACTCTGTGCGCAATGAGTCATGGGCACTATCTGGTTGGACCTTGGTGGCGTCTGAGTCCATGGCCTGGGGGTTTTCTGCATCTTCATCCGGCTGGACCGGACTTGGTGTCCGACATGTGTCTGTTCCATTCATCTCCACCATAGTGACTGTTTCAGCGTGGTTCTGCCCTCTGCATCATGCCCTGGGGGTACACCTTCCACTGTCCACCGAGACACTCAGGGACACCTTCCTGCACATAAACAATCATGCATGGCGTTTTGCTGTTTCTATGTGTGCTGCACAATGCAGCACACATAAAAACAGCAAAAACAAGGCGAAATAAAGCATTTCTCCTCGTTTCACCATGTTAAGACCAGGTTTTTCCTGGTCTTAATTATGGCGCTGCTCCAAATTTACGTCACCCTTTTAAATATGGGGCAGCGTCAAAATCAATGGGTGTTGCAGTGGAGCGCCCACCGCAACACCCATTGCCCACCCCTTTCATGCTAAGTATAGCGTGAAAGGGGGCCTTATTTACAAGGCAGCGTTAAGCCACGTTTAGTGGCTTAACGCTGCCTTGTAAATAAGGCGAAGCCCCTATCGCCACCAAAGCGTCCAAAAAAGTGACGTTATAGTGGCGATAGGGGCTTGTCAATATGCCCCTCTGTCTCCCATGAGCTCTTCTCTCTTACAACCAATCTCTCTCTCTGTGATAAGAAAAATTGAGTGAAACCCACCACAAATAACCTTGGACCCCATGTGAAGTTGGGTAGTTGGTTTAATCAACGCTTCTGTATGTAAAAGAAGAAAGTACTAGTTTGTGACTTCAGGAATCTTACTGTCTTGTTATGTTATGTTAATATGTTTTGTATAGCGCTCAAATACCGAAAGGTATCTTGGCGCTGCCTTGCAAGGAGCCAGAATCAAGAGGGTCTAAGAAAGAGGGAGTTGGCTAGTGTTTGAAAAGCCAGGTCTTCAAGGTTTTTCTAAATTGAAGGAGGTTTTGTGCTTCTTTGAGATTAAGAGAAAGGGAATTCCAGATGTACACAGTGCTGGTCCCAAAGCTTTTTCCACCACAAAGGGCTTTCTTGAAAGTTGGGACTATCACGTATTCTTAAACAAAGAGCAAGGGCACAACTCGGGACTAAGTACAACATTAATGCATTTGATTAATCAGGGACAATAGCAGACCAGGTGGGGATCATCTGGCAACTTTACACATTCTGCAATGAAAGTAGGGTAAAATCATTTATGATAGAAAACCACTCTGGGGCCTGCCATACTGTATGGCCTTGGTGCTTGCTTACTTTAGTGAGCCTGTTCCTAAGTTCTCATGCAACGGCAGGTAGACAGAGAACATGATTTACCCAAGATCAAACAATTTGTTTAATCAGGATAGCCGAGACTGCAACACAAGCCGGCTTGCTCGAATACCCTCAACCTTGCCACTATACCATGTTTTAGTGAGCAGACCGTGACACTAGGGGCTGTCACCCCTGGAGTAATACCCGTTTTTTGTTGTGGGGGTGCCTGGTTGTTAAATCTTTGGGTTAGTGGAAAGCACCACCCCCGTCTCACCACTGCCGCTTTTGTTACAGGGGGCCGATATTGCAGCTATGCTGCAAAACCGGCCCCCGGTAACAAAAACCGGCCCCCCAGGGGTCCAAAACTAGCCCCCACCCTGGCGGCCCACAAGGTAAACGCCCAATGCCTGCTACGGCCAGTCCAGCCCTGCGAGGGTCCCTTTAGGCTTTATGTCCTCCCGTCCTTGTTTGAGCCACCTGAGTGCAGCAACGTAGCGTGGGTTGCCAGCACCCGGGGCAAGGCAAGTCTTGCGCCCCTTTACCCATGGATCGTTAGCACTTCCTGGCACAAAATGTTAAAAGAAAAAAAAAATTGTAGTAAGAATTTTTTTCTTTTAAAATTTTGTGCCCCTTAAGAATTTTGCGCCCAGGGCAACCGCCCCTCTGGCCCCGCCTATGCTACGCCACTGCCTGAGTGATCTGTGTTTCTCAGCACAATAATGCTACTACAGGCAATAGCTGGTCCCCTCTGCTTTAGCCGCACACACTGGACATTGCGGGCCTCATTTATGAGGAACTGGTGTAGGGTAGCGCCCCAAGTCTTCTTGCTGCACTGCCCTACGCTGATGTGAAAGGGCGGGATGCACAGTATTTATGAAATATGGTGCATTCCTGTTCTTTCCTCCTGTGCTGGTGCACAAATTGCTACTTAGCGCCAACATAGGCACCCTTGCACCATTGGTGCAAGGGTGCCTCCATTGCAGGCCAGATTGTTTTTGTGCAGGAAGGGGCACCTTACTGAACAAAAACAATCCCGAGAGGCGTTTTCCTCCTTCTATGTGTGCTCCAGTAGCACACATGGAAAGAGGAAAAAACAAGGAGAAATAACAATATTTCTCTTCGTTACGCCTGCTCTGGGGAGGCATAAGGGCTTGGCGCTGCCCCAGGTTTATGTGAATAAGTAAACCTGGGGCAGAGTCAAAATCAATAGGTGCTGCGTGGGAAAACCAACCGCAACGCCCATGGAACTCCTCCTTGATGAGAATTTAGGAAAGGCAGCGACTTGCGCTGCTTTGTCTTACTCCATATCTATGAAGCCATGCAAAGCCAGCAAAGTGGCTTTGTGTCGCCTCATAGATATGATTGAGAGGCTTGTGCCACCTGATCGTCATCAAAAGTGACACTGTGGCGGCGCAAGCCTCTCATAAATAAGCCCCTGGGTGTCTCGCAACAGCAGTATGTTGGGCACAGCACAGACACCAAAAAAGCAATGGAATCTTACTTAAAAGATGACAGTTGTATACCCGATCTGTGTTTTATTTATTTACACAAATGGCTTTCTATGGGGCGGGCTAGGCCTCATGGAAGTTGGAGCACTGCACAGACATTGGAAACATTAAAATAGATACCTGTCAACTTTAAAAAAAAAAACATGTATGAGGAGATGGTGGGCCCTAATAGAGGTGGGGCTTCGTTCAGAGGACTGCCTAAGAGACACTTCTGTCCCCTGTCTCCACCAACTCCCCTCCTTCAAAAAATAAAAGCTTACTGAAGCTACCACAAATGGCTTCTGGCATTTTTACACCCCTTAATGGACATCGGCTGCTTACAGCCTCCGAAGACGAGCTGGAAACCCACTCTGTGTAGGGGTTTCCAGTTTGCCTTCCCTGCCACCATGTAATATCAGTTTATCACCGGGTGACTGTGTGTAGGGAGTCAACAATGTGTGACACACCGTGACACTTTGACACTGTGGCACCATGTGAGTTGGCAGGTCTGTTATTTAAGATCACATACATCAGACAGTTGAGTCTACCTTTGAAGAAAGCAGGATGGATACAGGGGTCAAACATCACACAAATGAGTGTAGTGAGTAAACATCAAGGAATGCACGATGGTTGTATTGTCAAGTAACGCTGGGGGAAATAGTAAAATGTTCCAAGATCTTAGACGCAGTTTATGAACAGCAGTGTGCCAAACAATGCTTCCCACATAGTTTCACTGAATCCACTGTACGAAAGCATATCTTGCACGAATAGGCGGGCTATAGCTCTATAAACACGCACAGGTGCAACACCACACTGAGAGAGTTTACATCCAGGAAACTCTCTCTGATAAATGGCGTTGGAGAAGGTCTACCTTGATGAGAGGGTATAACTTAACCTCGAGATTTACCTCTTACTTGCCTAGATCATTTAGGAAGGATTTGAGTTTGGCCTTGAAGACGGTGATGGTAGGTATTTCCTGAAGGTGATCGGCAGAAAATTCCATACTTCAGGGGCCGGGGGCTTGAAATATCCTCTTTCAGGCTGTAATTCCTGAACATGAGTCTTATGTTCAGGAAATGTAGGCTTCTCTTGCTTTGGGTTGTAAAGCGGTGGGCATTTAATTAGATCTTTCTGCCACGCTTGTGATCCAGCGCGATATTAGCAAACAGCATTCATACACTAGATACTCACTTGGGCCCATACATTCATACCAAGCTAATACTTACGCTGGGGTTATCAGTTGTTACTCTTTATCAAATCCCTGCTACCAATTACCTTCCGATTGAAGAGTAATGACTTACCAATGAATCCTTTGCTAATTGGGAAGTTTAAAATGAGTGACATTCCTTATAATACATAATCCTGAAATAATCACTGAGTCAGGAAGTTTTAAAATGTTTATCTAAAGATTTAGCAGAGTAAATTACAGAAACACATGGTACTTAATCGCATATCACGTGTGAGAAGTTGGCCTGGTATATGCTGTTCACTAATTAAAGTGGACACCTTGCACCAGGGCAAATCGACTCTTATGGTAGATAGGTTTAAGACAACCTTTTAAAGAAAGCTATCCTAGTGGTAGCTGTGGAGAGCAGCCTTCAGGCTAAGTCTCGGAGGAATGTAAAGCAGCTTGTTTTACCATATAATCTCTTGAATCACCAAATGAAAAGACACCACACAGGTATATATATCAAATATATATGTATTTATTTCTAAATAACTCTCTACTAATCTCTTTATGAGATTAGAAGACAAACATATGCACAAATCAACGTTTCACAATAAGTTAAGCACAAAATATGGCTGGGGCCCTAGGGGCGTACCAGACCATATACTAAGTAAGAGACTTAGAAACAACGACTTGCAGGGAGACAAGGCCTAGGGCCTTCAGAAGTGCTGGGGCCTCCCAAAACCACCCAAGGCAGGTAAGTAAAGGACCCACGGGGGACGCGTGCAGTGTGGATACACAGGCGCGAATCGCCGTTAACTTCAATGGGGCAAGTCGCGGTTGGAAATAAAGAGTTTTAGGATACTTCGGGAGAACCTACAAGCAAGTCACTTACAGGGTAAGTAGTTCTAGGGCCCACACCCACAGGAGCACCGTAGTGCTGGAGTTACCTCACCCAGGGAAGCCGGGTGCACAGGTGTCCTTTGGTGTCGGGTCGCGGCGTCGTTTTCAATGGCGAACAAAGAAGACTTGCTGCTTGCGGGAGCTGAAGAAGTGTCCGGTGGAATCCAAGCCTGGATTCTGAAGAAGGATGACCTGAAAGCAGAGGGGACAGTGTTCAAAGTCACTTGGCAGTGACCCGGGGCAAGGAAGATGGATGCCCACCGTCGTCGGTTGATTCAGGTCGGTTGTGGGTGCCTTGACTCTTCAGCCACGTGGTCCAGGAGGTGTCGACGACGACCAGGAGCTGGATTCGGTGTGTCCCTCGACGTCTGCAGCTGACTGCGGTGTCGGCAACTCGATAGGAGCCAACAAGCCTTGGCAGCAGCAAGTCTCGGGGAGATGAAGAAAAGTCGATGGCGCAGACCAGCAAGGTCTGAGGGACTCACCCAGCGAGGGTAAGTCAGGGCAGGCCTGGAGCAACCAGGGGAGCCCTTTGGTTTCTTTAAGAAGTCTTCTGGGGACCCACAAGCCGAGCGGGCAAGGGATCGCGAAGACACCTCGGGCGGAATCACTCAACAGGGGCCCACGGTCACTCGGGACGGTGTAGGCCTCTGATCTTCGGAGGGATTCCTGCTGGAGGTCGGGACCACACGTGGTCCAAAGCACAAGTTCGTAGAACGTTGTGAAGGGGTTGCACTCGACAATAGTGCACGGTACCCAGGGGTCGCGGTTCCTCGTTACTCGTGGGGTCCACTTGCCTCAGCTTCGCTGGGGACTCACGATGGCCTGGGAGAGGTCAGGAAATCCACTTCTTGGGCTGCAGGGACTTCGGACTCCGGCGGGAGCGGCATAGTTTGCGACCGTCGTTGTCGTTTTTGGTGCCTGCCAAGCAGGGGAGTCACTCCTTGACTCCAAGGGAGATTCTTCTGTCTTCCAAAGGTAGTGGAACGTCGAAGGGCCAGGATTCTTCTGTAGAGCGTCGTCCAGGGGTTATCTGCTTTGCAATGGCAAGGTTCCCCCTCTTATACTAAAAAGAGGGGATGGACTAGCTCTATGACCCCACCTATGGGAGGGTCAAGGGAGGGGGTGGCTACACCCACTTCCCTTTGTCCAGTTTCGCGCCAGAGCAGGGGCAGGTAGCCCCTGAGCTGGTTTGAACTGGCATATGCACAGAGGAGCCTTCTGCTCCCCCAGTGCAGGACTTCAAAGCACTCTAAGAGTGCACCCACCCAGCCCCAATACACTAAACCCTGTCTGGAAGGTGGTTACACCTCCCTGTGACAGGATGCCTATTGTTGGGCTTCCTCCACTGCGAGTTTCGGTCATCAGCAGGAGGGCAGCCCAGTGTCTGTGACTGGTGGCATCCATTTTGTGATGCCAGGGCTCTTTAGGATTCTACCGCGTTTCCACAGCAGGTACATGTCTTATCCCTCTAGAAGGGTGGAATGCTACCCCCGCCGCCAAGATTGGCGGGGGGTAGTATTCCAAGATGTTTGACACCAAACACGACATGTTTTGATGCAGCCATTCCAAAGTTAGCATTTACCGCGAGGATATAATGCACTTAAATAGTATATGGTTTAACCGCATCCACAAACAGCACCAGAGAATAGACTCTGAGAGCTGCAGAGGGGCCCTGCTCAGGCAGAGGCACCCCCTCACATAGAAGCCAAGCACCCTGCCCTCAGGATTGATAGGGCCTGCCTTAGGGGTGACTGATAGGTTTATATGTGTGTGCAGGAGAGATATAGGAAACCTATATCTCAGTGAGGAGTGCTAGCACCACCTCACCCAGGCTGCAGTAGCAGGCCTGTGGTGTCAGATTTAGACTGCTTCCCAGGGGTGGCATAACACATGCTGCAGCCCCTGGTAGGCCTGTGAAGTACCTATGCCCTTGGCACCTAAGGTACCATATACTAGGGACTCATAAGGCACCACAGTATCCAATCACTAGTGCACCTAGAGTGCACTCCATGTCGTTTAGAGAGAACAGAGAGGCTGGGGCCCTGATTGGCAGGGACCCAGCCAGACTATAGCCAGAAACCAGTGCTAACATCAGAAAAAAAGTGGGGGCAACATAAGAGGCAGATCCTACTCTCCTACACAACCCCCCCAAACGTAGGGACACTAAACTAACCTTGACCAGTTGAGTCTTCGTGTTCAAAGTGGAAATACCTTGAGAGTCCATCTGCATTGGCATGTTGGGTCCCAGGCCTATGTTCCACTGTATAGTCCATCCCCTGTAGGGAAATGGACCACCTCAAAAGTTTTGGGTTTTCACCTTTCATCTGCTTTAGCCATAGGAGGGGCTTGTGGTCAGTCTGAACTATGAAGTGAGTACCAAACAAGTATGGCCTCAGCTTCTTCAGGGCCCATACCACAGCAAAGGCCTCCCTCTCTATAGCTGACCAACGTTTCTCTCTAGGGGTCAGCCTTCTGCTAATAAAAGCTACTGGCTGGTCTTGACCTTCATCATTCAGTTGAGACAGTACAGCTCCCACACCCAGCTCAGAAGCATCTGTTTGGACAATGAACTTTTTGGTGTAGTCTGGACTCTGTAAGATGGGGGCAGTGCACATGGCCTGCTTTAGGTCTTCAAATGCCTTTTGACAGCTAGCTGTCCACTGAACCTTTTTTGGCATTTTCTTAGAGGTAAGATCATTCAAGGGGTCACTATAGATCCATATCCCTTGACAAACCTCCTATAGTACCCAGTCAGGCCTAAGAAGGCTCTCACCTGTGTCTGGGTGGTTGGAGCAACCCATTCCATTATGGTTTGGATTTTGCTCTGTAAAGGCTGAACCTGGCCTCCACCTACAAGGTGGCCCAGGTACACAACCTGACTCTGCCCTATCTGGCACTTGGTGGCCTTGATAGTGAGGCCTGCTTTCTGCAGGGCCTCCAAAACATTTCTGAGGTGGACCAGGTGATCCTGCCAGGAGGAACTAAAGACAGCAATATCATCTAGATAAGCTGAGCAATAAGTTTCCATCCCTGCCAGAACTTTATTCACCAACCTCTGAAAAGTGGCAGGTGCATTTTTCAATCCAAAGGGCATCACCACAAAGTGGTAGTGCCCACCAGGGGTCGAAAATGCTGTTTTGGCTTTTGCATCATCAGCTAATCTGATTTGCCAGTAGCCAGCTGTTAGGTCAAATGTGCTTAGATACTTGGCTGAGGCCAAAGTATCAATCAGCTCATCTGCCCTTGGTATGGGATAGGCATCAGTCCTAGTGACTGCATTGAGGCCTCTGTAGTCTACACAAAACCTCATTTCTTTCTTACCACCCTGGGTATGAGGTTTGGGTACCAGGACTACTGGGCTAGCCCAAGGGCTATCTGAAGGCTCAATCACGCCTAACTCCAACATTTTCTGGACTTCAGTCCTGATACAGTCCCTGACATGGTCAGGTTGCCTGTAGATTTTATTCTTGACAGGCAGACTGTCCCCAGTGTCCACCTCATGGGTGCACCAGGTAGTCTGACTAGGGGTCAGGCTAAACATATGTCTAAACTGTTGCAGAACTTGTCTGCACTCAGTTTGCTGATGGTCAGTGAGGCTGCTTGCCAAAGCAACACCATCTACTGACCCATCATCAGGGTTCTGAGAGAGCAGGTCAGGGAGAGGGTCACTCTCCTCCTCCTGGTCCTCATCAGTTGCCATGAGCAAGCCCATGTCAGCCCTGTCAACATATGGCTTTAATCTGTTGACATGAAGCACCCTTAGGGGGCTCCTGGGAGTTCCAAGATTCACCAGATAGGTGACTTCTCCCTTCTGTTCAACTATTGTATGGGGGCCACTCCACTTGTCCTGGAGGGCTGCTGGGGCCACAGGCTCCAACACCCACACTTTCTGTCCTGGCTGGTATACAGTCAGCACAGCCTTTGGTCATGCCAAGCTTTTTGCAATTCTTGGCTGGCCTCCAGGTTTTTGGTTGCCTTTTTCATGTACTCTGCCATCCGGGAGCGGAGACCAAGTACATAGTCCATCACATCTTGTTTGGGGGCTTGAGAGGTAACTCCCAGCCCTCTTTTACCAAACATAGTGGACCTCTCACAGGATGCCCAAACAGAAGCTCAAATGGGCTGTAACCAACCCCCTTCTGTGGAACCTCTCTGTATGCAAACAACAGGCAAGGAAGAAGAAGGTCCCATTTCCGCCTAAGCTTCTCTGGGAGTCCTTTAATCATTCCTTTCAAGGTTTTGTTGAAGCGTTCAACTAAACCATTGCATTGTGGGTGATAGGGGGTGGTGAACTTATAAGTTACACCACACTCCTTCCACATTGCTTTCAGATATCCTGACATGAAGTTGGTACCTCTGTCAGAAATGACCTCCTTTGGAAAACCCACTCTGGAGAAAACTCCAATGAGGGCTCTTGCCACCACAGGTGCTGTGGTGGTCCTCAGAGGAATTGCCTCTGGGTACCTGGTGGCATGATCCACTACCACCAGGATAAATCTGTGCCCAGATGCAGTCTGAGGGTCAAGGGGACCAACAATGTCAATCCCTACCCTTTCAAAGGGTACCCCCACCACAGGTAGTGGTATCAGGGGGCCTTTGTTGTGCCACCTGCCTTACCACTGGCTTGGCAAGTGACACAGGAGCGACAAAACTCCTTTGTGTCCTCTGACATATGTGGCCAATGAAAATGTGGAACAAGCCTGTCCCAGGTCTTGTTTTGGCCCAAGTGACCTGCTAAAGGGATATCATGTGCTAAGGTCAAGAGGAACCCCTAAACTTCTGAGGTATTACCAACCTCCTGGTGGCTCCAGGGGCTGGGTCTCTACCCTCAGAATATAGGAGTCCCTCATCCCAATAAACTTTATGGGACCCACTAGCACTCCCAGCAGCCTCAGCAGCAGCCTGCTGTCTGAGGGGTTCAAGAGAGGGGCAGCACTGTTGCTCCTTACTCAGATCTTCCCTAGAAGGGCCCCCTGCCCCCAAGAACTCAACCTGGTCAGGTTCAAGTCCCTCTGGGGCAGTTCCTTCTTCAGGTTCTGCTTCACCTCCCTCTGGAAGTGAATCCTTGATCTGAGACAGAGGGGAAGGCACTGCCTTAACCCTACTGCTCCTCCTCTTGGGAAGCATCTGGTCCATTGTTCCAGGATCCAGAGCTGGTTCAGTGTCATGCATTCTTGCTTGTGACCTGGTCACAGCAAATACCTCTGCAGGGATGCCCAACATCTCAGCATGAGTCCATAACTCTACTTCAGACCAGGCTGAAGTCTCTAGATCATTGCCCAATAGACATTCTACAGGGAGGTCTGCACTGACTACAACCTTCTTGAGGCCAGTTACCCCTCCCCAGGAGAAATTCACAACTGCCAGACTATGGTTGGTCTGGACATTGCTTGCATTGGTCACCTGGTACATTTCACCCAGGATGATCTGTCCAGGGTCCACTAGGTCCTCTGCCACCATGGTGACACTAGCACCTGTGTCCCTAAATGCCAAAGCCTGTTTGCCATTTATCAAAGGCTGCTGTTTGTACTTGCCCAGATTACTGGGGCTTACTAGGAAGGACATATCAATGTTTCCCTCACAAATCAGCATTGCCTGAGTGGTCACTCTGACTAGGTCAGAATCCACTTCAGAACCCAGGGTCAACCCTACTACACCCTTATTCTGCGTACCACCTCCACCAGTAGCTGAGCTAGGGGGCACAGTTGCCTTAGGGGCAGGAGTGGTGGTGGTTTGGTCTTTGGACTTGGTACAATCAGAAGTCCAGTGCCCTTTCTGTTTACAGAATTTGCACCAGGGCTTCTTTTGGCCTTTTCCCTTGTTGGACTGTGACTCCCCACCAGATGCAGATTTTTGGGGCCCTTGTGAAGACTTCTGGTCTTTTGACTTATCCCCACCTTTCTCAGAGCCTTTAGGATCTTGCTTCTTAGTGTCACCCCCTTGGTTCTGGGTTTTCTGCCTCACCCTGGTTCTGACCCATTTGTCTGCCTTCTTTCCCAATTCTTGGGGAGAGGTCAGATCAGAGTCCACCAGGTACTGATGCAACAACTGGTTCTGGCAATTATTTAGGATCTGTTCTCTCATCATCAGATTATACAATCCCTTGAAATCAGTAACCCTACTGCCAACCAGCCAACCCTCTAGAGCCTTGGTTGCACAATCAACAAAGTCAGTCCAGTCCTGAGTCTGTGCCTTCTGGGTATCTCTGAACTTCAACCTGTACTGCTCAGTGGTTAAGCCAAACCCATCTATCAGTGCACTCTTCAGGACCTCATAATCATCAGCATCCTCCTCTCTAACAGTGAGGAGCTTGTCTCTTCCTTTATCTGAAAAGGAGAGCCACAAGATTGCTGCCCACTGCTTTTGGGGGACCTGCTGTACTCTACAGGCCCTCTCCATAGCAGTTATCCACTTGTGGATATCATCCCCACTCTGGTAGGGAGGAACAACCTTGCTCAGGTTCCTATGGTCAGGAATATATTCTCTGCCTCTAGGGACACTGTTGCTGCCACCAGGGGTTCTAACCCCTCTTTTCTAGAAGCTCTCTGGATCTCCAGGGCTTCCCTATCCAGTGCCAACTGCTTGGTTCTGAGGGCCACTCTGGCTTCCTCATACTGGAGCAGTTTGCACCTTCTCTCAGAGGAGGTCTCTCTTAAGGAAAAGTATGAGCTCCTCTGCTGGACAAATTCTCTGCCAGAGTGATAAGAGTGGTCAGATTCCCTGGAAGGGGATCTGTGCCTCTCCTCCTCTCTGTCAGTTCTCTTAGGGAGAATTCCTCTGTCCTTTTCAGGCCCCTTGGAGCCTGGCCCTTCAATCACAGAGTCTTGGTCATTCTGATTTTCATCATCTGACCCAGATACTATGACTGACCCACCCACTGATTCAAACCCTTTAGCTCCTAGAGCCAATCTAAGGTCATCTGCTGTTAGCAGATCTATCAGGTGCAGTGTTGAGGGACTCTGTCCTAGCCTCAGGTGTCTGTCAACACACATGGCTCTCAAGTCAGAGAAAGCCATGTCCTTATACTGAGGCTGAGTGGATCCACTGGGTCCACCCTTTAAGGACATTCTAGTGTTGTGCAGTGTTGTACTACCTACACTAGTTTGTGGCCTACTGATCCTAGCTTGAGCTGTGGAAAGGGTGTGCTATCCCTTGGCACACAGCTCTAAGTTCAGTAGAACTTATTGATACTAAGCTTGACTTTATATGTACCTTGAGTACCTATAATGGTTTTCAGTTAGTAATTCAAATAGAGATTTTCTGGTAAAACAATGGCAAGCTGGAATCCCACACGCTGCCCACCAATGTGAGAAGTTGGCCTGGTATATGCTGTTCACTAATTAAAGTGGACACCTTGCACCAGGGCAAATCGACTCTTATGGTAGATAGGTTTAAGACAACCTTTTAAAGAAAGCTATCCTAGTGGTAGCTGTGGAGAGCAGCCTTCAGGCTAAGTCTCGGAGGAATGTAAAGCAGCTTGTTTTACCATATAATCTCTTGAATCACCAAATGAAAAGACACCACACAGGTATATATATCAAATATATATGTATTTATTTCTAAATAACTCTCTACTAATCTCTTTATGAGATTAGAAGACAAACATATGCACAAATCAACGTTTCACAATAAGTTAAGCACAAAATATGGCTGGGGCCCTAGGGGCGTACCAGACCATATACTAAGTAAGAGACTTAGAAACAACGACTTGCAGGGAGACAAGGCCTAGGGCCTTCAGAAGTGCTGGGGCCTCACAAAACCACCCAAGGCAGGTAAGTAAAGGACCCACGGGGGACGCGTGCAGTGTGGATACACAGGCGCGAATCGCCGTTAACTTCAATGGGGCAAGTCGCGGTTGGAAATAAAGAGTTTTAGGATACTTCGGGAGAACCTACAAGCAAGTCACTTACAGGGTAAGTAGTTCTAGGGCCCACACCCACAGGAGCACCGTAGTGCTGGAGTTACCTCACCCAGGGAAGCCGGGTGCACAGGTGTCCTTTGGTGTCGGGTCGCGGCGTCGTTTTCAATGGCGAACAAAGAAGACTTGCTGCTTGCGGGAGCTGAAGAAGTGTCCGGTGGAATCCAAGCCTGGATTCTGAAGAAGGATGACCTGAAAGCAGAGGGGACAGTGTTCAAAGTCACTTGGCAGTGACCCGGGGCAAGGAAGATGGATGCCCACCGTCGTCGGTTGATTCAGGTCGGTTGCGGGTGCCTTGACTCTTCAGCCACGTGGTCCAGGAGGTGTCGACGACAACCAGGAGCTGGATTCGGTGTGTCCCTCGACGTCTGCAGCTGACTGCGGTGTCGGCAACTCGATAGGAGCCAACAAGCCTTGGCAGCAGCAAGTCTCGGGGAGATGAAGAAAAGTCGATGGCGCAGACCAGCAAGGTCTGAGGGACTCACCCAGCGAGGGTAAGTCAGGGCAGGCCTGGAGCAACCAGGGGAGCCCTTTGGTTTCTTTAAGAAGTCTTCTGGGGACCCACAAGCCGGCGGGCAAGGGATCGCGAAGACACCTCGGGCGGAATCACTCAACAGGGGCCCACGGTCACTCGGGATGGTGTAGGCCTCTGATCTTCGGAGGGATTCCTGCTGGAGGTCGGGACCACACGTGGTCCAAAGCACAAGTTCGTAGAACGTTGTGAAGGGGTTGCACTCGACAATAGTGCACGGTACCCAGGGGTCGCGGTTCCTCGTTACTCGTGGGGTCCACTTGCCTCAGCTTCGCTGGGGACTCACGATGGCCTGGGAGAGGTCAGGAAATCCACTTCTTGGGCTGCAGGGACTTCGGACTCCGGCGGGAGCGGCGTAGTTTGCGACCGTCGTTGTCGTTTTTGGTGCCTGCCAAGCAGGGGAGTCACTCCTTGACTCCAAGGGAGATTCTTCTGTCTTCCAAAGGTAGTGGAACGTCGAAGGGCCAGGATTCTTCTGTAGAGCGTCGTCCAGGGGTTATCTGCTTTGCAATGGCAAGGTTCCCCCTCTTATACTAAAAGAGGGGATGGACTAGCTCTATGACCCCACCTATGGGAGGGTCAAGGGAGGGGTGGCTACACCCACTTCCCTTTGTCCAGTTTCGCGCCAGAGCAGGGGCAGGTAGCCCCTGAGCTGGTTTGAACTGGCATATGCACAGAGGAGCCTTCTGCTCCCCCAGTGCAGGACTTCAAAGCACTCTAAGAGTGCACCCACCCAGCCCCAATACACTAAACCCTGTCTGGAAGGTGGTTACACCTCCCTGTGACAGGATGCCTATTGTTGGGCTTCCTCCACTGCGAGTTTCGGTCATCAGCAGGAGGGCAGCCCAGTGTCTGTGACTGGTGGCATCCATTTTGTGATGCCAGGGCTCTTTAGGATTCTACCGCGTTTCCACAGCAGGTACATGTCTTATCCCTCTAGAAGGGTGGAATGCTACCCCCGCCGCCAAGATTGGCGGGGGGGTAGTATTCCAAGATGTTTGACACCAAACACGACATGTTTTGATGCAGCCATTCCAAAGTTAGCATTTACCGCGAGGATATAATGCACTTAAATAGTATATGGTTTAACCGCATCCACAAACAGCACCAGAGAATAGACTCTGAGAGCTGCAGAGGGGCCCTGCTCAGGCAGAGGCACCCCCTCACATAGAAGCCAAGCACCCTGCCCTCAGGATTGATAGGGCCTGCCTTAGGGGTGACTGATAGGTTTATATGTGTGTGCAGGAGAGATATAGGAAACCTATATCTCAGTGAGGGGTGCTAGCACCACCTCACCCAGGCTGCAGTAGCAGGCCTGTGGTGTCAGATTTAGACTGCTTCCCAGGGGTGGCATAACACATGCTGCAGCCCCTGGTAGGCCTGTGAAGTACCTATGCCCTTGGCACCTAAGGTACCATATACTAGGGACTCATAAGGCACCACAGTATCCAATCACTAGTGCACCTAGAGTGCACTCCATGTCGTTTAGAGAGAACAGAGAGGCTGGGGCCCTGATTGGCAGGGACCCAGCCAGACTATAGCCAGAAACCAGTGCTAACATCAGAAAAAAAGTGGGGGCAACATAAGAGGCAGATCCTACTCTCCTA
>CAWUFW010018122.1:0-234495 GCA_963921515.1 Calotriton arnoldi | reverse complement strand
ATCATCGGTTCTATTGTACTGGAGGGACACGTAGTTAATTATACTTCAGTGGTTGCATGTTCTAGAAGGGCATGTGTTTACTGTGACTCACGGTGTTCAGAAAATACTTGGTTGCAGGCACATGGATAATTGCTAACATGTGGAATAAGTGCTTGCACATGAAACCATTATAAGCAACTGCCACGGGAAATACTAAACGTGCACCTGACACAAATAATAATTTACTAAGGAAACAAGCCTTAAATAAACACAAGGATAATTACAAGCATGTGGAGCAGACATGGGGCTTGGTACAAACATGATGATAGTCACAAACGTGGAGCATTACAATCATGAGGAAAATATTGAAATCTGGCACATGGCAATGCTAGTTTATGCCTAGCAAAACACAGAACCAACTGAACTCTTTAGACTCTTCGTGTAAAAAGGTTCGTCTAAAAGATAGGGGGAACAACATTTAGCCTAAGCTGTGTAAAAGGAGGGTAGGACTACATGGCTCTTAGTGCTATAAACTGATGCACATATGGGGCATGCTGGCATGCAACAGTTAGTAATCATAACATTTCCTCCCCACAAAGGGTGACACACAGGGCGAGGTTTATGGGGGTTTAGTGCATGAAAGAGTCATACCAACCAGGAGGCATGGACGTTCCCAGCAGGTTCCCATGATCGATCATCTGGGCCGTAACCCTTCCAATCTATTAAGTAGAACAAACAGCCATTTACTCTCTTTGAGTCAAGGATTTTCTGTACTGCGAATTCTAGATGACCATCAATTTTTAGAGGAGGTGGTGGTGGTAGTGGTTGGGTTTGGGCATGACAAGGTCAGAGCAGAGAGACATGGAACACTGGGTGAAAGGGCATGTCCTCTGGTAGTTGTAGTCTGACAGAGACTGGGTTAATTATTTGCTTAATAGTATAAGGCCCTCAATATCGTGGATGTAATTTACGCGGTTCCTGAGTTTGTAATTATTCAAATACAAATAAACATGGAGTTAGTACAGCATCGTCCTCCCATGTCCTTCCTTTGGCCCCTTCTGAATCTAACCCATCTAATTTACTGACATCTTTCATTCCTCCAAATGAAGAAAAACTAAAAAGATTTCTTCTATCATGTAAACCTGGATCACCATTTGACCCTTGCCCCCCATATAATAAAAGAAATAACAGAGGTTATCGACCCTGTTTATGCAGAGGTATTTAATACCTCCCTCCAAACTGGCTCACTTCCTTTTTTATAGAAACAAGCTAGTGTCATCCCACTACTAAAGAAACCTTCAGCAGATAGTAAGATTCTATCTAATGTTAGACCTATATCTCTTTCCTGAGCAGCCACCAAAATACTAGAATCTATAGTAAATAAACAACTCTCAGAGTTTTTAGAATCTTATCACCTCATGCACCCGTCTCAGTCAGGTTTTCGATCTCGACACAGCACCAAAACTGCGCTGCGGAAGTCACTGAGTCACTACAAAAATGTCTTTAGACTGCTGACACAATGCCGCACTTATTCTGTTCGAGCTCTATGCAGCGTTCAACACTGTCCCCCATGGCATCCTTTTACAACGCCTGTCTGATTGTGGGGTCAGGGGTGCGGCACTTGTTTGTCTGACCTCGTTTCTCTTTGAGCAAGAGCAAACAATTTGGATGAAACCTCACCTCTCCAAGCCAAACCTCTAAGATGTAGGATACCCTAAGGCTCTGCTCATACCTCTACACTGTTTATAATGTACATGTCTTCTTTAGCCACCCTGGTTGAGACATTCGGCATTATGATAGTTTCGTATGCCGACAATACCCTGCTGGTCTTTTGCTACCTGGCAATTTAAGAATCCCACAAAGTTCCCTTCTCAAATTGCATGAGAGCAATCTTAGGTTGGCTCAAAGAAAGCAAAACAGAAATCATACTGTTAGGGCCTAACCCTAATGCAGGTTGTGATAGTGCCTGGCCCAAGGATGGACCTCCCCCAATCCTGGCAGCTAAAGCCTTGGGGTCATCTGCGATAATGTCCTATCTTTTAAGACCCAGATCCACTCAGTTGCTAGAAACTGTATGTGGATCCTTAAGGCTCTCAGGAAATTCCTCCCCCTTCTTCCATGGGAGGCCTGCAAAACCGTAGTTCAAGCTACTATCTTCTCTCGGCTGGGCTACGTGAATGCCTTGTACCTTGGTTTAACTGCATATTTAGGCGTGCAAGTGGTCCAAAATGTGGCAGCGCGCCTCCTCTTTATTTTGCAAAAAGGTACCTCCACTTCACCATACCTTACCCACCTGCACTGGGTCTCTGTCAATAAAAGGATCATCTTTAAAGCACTGACTTTAGCACAGAGGGCCCTGAATAACATCGGTCCCAGCTATCTGAACAAAAGAATCACTTAGTACCAGCTCAGCAGAAATCTATGTTCCAGTCAGGCCCACATGATATAGGTTCCTCCTTTTAAAAGGAGACGTGGTGGGACCACTCTTTAGTATGCATTGCGAAAATGTGGAACCTCCTCCCCTATCAACTCAGAAGCACAGAAACTGAATCAATCTTCCGCAAATGTTTAAAAACGTACCCGTTTAGCTTATAATATCTTATTTCACTCTATCCTCTTATTATCTTGTCCTTGGTAGCGCTGGGACACTCATTTTTGAGTAGCTGTTCACGCTATACAAATACCTCTCATTCATTCATTCATTCTTTCAAGCCGTAGGTGATTACTTGCCAGCCATACTTGATCACCCACTTTGTAAGCTGGTTGTGGTGTGCGACGTTTGTTTGCGTGTCTCATCATACTTCTCTTGGTTTGTTGGAGTTGTATTCGTACAGCTTGTTGAATCTCAGATAATTGCTTCAGGAAGGTCTGTAGTGAGGGAACTGAGATTCCTACATCTGGCATTTTTTTACTGTTTATATATGTGGGTTGATGCCTGTCATGCAGTAAAAAGGAGATACCTAAGCAGCGGAGTGTTCTGTGTTATTTTATGCAAACTCCACGAGAAGTCAAACATTTTCCCATTCTGAAGAGTGACAAGTTAATTGACATCAAACGATCTGTTCTAGTGCTTGATTTACTCGTTCTGCCTGACCATCTGTTTGTGAGTGGTAAGTGGACGAGAGACGAGCATCGATATCTAAGGATTTGCACAGGTTTTGCCAAAACCTTGATACAAATTGAGGGCTCTATCGGAAATAAAGATTGATGAGAGACCATGTAATCGTAAATTGTAGTGGGTGAATAATGCTACAAGTGCTTTAGCGGTAAGGATCCCCTCTTAAAGAATTAAATGTGCCATTGTAGAGAACAGACCCACTACTACCCATATAGTAGTATAAACATTGGAATTTGGCAAATTGGTTACAAAGTCCATACTGATGGCATGCCAGGGGTATGGAGGCACTGGCAAGGGGTGCAATAAACCCAATGATGGAGCATGGACCGACTTATTCTGGGCGCATACGGGACAGGCTTGTACTTAAGTGTGCACATCCATGGATAGGTTAGGCCACCAAAGCCATCTTTTACAGTTAGCAGGAGTTTTTGAATGCCAGAATGTCCAGCAAGTGGTTTATCATGGCACCAATTTAACACCTTATGTCTGAGTTTTTCAGTGGTTACACACAAGTTGTTACCATGGTAGGGGTGTCCATCCTTTACCAGATTATCATCTTCTGTGATCCATTCATCTAAATTCATCTGCTGCATCCCTTGTTTTATCTTATCCAAAAACTGTTGTTTAGTACAAGTACCTATTACCTGCTCAGAACCTAATAGATTGTGTGGTGGGTTATGTGCTAATTAGGGTGAATCATGACCCCAATGTGATAATATATCTGCCTTGGTCTGATGTGTTCCAGGGTGGTACGTAAGAACAAAATTATTTTCACTAAAAAACAAGAGCCATCTAACCTGTCTGTGTGTCAAGTGCTTGAGGGATAGAAAAGAATTCACATTTTTATGATCTGTGTAACCTGTAACTGTATGTTCTGCACCCAGTAGATAGTGGCACCACTCCTGAAAACATAATGATCCAGTATCGGGGTATCTTTCATAGATTCACATGGTGGAATCATTCCCCGATGTCGAAGTGGGAGTCCCAAGGTAATATAAATAAAGCAGTAGTAAAACTCTTTCATGGGCTATAATGGTGATAACCATGCATTTAATAGCCTATCTACCTCCTTTTCCAAAACAGGACCAAACTTTAGGTACAACCAATCAGTAACCAGCACCCTCTTGTGTATTCTGTTGACTTTCGCACCTGATCCAGGAGAACAGGTATTAGTGGTAAAGGGTATCTGAAAGAGACACGTTAGTGATAGATTCCTTACCTTAGCATATCCCCAGGCGTCAGACTGGATCCGGAAAGTTTTTTGTCAGCAGTACCCCTGCGCGTCGGTAGGTGGCGTTGTGCGGCTCCGCGTTCGTCGCTGGCGTCGTAAGCGCCAAGATGACGTCACGGAGACTACTTAGGCACCACCCATGCGCGCTGACGTCAGTTCTTTCTTTTTCCGCTCCAGCAAGCGCAGATCTGGTTGGAACACGTACCCTAGTCCTTTTTTGACTAATTTCTTTTTGGGATTTTGTCCTACTTCTTTGAGTCTTTGACTCCTGGTGCCTCGTAGGGATGCCTCGGTTTACATCCTGCGGGGCCTGCCGCCATATGATGTCGGTGGCTGACCCCCATGGCGTCTGTTTCTACGGAGCGCGGCCATGACTTCCGGTCATGTTCCGACTGTCTAGCCATGGCTCCGCAGGCTTTGCGGGAGCGGTCCCGAAGGCTGCTGGAGGCCCGACAGTCGTCTCCGCGTCGTTCGAGGTCCAGGGGTCGCTCGAGGACCCGACCGCGGAGCCATCTTCATCGCTCCTCGGGGTCCACGTCTTCACCCTCAGAATCGGGTAAGAGATGTCGCATGTAACGGTCGAAGAAGCGCGTACGCTCTTCGACCTCCCCCCCGTCGGTCTCCGGACGCGGACGGGGGGTCCGGGGGTCCTTCCCCCATGGCTCCGTTGGAGCCTGTGAGTCCCGCGGCCTACCCTCCCTACCAGGGTCCGTCGGAGGCTCCGGCCCAGGTGCAAGTGTTCTTACCGCCATGGGCTGCCTTTTCAGGCCTAGGGCTCCCGCCGGCGTGCCTTCGGGCCCCGCGGTCCCTATTGAGGGCCCTTGCTTGCCACCGGCGGCTCCGGCCCCGGCGCCGCAAGGTCCTCCGCCGGCGGCTCCGGCCCCGGCGCCGCAAGGTCCTCCGTCGGCGGCTCCGGCCCCGGCGCTGCTAGGTCCTCTGCCGGCGGCTCCGGCCCCGGCGCCCCCTGTGGCTCCATTCCCGGCGCTGCGCTGGGTTCCGTCGTCCCACCTCCTAAGTGGGACATGAAGCCGGATCGGCGCCGATCGGCGCCGTTCCCGTCGCCGTTCCCAGTGCCGTTGGAGCGGAGGACTCAGAGGATGCAGGTGGCCTTGCCCTCTCCTCTGAGCCTGGGTTTGTGTCTCCTCCCACTCTCCTGGAGGATGGCGCCACATACACTGTGGTACTCCGTAGAGCTGCTGAGGCTCTTGACCTTCACCTGCCTACTGTTACCCTCAAATCCTCCTTACTGAAGTGCTTCAGCCGGTGGCAAGTTCTATTGAACCTCTGCTTCCGTTCAATGAGGCCTTCACGGAAGTTTTGATGGGCACCTGGTCTAGGCCAGCCACAGGGGTTCCTGTGGATAAAAACGTGGCCAGGCGTCACAGCCGGCACCAGGTGACCCTGCCTTTTTGACGTCTCATCCGACACCGGAAAGCCTGGTCATTCAGGCTTCCACTTCCCAAACAGCATTCCCTACCGCTCCGCTGGATAAGGAATCAAACGGGCTGGAGCAGCTTAGCAAACGGTTGTTTTCCTCTGCCAGCCTGGGGCTGAGGTCGGTCAACACTGCATGCCTCTTGGGCCGCTATTCTCACGCTGTGTGGGGCACGGTGGCGCAAACTCTGCCCCAGTGCTCGGACGAGGTTCAGGCTGTGCTTTCCCAAGCTGTTGCAGAGGGGTAGGATGCCGCGTAGTTCGCCATTCGGTGTGGGTTGGACACCACGGACTCTTTAGGTAGAGCCATCTCCACAACGGTGGCCTTGCGGCGACATGCCTGGCTGCGGTCCACAGGGTTTTCAGGGGATGTTCAGAGTTCCCTCATGGACATGCCTTTTGATGGTACTCGCCTATTTGGCGATAAGGCAGACAGCACCCGGCCGGCCACGTCTACCTTTCGTTCCTTTTGTGGCCACGGAAGGGGCGCCCCTACACGTCCGTTCAACCTAAGGCCTGCGCAGAGCCAGCCTCAGCACGGCCGAGGGCGTGGTGGCCGCCATGGCGGCACAGGGGGCCAGCGTGCGGGTCAGCCCACCTCCGCTCCCGCAGCATCCGCCTCAAAGCCTTCCTAGTCCGCACTTTAGGGTACACCCCACGCCGGTGGGCAGCAGGATTCAACATCACCTCCCCCACTGGCGCTCTGTCACTTCGGACAGCTGGGTGCTGCAAATCGTCCGAAGGGGCTACTTCCTCCCCTTCGAGTCTGCCCCCCCGTCCATGCCACTTCAGTTCCACCGCATGTCGGGGGATCACTTAGCGCTTCTCCGACAGGAAGTCACGGCCCTCTTGGCCAAGGGGGCCATCGAGCTCGTTTCTGGGCCAGAAGTAGGACATG
Organism: Calotriton arnoldi; assembly: GCA_963921515.1. Taxonomy (NCBI): domain Eukaryota; kingdom Metazoa; phylum Chordata; class Amphibia; order Caudata; family Salamandridae; genus Calotriton; species Calotriton arnoldi. Next base: position 227,835 of record CAWUFW010018122.1, on the reverse strand, counting down.
GTTGTTATTCCCGCTACTTTCTGGTCCCCAAACAGGACAAGGGGGGCTTGCGCCCCCTCTTGGACCTCTGGAACGTCAATCGCTTCCTCCGGAAGGGCATGTTCAAGATGTTGACTCTGGCTCAGGTCTGCGCTGCCCTCGACCGTGGAGACTGGATCGTGGCGTTGGACTTGCAGGACGCATATTTTCACATTCCCGTCCTGCCGGCCCACCGGCGTTACCTGCGCGGTGGGCCAGGAGCATTTTCAGTTTACCGTGCTCCCTTTCGGCCTTACATGCGCCCCTCGGGTGTTCACAAAAGTGATGGCGGTGGTCGCAGCTCATCTGCGCAGGTCAGGGGTGTCAGTCTTCCCCTACCTCGACGACTGGTTGTTGAAGGCGGGCTCGCCCCAGGCCGTCGTCACCCACCTTCGGACTACGGCCGACCTCCTGCAATTGCTGGGGTTCTCCGTCAACGTGCCGAAATCTCACCTGAATCCCTCTCAGAAGCTCCCCTTCATCGGAGCGGTTCTGGATTCAACGCGGTTTCGGGTTTATCCTCCCGTGTAGCGAGTCCGGGATATTAAGGCTATCGTTCCAATCTCTCGGCCTCTATCCCGGGTTTCGGTCAGGATGACCCTCCGGCTCCTGGGCCTGATGGCCTCCTGCATTCTGCTAGTGCAACATGCCAGGTGGCATATGCAGGCTCTGCATTTGGACCTGAAGTTCCAGTGGGCACAGCATCAGGGTGACTTGTCTGATCATGTCCAGATCTCGGAGGGCACTGCACCACAATTGCGGAGGTGGCTCACGAATCGCGATTGGGTCAATGGCAGATCCCTCTCCCTCCCCCAACCGGAGCACACAGTGGTAACGGATGCATCCCTCCAGGGCTGGGGTGGCCACTTGGGGGAGGCGGAGATCAGAGGCCTCTGGTCTCCGGCGGAGTCTCGGCTCCATATCAATCTTTTGGAGCTTCGGGCAATCCGACTTGCACTGAAGGCATTCCTTCCCTCTGTCCGGGGCAGTGTAGTGCAGGTGTTCACGGACAACACCACCGCCATGTGGTATTGCACCAAACAGGGCGGGGTGGGGTCGTGGACCCTATGTCAGGAGGCTCTGCGCCTCTGGACATGGCTGCAACATCAAAGCATTACTTTTTTGGTTCAACACCTGGCAGGTTCTCTGAACGCCAGGGCGGACGAACTCAGCCGCCGGTGCTTGATGGATCACGAATGACGTCTGAACTCTGATGTGGCGCAAGGTCTCTTTCTGCAGTGGGGAGAGCCTTGGTTAGATCTATTCGCCATGGAAGAGAACGCGCAATGTCATCAGTTCTGCGCGTTGGCATTTCCAAGGCGGCACTCGCTCAGCGACGCTTTTCGTCGCGAGTGGAGCTCTGATCTGTTGTACGCCTTTCCGCCTATACCACTTCTGCCCAGAGTGCTGAAGTAGATTCGGCGCGACCGGGCCGAAGTCATCCTTGTGGCTCCGGATTGGGCACGTACATACTGGTATCCCGAGCTCCTCAACATGGCGATCGATCCCCCGATCCGACTGCCTCTTCGGGAGCATCTTTTGTCGCAGCAGCAGGGACCGGTCCTCCACACAAACCTGTCCAGCCTCCACCTCCATGCGTGGAGATTAAGCGGCGACAGTTGACAGCTTTCGATCTTCCTCCCAAAGTCTGTGATGTCATTCTGGCAGCCAGGCGTCCCTCCACTAAGACGGTATACGCCTGCACATGGAACAAGTTTGTGGCTTGGTGCACAGCTAAGTCTGTGGATCCCCTTTCTGCCCCTCTTTCTGAGGTCCTTCTGTTCCTGCTCTCCTTGGCCCAGCAGGGCTCTGCTCTGGTCACTATCAAAGGTTATCTTTCGGCCATATCCGCCTTTCTCAGGCTTCCAGATCAGCCTTCTCTCTTTAAGTCCCCGGTTGTTACCCGTTTCCTAAAAGGCATTGCACACACATTTCTTCCCGTGCCTTTCATAATGCCTCAATGGGACTTAAATCTTGTCTTGACCTATCTGATGTGCGCTCCTTTTGAGCCCCTCCATAACTGTCGTTTACGTCTTCTTACTCTAAAGACGGCTTTCCTGGTAGCTATCACCTCTGCCAGAAAAGTGAGTGAGTTCCAAGCTCTTTCTTCTAAACCTCCTTTGCTTTCTGTTCATCCGGACAAGGTGGTTTTAAGGACCCGTCCTTCTTTCGTGCCAAAGGTTGTCACGCCCTTCCACATCGGGCAGACCATCACTTGCCCACCTTCTTTCCGCCACCGCATCCTTCAGAAGAGAAAGAGAGGCTCCACCGTCTGGTCCCCAAACGTGCGCTCTCGTTCTATCTGAAGCGCACACAACAGTTCCGGGTGGATGACCAGCTCTTTGTTGGCTTAGTGGGCGCCCCCCAAAAAAAAAAAAGGTCGAGCCGTGCACAAACGCACCATCTCTCGGTGGTTCGTTTTGTGCATCAAAGCATGTTACTCGTTGGCTAACAAGGAGCCTCCTGTGGGGCTGCATGCCCATTCTACCAGGGCGACGGCAGCCACTACTGCCTTGGGACGCGCCGTTCCCTTGCAGGATATTTGTCAGGCAGCTACGTGGGCCTCGCTGCACACATTTACCAAGCATTACTGCCTTGACAGTCAAGTCCGGAGAGACGGCTTCTTTGGCCGTTCTGTTCTCCGTGACTTTCTGGTGTAATCTATTCACAGACCAACCACAGGGGTTGGTATTGCTGGGGTATCTATTCTAAGGTAAGGAATCTATCACTAACGTGTCTCTTTCAGATGCACAAGTTACTAGTTGTGTAACGATATATCTGTAAGAGACATTAGTTAGTGATAGATTCCTTACCGCCCCACCCATCCTCCCCGTTCTGCGAACTAATTCTAGGGTTAAGGTCATCCCTTTCAGGGCCCTAGTTTCATAACACCACTGGTCAGTTTCTTGCATGGCTCTGCGTTCCTGGCGCGGAAAGTCGTGTACAGAACTGACGTCAGCGCGCATGGGTGGCGCCTAAGTAGTCTCCATGACGTCATCTCGGCACTTACGACGCCAGCGAGGAACGCAGAGCCGCACGACGGCACCTACCGACACGCCGGGGTACTGCTGACGAAAAACTTTCCGGTTCCAGTCTGACGCCTGGGGATATTCTAAGGTAAGGAATCTATCACTAACTAATGTCTCTTACAGATATATCGTTACACAAGTAGTAACTTGTGCGTCTATTCTAGACCGTTAACTTATTGAGGGCTCTGTAGTCTATGCATGCACGTAAATCACCATTCTTCTTTGGAACAAAGAAGAGGGCGGAAGAAACAGGAGAAGTGGCATGACGAATAAAGCCTAAAACTAGCAATTCGTCCAGGTATTGCTTTAGATACTTAGTCGCAGTTTCCGATTGAGCGTAAATGAGACTACATGGTAGGTTGGCCCCTGTAATAAAATGAATGCGGCAGTCAAAGTCCCTGTGAGGAGGTAGCTGAATGGCTTTCTTTTCATCAAATACATCCTGAAAATCCAAGTATTCCTTTGGAAGGATGTTTGAAAGTTCTGGTGCCACTGCTGCACACGTTTGGGGTAGAATCAGGTCTTGTGCTGTGGTATAGCAACTGTAACTGCAGTATGGTGACCCTAAATTCACCCAGCGTGAAGACCAATCAATAAGGGGATTATAGAGTTGTAGCTAGGATATCCCTATGATAGCACCGAAAGTGTGCGCCTCTATTAGATTGAAAGACAGGGTGTCTTTTTGTCTATTAGCACAAACTAAGTTTATGGGAACCGTTTGATAAGTAATCAATCCTGATGACAATTCAGATCTATCAACTGCCATTACTACTTTTGGTTCTTGTTTCTTTACTCAAGGGATATTTAAGGAACTGGCCAAACTTAAATCCAAGAAATCGCCGGGGCCTCCTGAATCCAGGAGCATAGGCAACTGTTTTTGTTGTTGTGGGGAAATTATCATGGTGACTGAAATGGTTAGGTGTTGTGGAATTTTACCTATGGTATGATTGTGAGGTCAGCGTATTAGACCTACTCGACGAGTTCACCTCAGTACTAGTTGAGCTTGCACGTTTTCCTGATTGACCTCTGTGATGACTTTTATCTTTTTCTGAGCCTCTTTTGGTTTGGCGATACAATCGCAGGCAAAGTGTCCTGCTTTGCCACAATTTAGGCACAGATATAATTTTCTGCATCGTTCCTTTTCATTACTAGATAATGACCCCTTGTTCTTCCAATTACTCCAGTATTGGAGCTTTCATAGATTCCCATGCTTGGAATCATTCCCCGTCGTCGAGATGGGAGCCTCGGTAAATATATATATATATACATAACAGTAGTAAATAACCATTACAAAAGAGAAACAGGCCTAGGCCTAATCCCATTTGTAGTCAGACCATGTCTTTTTGTAAAAGAGACCAAAAAGACTCATTAGCCAATCAGAGCCGCCTCACCCCTTAGAACCCTGGTGAAAGAACCTCAGCTCCTCAGATTTTCTACCGCACGTTGTGCAGAAGGGAGTCTCCTTGAGCTCTGCTCTATTTCGACTATTTCTTACACTTTTCAGCTGTTTTTCTTCAGGTTTTCTTGGTGAAATGTCTGAGAAAGGAAAGAAAGGGTTATTTAAGGCTTGTTCCACTTGTGGAAAAAGAGGCTCTATGTGGAGGATAGGCACAAGGACTGTATATACTGCCTATACCCGGACCACAAGGCTGCGGAGTGCAAGATTTGCCGCACTTTCTCGACTAAGACTCTCCGGGATCGTGAGGGTCGTCTACTTACCTGGCTTCACAAGTTAAAGTCAAGGAAAGAGTCGGTGTCCAGTGACAGTGAGGACGCTTCTTCCGCAGTTTCTTCCAGAAGGTCAGTCAAGAGGGGTAGGGGTTCCCCTTCATCATCTCTGGGTCACCCCTCTAAGGCCTCAAAGAAGACCCCGAAGGAGTCTGAGGGCCAAGGTTCCATGAAATCTCCTCACTGCGGTGTAAAGGAGAGGGAGGAACCATTATCTTCATCTGCGACTCTCCCTGGCAAGGAGAAACCTTTGAAGAAGCCTTCTTCACATTCTTCGGAGAAGAGTTCCCATTCGTCGACGATGCGTAAACCCTCGTCGACGAAAGCGCAAAAATCACAGGTTAAAAATGTTCCTGTGTCGACTCCGTCTCTTTTCCCAGTGTCGACGGGCTCGTCGGCTGAGCACATCTACAGCACCGTCGACGGCGGTGTCGACGAAGACGGCGTCTACAGTTCCGTCTACCACTGTGGCGTCGACGACGAGAGTGTCGACGATGACGACTGCAACAGTGATGACTACATCAGCAGGGGTGTGCCTTATCTCGTCGACGACAGGTTCGACGACGCCCATCGTCTCGTCGACGATCAGCTCGTCATCGAGGATGTCGACGCTGGTTCCAGCAACTTTCTCGTCGACGGTGCCCCCGTCGACGATGATGTCACCGACGACGGTTTTGACGTCGACGAGACCGTCGGCGACGGTTTTCACCTCCACGTCGACGAGACCGTCGGCGACGTCGTCGACGGGGAAAATTTCAATTTCCATTAAAAGAAAAGGGGTTGCGCCGGAGAGGCTTTCACCCAGGACAGTGGATCCCTTACCACCTGCATTATTATTGGAGGAGGAAGAGGACTCTTATGGTGAGGACAGTCAATTTGGCTATGCTAACAGCCCATCTCAGCTTCTAGTGAAATGTCAAGAAACTGATTCTGAGGGTGAATACTGCCAGGAACAAGTTTCTATACATCATCAATATCCACAACAGGAGGATGTTCAGCAACAGATGGTTTCTGTTCCCACCTCTCTGTTATCGGACTTACAGGGGATGCTTCTTGACTATCGTCAGAGGTTGTCTTCGCTTCCTCCGCAACCTATTCTCCTACCACAAACTGTGCATACTCCTCAACCCATGGTGATAGTTTCACCACCTCCAATGACTCATCCACAAATTCAAACGGAGGCAGTCCCTCAACTTCAGGATGTTTCTTCTGATGAGGAAGAAGGTGAGCTTGTGCAAACGGATCAGGGAGAGGAGTGGGACGATTACGTGATCCCTGATCCCGCTTCTCCAATTCCTGCTCCTGTGGATTCCCCTCCGGCTGATATAGGGGGTTTTCACAAGCTAATGGAAAGGGCTTCGTTACGTTTTGAACTTCCTATGCCATCTGTTCAAACGGAGTGTTTCCTATATGATTTTAAGGAGCCGGGTAGGAGGATGATACGTTCCATTCCCATTGTAAATCATGTATGGGAAGAGGGGATAAGGACCATGAAGAATCCAGCTACAGTGGTCCCAGTCCTACCACGGCTAGACAAAAAATATAAAGCTTCTGAGGACAGCCCAGCCTCGTTGACTGGTCAACCAAAGCCAGATTCAGTGATTTCCCAGGCAGCGCAGAGGAAATCTAAGAATCTTTCAGTACCTCTGACCACACCACCGGACAAGGAAGGCAGACGCCTAGACAATGCAGGGAAACGATTTTCCTCTATGGCGAGTCTGGTTATTAGGGCTGCTAATGCATTAGCGATACTTGGCCGATACGACCGCCAATTGTGGTGCGACCTTTCGCCTTACCTTGATCAATTGCCTGATACAGCTAAGTCTGAAGCGAAAAAGATCCTGCATGAAGGAGAGCTAACATCAGCAGAGATTATAGACTGTGCGATGGACATAGCTACGACATCTTTCCGCTCTTTGGCAGGGGCAGCTGTGCTTCGTCGACAAGGTTGGCTCAAAGCAACTTGGTTCCGGCCAGAGGTTCAGAATAAGATCCTGGACCTCCCATTTGACGGGAAGCTTTGTTTGGGTAGCACATAGATGATGCTCTCCAAGACATTAAAAAAGACACTGAGACGGCTAGGTCATTGGGGACCCTTCAGTATCGGAATGTCCCTTTTCGGGGAGCAAGAGGCAGGGGTTCTCCCTCATATAGAGGATCCTATCAGCAACAGCGATATTCCTCGTATGCTCCCGCATCCCAATCTTACCGGCCTTCTTACAACCAGAAACAACAAGGCCAGACGTCATCTTTCTCCAGATCCAATTATAGGGGAAGACAGAATCGTCAGGGACGAGGCGCCTCTAAGAGGCAGTAGCGGCGACCTGGCTCTTTGCGCTGTGCCCTCCTCCTCCTCGAAGACATCTGTAGGAGGCAGGGTTTCTCTTTACCTTCAAAACTGGCAACGGATTACATCAGACCGTTGGGTCCTAAACATCATTCAGAGTGGCCACACCCTGGAGTTCATTCATCTACCACCATCCAGAGCTCCTCCCGCCTCTTCCATGAAACATCTGCGTCTTCTCCGGCTCGAAGTTCATCAACTGCTGATCAAAGGGGCAGTAGAGCCAGTTCCTTTCTCTCAGAGGAGCAAGGGTTTCTATTCCAGGTTTTCCTGGTAAGGAAGACATTGGAAAAATGGCGGCCGATTCTCGACCTCAGGGAGCTCAACACTTATCTCACAAAACAATCCTTTCGGATGGTATCTCTCCAGGACATTCTGCGTCTTCTCAACACTGGGGATTTTATGGCCACTCTCGATCTCGAGGATGCGTATTTCCATATACCCATCCATCGGGCCCACAGAAGGTTTCTTCGGTTTACAGTCGCCAAGAGCCATTTTCAATTCAAGGTGCTTCCATTTGGCCTTCGCTCAGCTCCGAGAGTCTTCTCCAAGGTGCTTGCACCGGTAGCGGCATTTCTCAGGAAACATCATTTCCAAGTCTTTCCCTACCTGGACGACTGGTTGCTAAAGGCCCCTTCCAGGGGGCAGCAGCAGAGGCGGTCGCCTCTTGCACCTGCCTCTTCTCCAATCTGGGCTTGACTCTAAACACCACCAAATCTTATCTTCGCCCTTCCAGGAAGGTTCAGTTTCTGGGAGCGATTTTAAACACATCTCTCAGCAAGGTTTTTCCCTCTCTAGAGCGACAAAGAAATCTAATCTCAATGGGCCACCTAGTGCGAAGAAAAAGTATCTTTCTGTTCGCCTCTACAAGTCCCTGCTGGGTATGATGTCCTCCTGCATTCCATTGATACCTCACTGCAGATTGAGAATGCGTCCCCTGCAGGAGCTTCTGGATTTACAGTGGAAACAAGTGAGCGGATCCTTCAACGACAAGATTCGGATCACTCAGGACATGCGCCAGGCCATTCGATGGTGGACAAAACAAGAGCATTTGTCCCAAGGTCTATCCTTCGTAACCGCTCCAACACCTCAAGTGGTAACTACGGATGCGTCTCTGGAGGGCTGGGGCGCAGTTTTGCAGGATCTGCAGGTCAGTGGTCACTGGCTTCCAGAACATCGCCTCCTTCACATCAACCTCTTAGAGTTGACAGCGATTCGTCTAGCTCTTCAAGCTTTTCTTCCAAGGTTGCAGGGTCTGTCGGTACTTGTCCGGACGGACAACACCACAGCCATGCACTACATCAACAAGGAGGGCGGCACCAGGTCTCTGCCATTGTCACAAGAAGCCCAAATAATCTGGGAGTGGGCGATCTGTCAGGGAATTTCTCTGAAAGCAGAACATTTGCCAGGAGTACTGAACGACAAGGCGGACAGACTCAGCAGGCTGAAGTCTGTCACACACGAGTGGGAACTGGATCAGACAACGCTGGAGAGGGTTTTTCGCCAGTGGGGCAGACCTTCCATAGACCTGTTTGCCACACCAGAAAACAGGAAATGCCAGTGCTACGCCAGCAAGCTGCACCATCGAGGGTCACTGGGGAATGCGCTTTCGATAGCCTGGTCAGGCGCATTTGTCTCACGCTTTTCCCCCATTCCGCTAATTCCCAGAGTACTCAAGAAGATGAAAGTGGAAGGATGCAAGATGATCCTAATAGCTCCTGCCTGGCCGCGGCAGTTTTGGTTCACCGAACTTCACCTTCTCTCCTTGGACCATCCTCTTCCACTGCGACCAATTCCTCACCTTCTTACAATGTCTCAGGGTCAGATACTACACCCAGATCCTCGCTCGTTACAGCTCACAGCATGGCTCCTGAAGAGCGGGAATTTCTTCACTTAAATCTTCCAGAGGAGGTTAAAGATGTTCTTTCACAGGCAAGAGCTCCTTCCACGAACAGGACCTATTGCTTAAAATGGAAGCGTTTTAGCATATGGTGTCTAAGCAATAATTTGGATCCTTTCTTATCACAACCACACCAGGTCCTTCCGTATTTCCTGGCCTTGGCTAGGGCAGGTTTGGCTCATTCCTCCATTAAGGTGCACTTAGCAGCAATTTCTCGTTTTCGACGCATCGTCCTCTGGGCCTTCTCTTTGGTCAAGCAGAATTGTCAAACAGTTTCTTAAGGGCCTCTTCAGGGTGTTTCCGCCAGTGAAGCCTCCACCGCCTTCGTGGCAACTAAATTTGGTTCTTTCTCAACTTATGAGGCATCCATTCGAACCGATTCATCGGTCAGATCTCAAGTTTCTCTCCTGGAAGGTTGCTCTGTTGTTGGCCCTCACTTCAGCCAGGAGGATAGGAGAATTACAAGCTCTTACAATTCAGGAACCCTTCCTTCAGTTCAAGGGAAATACGGTCATCTTGAGAACTAATCCAAAATTTATTCCTAAAGTACCTTCTTCTTTTCATCTCAACGAACCAGTGATCCTTAAAGCTTTTTTCCTCAGCCTACTTCACCGGCCGAGAGAGCTCTTCACTCTCTGGATCTACAAAGATGTTTAAAATTTTACTTGGATCGAACTAAGTCCTTCCGCAAATCTTCACAGCTTTTTGTATCATATAGCGCTCCCCGCAAGGGATTTCCCATTCCAAACAGGGGATATCTCGCTGGGTTGTGAGCGCTATTCGATACTGTCACACAGCAGCGGGCAAACCCCTGGAGGGTGTTGTCCGAGCACATTCGACAAGATCTATGGCATCTTCAGTGGCCTTGTTTGCTGGGGTCCAGATCAAGGATATTTGTAGGGCTGCAACTTGGAGCAGCACTCACACCTTTACAAAGCATTACTGCCTGGAGTCATCACTTCAAGACGACGCGGCGGTTGGACAGGCAGTCCTGAGGAACCTCTTCCAATGAGTGGTGAGCTTTCCCTTGCTTCCCTCCTTCCTTCTTTTATCTGCTTTATACACATTTTCTCTTGTTTATAAATGCACTAACTTATCCATGCCTTTGGCTGGTTTTAAAAGATGTATTTAGAGAATGTTTTTCAGACAGGTAATGTCTTATGGAAAATGTGTATCCTTACTGCTAGCTACTCTGATTCCAAGCATGGGAATCTATGAAAGCTCAATACTGGAGTAAGAAAACAAGTTACTTACCTGTAACTTTGGTTCTCCAGTATTGGAAGCTTTCATAGATTCCCATGCGACTCACCCTCCTCCCCTGTGAAAGCTCAGCCTCTCTCTGTGTATGTTTTCACAACGTATACAAAAATCTGAGGAGCTGAGGTTCTTTCACCAGGGTTCTAAGGGGTGAGGCGGCTCTGATTGGCTAATGAGTCTTTTTGGTCTCTTTTACAAAAAGACATGGTCTGACTACAAAATGGGATTAGGCCTAGGCCTGTTTCTCTTTTGTAATGGTTATTTACTACTGTTATGTATATATATATAAATTTACCGAGGCTCCCATCTCGACGACGGGGAATGATTCCAAGCATGGGAATCTATGAAAGCTTCCAATACTGGAGAACCAAAGTTACAGGTAAGTAACTTGTTTTCTTAGCATGGGTTCTACTGAGTCCCTAACCTTAACATCAGTCTCCTTTCACTCAGATCGAACCAAAAACAGCCTTGGTTCATTTCTAGATCAGTTGCTCTTATGCTCAGCAAGTCGATGATCAAGTCTAACTACTAGATCAATAAATTGCACCCAATCGGTAGGGAGGGTCAACTATGTGAGCCAAAGAATCTTTCAATTCATCTTTCAGCCCCTATAAAAAAGGGATATGCTTTTTTCTTCGGGCCATTGCGTTTCAGTAAGTAATTTGCGAAAGGTCGTATTTTAAGCAAGTCCTTCCCCTGTCGTAGGTTTAAAAGCTCATTATCACCTACCTTAATAAAGGTATGCTTTATAAATAAGTGTCGCATAGTTTCTTAAAACCTAGCATATTCGTGCAACAGTGGATCGTTATTCTCAATGAGAGGTATTGCCCAATTTGCAGCATTACCATCTAGGTGGGAGATGATAAATGCAATGTGGGCTGTATCAGAGGGGAATGGCCCCAGTTTACACAATAATTGCAGTTGACATTGGCTGCAGAATGCGTTAAAGTTAGTGCTATCCGCAAAAAAGCACTCTAGTGGAGCCAGCAAAGTGGGAGTAAATGTATGCATAGTGCCATTAGCACAGGCTTTTCCCTCATTCCATGACAGCTCTGTTGCCCTTGATTCAACTGTAAACGGCATGGATTGAGTGACAAATTGTTTATCCTTGGAAGTGAATCCTGAATCTAACCAGAACGAATGATGTGGGGGATATTGCATCAGTTCATCCCTGAGGGTTTGAATTTCTTGTCGCAAGGCTTGAACCACACTCTACATCTCTCCAAGGGCCCTAGTTAATATTACCATATTGGGAATTTCCTCACTGGAAATCTCTGGTAATGTCTGAGCTAGGTCCTGGGCATTTATCATATTCCCTGGGTCCATATCGCCTGGGCAAAAAGGATTTAAGTGGCTTGGATTTCTGTCGGAAAGCTGACTACGAAAACTTGTCTGCAGAGACGATGTTGGACCCATCTCACTCCCAACACAGCATTTGACCAAAGAATGTATTACCTCAAAACAGACGCTGTCCCAGGAGTGAATGGGGTCTGGATAAAACAACAAAAGAGGCAATGACTGAACCTCTGGATGTTTGTCTGGCTCACTGCTGTGCACGGGACACCCAACAATCTCCCTTTTTGGGAATGCGCATTCTATGGTACTAGAAAGAACAACTAGGAAGAAGTAACATAAATCACATTAGTTATTGTGCCAATCAAGATAATCAATTTCTTGTAAACACGCCAAGTAATGAAAAACACTTACAAAATAATGAAAACAGTAAACACGCATTATGATCTCTTGTGGTAAGGAGACACACCACTCTTATATTGAGTCCTTAGTCGTGGTTCTAAGTCTCCTCATTGAGCATAGTACGCCATATGCTTCACAAGAATTATGCTTTGTCTTTCAGCTTCACTGCTCTTTCCTCTTTTTTTTTGTTCCTGGGAATGTCTCTTGTGCTCTCAATAGTGTCGTTATTCAGTTCAGGAATTAATGCACAAGTTCCGGAGTGTTGCAAGCTTGAAATGAATATAGTCACCGAGAAAACGAGAATAGTGCACTAACGTTGCTTTTTTTTCCTTTGCTTTTCTTTTCTTTCATTCCAGAGTTCCAAGTGATGACACCTGCAGGACGGATCTGGATGTGGAACCACTATTCCAGGCTACTTCCAGAGCAGAAGCGATTGCTGCTGTTCCTCAACGGTAGGTCTTTCTGTGAGATGCCAGGATCGGGGGAATTCTGATTAGCCGCTCGGAGATGTCTGCAAGTGCGCAGATGTCGCCGGCCAGGCAGGATGCTAGACGATGTAAGAGGGAGGGGTTCGGGTTCCAGGGAGATAGTGTAGAGTTTCTTCTAGAAAGGAATAAAGCCAAGCGCCCAACTGGGGTATAACTGGAATATTTATAAGCGGTTCTATTGTACTGGAAGGGCACGTAGTTAAATATACTTCAGCAGTTCCATGTTCTAGAAGGGTACATGTTTACTGTGACACACTGTTTCCAGAACATACTTGATTGCAGGCACATGGATAATTGCTAACATGTGTAATCAGTGCTTGCATGTGAAACCATTATAAGCAACTGCCACGGGAAATACTAAACGTGCAGCTGACACAAATAATAATTAACTAAGGAAACAAGTCTTAAATAAACACAAGGATAATTACAAGCATGTGGATCAGACATGGGGCTTGGTACAAAGATGATGATAGTCACAAATGTGGAGCATTACAATCATGAGGAAAATATGGAAATCTGGCACATGGCAATGCTAGTTTATGCCTAGCAAAACACAGAACCAACTGAACTCTTTTGACTCTTCATCTAAAAAGGTTAGTCTAAAAGATAGGGGGAACAACATTTAGCCTAAGCTGTGTAAAAGGAGGGTAGGACTACATGGCTCTTAGTGCTATAAACTGATGCACATATGGTGCATGCTGGCATGCAAGAGTTAGTAATCATAACAGTTACTCCAGTATTGGAACTTACATAGATTCACATGCTTGAATCATTCCCCGTCGTCGAGATGGGAGTCCCCGGTATATAAAAATAGCAATGCAAAGCTATTACAAACTAGAAACCAGGCCTAGACCCATTCCAGTTTTGTAACATATCCACCTCTTTCTGTAAAAGAGACCAAATAAAATCAACAACCACTCAGATCAGCCTCACCCTCTAGAACCCTCCTGAGAGAACCTCAGACCTTCAGATTTTCTACGGCACGTTGTGCTAGAGAGTCTCCACTGAGCTCTGCTCATTTATTCTTTATTCTACTACTCTTGAGAGAATTTTTCAACTTTATATTTTCCAGACTACTCTACAATCTTGTTCTGTTCTCTATTCATCATGGCAGACAAGGAGAAAAAAGGCCTTTTAGAGTTTAAGCCACCTGCTCTAAAAAGAGGCTTTTTGTGGATGACCCTCATAAGGATTGTATATACTGCTTGTATCCTGACCACAAAGCCAAGGATTGCAAGGTATGTCGTACCTTTTCAACTAAAACCTTGCGGGATCGTGAGGGACGTCGCCTTACCTGGCTCCAGAAGTTAAAATCCAGGAGAGAACCGGTCCCTAGTGACGACAGTGATGAGGCCTCATCTGCTTCGTCTTCTAGAAGATCTGTAAAAAGGGGAAGATATGACCCTACTTCTTCAGAGGAGCATCCTCAAAAAGCCTCTAAAAAGACCTCCCATGGGTCTGACAGGCTCAGTCCAACTAAATCTCCTCATCGAGGTGAAAAGGAGAGGAAAGGACTTAAAACAGGAGGAAGTCGAGCTCTGTTCCTCCTTCTTCCCCTCCTGAAGGAAGAAAAATGTGCAAGAAACCCTCCTCTGTTCCTCTTGAGGAAAAACAGGCAAAGAAATTACCACCGTCGACGAAGAAACCGTCATCGGCATCGTCGACGCAGAATGACAAGGGGCAGTCTCCTCAGCTTACAACAGTTCCGACGACGAAATCGTCACCGAGAGCTTCTCTGGCATCGGCGACCACGATTCCGCCTCCATCGACGACGGAGGCGACAACGGAGGGTTTGACAGCAGTGACGACGAAGCTATCGACGACGAAGATGACGGCGGTGACAAGAACTACGGCGTCGACAGCTATGGCATCGACGGTAATGACGACGGTATTGACGACAGCACTGTCGATGGCAATATCAACATTGTCGACGACCTCGGCGACGGGAGTGAAAGTTTCAGGAAACGTCAGGTAACTCCTGAGCTCACTTCTCCTAGCAAGGTGACCCCCCTTACTACCTTCTCACCTCCTAGAAGAGGAAGATTCAGACGACGAAGGACCTTTCGGTTATGCCCATAGCCCTTCAGAGCTGCATGTCAAGTGCCACGAGGACGATTCGGAAGAAGAATATGAAGGGGAGCAGGACTATGATCCTCCCCAGGACTACCATAGGGAATATCAAGAGGAGGCAGTCTGTATGCCGTCCTCTTTGATTTTGGACTTGCAGTATATGCTGTTGGACTACAAGAGAAGGTTTCCAACTCCATCTTCGATTCCGGAACAGGGGTCAGTTCCTACAAGGCCATCCTCAGTGCCGTCCACCCCTCGGGTGCCGCCACCACCGCTGCAAAATAGTAGAGGTCCTCCACCAACTCCGCCTTTTATCCAACACCAAGATACCTCGGATGATGATCAGGGGAAAACGGACTTTCCCGACCCCCATAGGGAGTGGGATGATTATATTATCCCCTCTCCTTCTTCCCCTTCACCAGTTCCTGTGGATTCTCCGCCGGGGGACATAGGTGGCTTCCACAATCTGCTGGAAAGGGCGGCCAAGAGGTTTGATCTGCCTATGCCTTCTTCACAGACAGAATGTTTCTTATATGACTTTAAGAAGCCCTTTAAGAAGACGGTGCAGGCCTTTCCCATTGTCAATCATGTATGGGAGGAGGGTCTTAAAGTCATGAAGACCCCGGCCACGGTGGTCCCGGTGCTTACACGACTAGAGAAGAAATATAAAGCCCCAGAGGATAGCCCGGCTTGCCTGGTGAGTCATCCGAAACCGGACTCAGTTATATTGCAGGCCGCGCAACGGAAGTCAAAGAATCCGGCAGCTCCTCTGACTACGCCTCCAGACAAAGAAGGCAGATGCCTGGACAATGCAGGCAAGAGATTTTCCTCTATGTCAGGTTTACTAGTCAAAGCGGCTAACGCTTTAGCTATTCTGGGCCGCTACGACCGGCAGATGTGGTGTGATTTATCCCCTTACCTCAACCAACTGTCTGAGGACCATAAAGCCGAAGCAAAAAAGATCCTCCAAGAAGGAGAGAGGGCCTCTTCGGAGGTCATTGATTGTGCAATGGACATTGCTAAAACAGCTTTTCGATCCCTGGCTGGAGCAGCGGTCCTACGTCGCCAGGGTTTGCTTCGAGCAACCTCGTTCAGACCTGAGGTCCAAAACAAAATACTGGATCTCCAAGACATAAAAAAGGACACAGACACGGCGAAGTCGTTGGGGATGCTTCAATACCGCAAAGTTCCTTTTCGAGGCGCAAGGGGTAGAGGGCTTCCTTCGTACAGAGGAGGATACCAACAATATAGATACTCCTCCTAAACACCTGCCGCGCAGTCTTATCGTCCGCAGTACAATCAGCAACAAGGTCAATCTGCAGCCTATTCTAAATCGGTGCCCAGAGGCAGAGCAGGACGTCAGGGGAAGGATTCTTCAAGACGTGAATAGCGGCTTGCAGGCTCTGACTACTGTTCCTTCCCAAAACCATACACCTGTAGGGGGAAGGATTTCTTTGTACTTCCAAAATTGGCAACTAATAACAACAGATTGATGGGTGCTCAACATAGTTCAATTTGGCCATACGTTGGAATTTGTTCATCCTCCCCCAAACACCCCTCCTCACAGTCACATGACAAAACATCTATGTCTCCTGCGCCTAGAAGTCCAAAAAATGTTACAGAAGGGGGCAATAGAACCGGTCCCGTTATCTCAAGGAGGAAGGGGATTCTACTCCTGGTTCTTTCTGGTTCGAAAGACTGTCGAAAACTGGCGCCCCATCCTAGATCTGAGGGAGCTCAATACCTACCTCATCAAGCAGTCGTTTGGAATGGTCTCCTTACAGGACATACTCCGACTCCTAAATTCGGGAGATTTCATGGCCACTTTAGACCTAGAGGACGCTTATTTTCACGTCCCCATTCATCCATCGCACAGGAAGTTCCTTCGATTTACAGTAGCCAAGAGCCACTTGCAATTCAAAGTCCTCCATTTCGGCCTCAGATTGGCACCAAGAATCTTTACGAAAATTCTGGCTCCGGTAGCGGCCTTCCTAAGAAGACAACAGCACCAGGTGTTTCCCTACCTAGATGACTGGTTGATAAAAGCCCCTTCCAAAGCAACAGCCAGGAATTTGGTGACGGCCTGTACAACGCTGTTCAAAGGTCTAGCTCTTACCCTCAATCAATCAATTAATCAGGGGAATTGTAAGCGCGCCACTCACCCGTGAGGGTCTCAAGGCGCTGGGGGATGGGGGGGGGTCCGCAGAGCTGTTAGCCGAAGAGCCATGTCTTGACGGTCTTCCTGAAGGTGTTCAGGGAGGGGGCGCGTCTGATGTCTGCCGGTAGCTCGTTCCAGGTCTTGGCTGCGATGTGAGAGAAGGATCTTCTGCCTGCTCTGTGGATGCGCTGGGTTTTGGCCAGTGCGAGGTTGGACGATCGGAGGTTTCTTTCGGGTACGTGGAACTTGACTCTGTCGTTGAGGTATTTGGGTCCGATGTTGTGTAGGCATTTGTAGGCGTGGGAGAGGATTTTGAAGGTGACTCTTTTCTCCACGGGGAGCCAGTGGAGGCTACGTAGGTGTTGGGTGATGTGTTCGTGCCGGGGGATGCCGAGAACGAGTCTGGCGGCGGTGTTCTGTATTGTCTTGAGTTTCCGGAGTAGGGACTTGTTGATGCCGGCGTAGAGTGCGTTTCCATAGTCCAGTCGGCTGGTGATGAGTGCGTGGGTGACTGTCTTCCTTGACTCAGGGGGGTATCCATTTGAAGGTCTTGCAGCGGATGCGGAGGGTGTTGAAGCAGCTGGAGGTGACGGCGTTGACTTGTCGGTTCATGGTGAGTGATGAGTCGAGTACGATGCTAAGGTTTTTGGCATGGTCTGAGGGGGTGGGTGGGCTTCCGAGGGCGGTCGGCCACCAGGTGCTGTCCCATGCTGAAGGGGTGGTTCCGAGGACGAGGACTTCTGTCTTCTCAGCGTTGAGCTTCAGGCAGCTGTTGGTCATCCAAACCGCGACGTCTTGCATTCCTTTCTGGAAGTTCAGTTTGCCGGTGGTGGGGTCTTTGGTGAGGGAGAGGATGAGCTGGGTGTCGTCTGCGTAGGATACGATGTTGAGGCCGTGCTGTCGGACGATGGCTGCGAGGGGGGCCATGTAGACGTTGAAGAGGGTCGGGCTCAGTGATGACCCCTGTGGGACTCCACAGGTGATATTCATGGGTTCGGAGAGGAAGGGTGGTAGTCTGATCCTTTGGCTTCTTCCGGTGAGAAATGATCGGATCCAGTCCAGGGCTGCTCCCTGTATTCCGGCGTCGTGTAGTCTGGTGACTAGTGTGCTGTGGGAGACGGTGTTGAAGGCCGCTGATAGGTCGAGTAGGATGAGGGCTGCGGAGTGGCCCTGGTCTAGGAGGGTGCGGATGTCATCTGTGGCGGCGAGTAGGGCGGTCTCGGTGCTGTGGTTGCTTCGAAATCCGGATTGGGACGGGTCGAGGACGGCGTTCTCTTCGATGAATCCTCAACAGGGAAAAGTCAAACCTGCGTCCTTCCAAGAATGCCATTTTTCTGGGCGTCATATTGGACACGTCCCTAAACAGAGCATTTCCATCACTAGAAAGACGAGCCAAGCTGATGTCAATGGCTCGTCTGCTTCTAAAAATAAGGTCACTTTCAGTTCGCCTCTACAGGTCCCTTCTGGGATACATTTCGTCCTGCATTCCTCTGATACCCCACTGCAGCCTACGGATGTGTCCTCTTCAGGAGCAACTGGACTTACAGTGGCGTCAGGTGGAAGGATCTTTCGAAGACATGATCAAGGTAAATTCGCCAATGAGACAAGCTGCTTCATGGTGGATTCACAAGGCGAACATTTCACAGGGTCTCTCTTTTCTGGTCACCTTTGCACCTCAGCTAATTACAACAGATCCATCTCTAGAGGGTTGGGGAGCGGTCTTACAGGACCTCCAAATCAGTGGTCGATGGCAACATCGTCATCGTCTTCTACACACCAATCTGCTGGAGCTAAGAGCGGTTCGCCTAGCCCTACAGGCTTTTTTCCAGAGAATCAGAAATTCATCGGTTCTGATCAGAACAGACAATACCACAGCCATGCATTACGTCAACAAACAGGGCGGCACGAGTCCCCGTCTGTTGTCTGTGGATGCTCAAAGTATCTGGGAATGGGCGATCCTACATGGGGTGTCGCTGAAAGCCGAGCACCTTCCAGGGAATCTCAACGAGACAGCAGATACACTAAGCAGACCAAAGTCAGTTTGCCACGAGTGGGAGATGGATCAGAGGACACTGGACGACATCTTCCGGCTATGGGGCACACCATCCATAGATCTGTTTGTGACACCGGAGAACAAGAAATGCCTGTACTTTGCAAGCTGGCATCACCATCCGGGATCCTGGGGGGAATGCGTTTTCGATGGCATGGACAGGCGCCTTTGTTTACGCTTTTCCCCCATCCCTCCTCTTCCGAGACTTCTCAGGAAGATAAAAACGGAACCCTGCAAAATGATCCTCATAGCACCGTCCTGGCCTCAACAGTACTGGTACACGGAGCTTCGTCTTCTGTCGGTGGAACAACAGATTCCCTTGGATCCTATCCCATCATTGCTGACGATGTCCCAGGGCCAAGTTCTGCATCCGGATCCCATATCCCTTCAATTATCAGCATGGCTCCTGAGCACAGAGAGTTTCTTGACCTGAATCTGTCCACGGAGTGTAGAGACATCCGTTCCCAGGCTCGTGCTCAGAGTACGAACAAGACATACCGAATGAAGTGGAAAAGGTTCTGTCTCTGGTGCCAAAAGTCACAAGTTCACCCTTTCTCTTCCTCGGCTCAGGAGATTCTTCCTTACATCCTTTCCTTGGCCAAGGCTGGTTTAGCTCACGCATCCATCAAAGTTCACCTTGCAGCCATCTCTTGCTTCAGAAGAACGTCTTCAGGCCCTTCTCTATGGTCAGCAAGGATAATAAAACAATTCATGAAGGGTCTCTTTCTGGTTTTTCCTCCGATCAAACCTCCTCCTCCACTCTGGCTTCTTAATGAGGTTTTGGCTCAGCTCATGAAACATCCTTTTGAGCCTATCCATAAAGCTGAGTTACAATTCCTTTCATGGAAGGTGGCTCTTCTTTTGGCGCTAACATCTGCAAGAAGGGTTAGCGAATTGCAGGCACTCACTATTCAGGAGTCTTTTCTTCAGTTCAAAAATGATACAGTGGTTCTTCGTACTAACCCCAAATTCATCCCTAAGGTGCCTTCGGACTTTCATCTGAATGAACCTCTGGTTCTTAAGACTTTTTTCCCTCAACCTACTACACCGGCTGAGAAATCACTTCATTCTTTGGACATTCAACGTTGTTTAAAATTCTACCTCCAAATAACTAAACACTTTAGAAAGTCACCTCAGCTCTTTGTGGCTTTTAGTGTTCCTCGTAAAGGTTTTCCCCTATCTAAGCAAGGCATTGCACGTTGGATTTCCAGTTCTATCCAGTACTGTCATCTATTGGCTGGGAAACCCCTCCAAGGAAAGGTGCGTGCTCACTCTACGAGGGCAGTCTCTTCATCTACGGCCCTCTTTGCGGGGGTACCTATCCGGGATATCTGCAGAGCGGCTACCTGGAAGAGCATCCATACTTTTACCAGACATTACTGCTTGGATTCTTCGACACCCAGTGATTCTGCAGTGGGCCAAACAGTACTGAGGAACCTGTTTCAGTAGCGGTGAGCTTTCCCTCTCATCCCTCCTTCCTTTTCTTTCCTAAGATCCTCGCACATTCTTTGATAAACGTATTGTTTCTGGATATATATTTTGTCTGCATATAAGCTTTGATGAGGCCTTTTGTTTTTCTTACTACTTCTTTGAATTTTCCGTTGGATTAGGCTCAATATTGTCTTGATATTTTAAGAAGTCTAAATTGAGGAAATGTTTTCTTTCTCTAATCGTTTCTGTGCATTATTCACGATTGTTCAAGACGATAAGTATAATTTTTTTTATTGTATACCACTTTGCATTGTACTGCATTTGTTTTGGTTGTATTTTCGTATTTTATGTTATTCTTTAAATGAAAAAGATTTTTAAAAAAAGTATAAAAAATGTGCTCATGACTGCTAGCTACTCTGATTCAAGCATGTGAATCTATGAAAATTCCAATACTGGAGTAAGAAAACAAGTTACTTACCTGTAACTTTAGTTGTCCAGTATTGGAAGCGTTCATAGATTCACATGTGACACACCCTCCTCCTCTGGGAAAGCTCAACCTTCTGCATCTTTATGGTTATCCTATGACACTACGGCTACAAAAATCTGAAGGTCTGAGGTTCTCTCAGGAGGGTTCTAGAGGGTGAGGCTGATCTGATTGGTTGGCGATTTTATTTGGTCTCTTTTACAAAAAGAGGTGGATATGTTACAAAACTGGAATGGGCCTAGGCCTGGTTTCTAGTTTGTAATAGCTTTGCATTGCTATTTTTATATACCGGGGACTCCCATCTCGACGACGCGGAATGATTCAAGCATGGGAATCTATGAAAGCTTCCAATACTGGAGAACTAAAGTTACAGGTAAGTAACTTGTTTTCTTCCTCCCCACAAAGGGTGACACACAGGGCGAGGTTTATGGGGGTTTAGGGCATGGACGAGTCTTACCAACCGAGGGGCATGGACGTTCCCAGCAGGTTGCCATGAGCCATCATCTGGGCCGTAACCCTTCCAATCTATTAATTAGATTAAACAGCCATTTGCACTCTTTGAGTCAAGGATTTTCTGTACTTCAAATTCTAGATGACCATCAATTATTAGAGCAGTTGGTGGTGGTAGTGGTTTGGTTTGGGCATGATAAGGTCAGAGCAGAGAGACATGGAACACTCGATGAAAGGGCATGTCCTCCGGTAGTTGTAGTCTTACAGAGACTGGGTTAAATATTTGTTTAATAGTATAAAGCCCTCAATATCGTGGATGTAATTTACGCGGTTCCTGAGTTTGTAATTATTCAAATACAAATAAACATGGAGTTCGCGCAGCATCGCCCTCCCATGCCCTTCTTTTGGCCCCTTCTGAATCTAACCCATCTAATTTACTGCTTATGCAGAGGTGTTTAATACTCCTCCCTCCAAACTGGCTCAGTTCCTTTTCATAGAAATAAGCTAGTGTCATCCCACTACTAAAGAAACCTTCAGCAGGTAGTAAGATTCTATCTAATGTTAGACCTATATCTCTTTTCTGAGCAGCCACCAAAATAATAGAATCTATAGTAAATAAAAAACTCTCAGAGTTTTTAGAATCGTATCACCTCCTGAACCCCTCTCAGTCAGGTATTCGATCTCGACACAGCACCGAAACTGTGCCACCGGATGTCCCTGAGTCACTACAAAAATGTCCCTAGACTGCTGACACAATGCCGCACTTATTCTGTTGGAGCCCTCTGCGGCGCTCAACATTGTCCCCCATTACATTCTTTTACAACGCCTGTCTGATTGTGGGTCAGGGGTGCAGCAATTGTTTGTCTGACCTCATTTCTCTTTGAGCAAGAGCAAGCAATTTGGATGAAACCTCATCTCTCCAAGCCAAACCTCTAAAATGTAGGATACCCCAAGGCTCTGCTCATAGCTCTACACTGTTTATAATGTACATGTCTCCTTTGGCCACCATGGTTGAGACATTCAGCATTATGATAGTTTCATATGCCTACGATACCCAGCTAATATTTTGCTACCTGGCAAATTAAGAATCCCGCAAAGTTCCCTTCTCAAATTGCATGAGAGCAATCTTAGTATGGCTCAAAGAAAGCAAAACAGAAATCAAACTGTTAGGGCCTAACCCTAATGAAGGTTGTGATGGTGCCTGGCCCAAGGATGGACCTCCCCCCATCCTGGCAGCTATAAACCTGGGAGTCATCTTCGATAATGTCTTATCTTTTAAGACCCAGATCCACTCAGTTGCTAGAAACCGTATGTGGATCCTTAAGGCTCTCAGGAAATTCCTCCCCCTTCTTTATTGGGAGGCCCGCAAAACCGTAGTTCAAGCTACGATCTTCTCTCGGCTGGGCTACGTGAATGCCTTGTACCTTGGTTTAACTGCATATTTAGGCCTGCAACTGCAAGTGGTCCAAAATGCGCCAGCGCACCTTCTCTTTATTTTGCAAAAAGTTACCCCCACTTCACCATACCTTACCCCAGCACTGGGTCCCTGTTAATAAAAGGATCATCTTTAAAGCACTGACTTTAGCACAGAGGGCCCTGAATAACATCGGTCCCAGCTATCTGAACAAAAGAATCACTTAGTAGCAGCTCAGCAGAAATCTACGTTACAGTCAGGCCCACCTCATATAGGTTCCCCGTTTTAAAAGGAGATGTGGTGGGACCACTCTTTAGTATGCATTGCGAAAATCTGGAACCTCCTCCCCTCTCAACTCAGAAGCACAGAAACTGAATCCATCTTCCGCAAATTTTTAAAAACGTACCCATTTAGCTTATAATATCTTATTTCACTCTATCCTCTTTTTTATCTTGTCCTTGGTAGCGCTGGGACACTCATTTTTGAGTAGCAGTTCACGCTATATAAATACCTCTCATTCATTCATTCATTCAAGCCGTAGGTGATTACTTGCCAGCCATACTTTATTTTTTAACTCTTTTTATTGAACAATACCACAACAAACACAGCAGTATGGTCAATCAATTGGAAATATCCAGGTACAATACCAGTACAGTACATTTTCAATACAGCACTCCAGAGACAAATGGTTATCATGGCGTCTCCCCCTCTATGTTTAGCCCACCTCTCAATCTCACATCTCGCTGGTGTAACTCGACAGTAGAGAACAAACATATCCCACCCCGATAGTTGTTCCAGGCGGCCCACTTACAATCCCATTTTTTGGGGCATCCTCTATTTTAAAGACATTTTTCTCAGCAACCATGGCCCTATCCATATCAGCAACCCATCTTGCAATTAATGGTGGGTTAGATTTGGGGGTCTCTAGTTGGCAGAGGTAGGTACCTTTGACCAAATAGGGACCCTTGCGTCTAGTCAGGGTAAGTGGGTACACTCCTAAAATAACCCCTGCTCACCCCCTTGGTAGCTTGGCACGAGCAGGCAGGCTTATCTCAGAGGCAGTGTGTAAAGCATTTGTGAACACATACAGTAATACAGTGACAACACTACAGATGGACACCACACAGGTTGTATTTATAAAAATAAGTATTTTTATATAGACTTAACACAAGACCAAACGACAAAAATCCACAATACTGTACTCAAAAATAGACTTTAAATGGTTATAAAATAGTTCAGTTCTCTCAAGTTGTAGATGCGACACTTTACTCTCAATGTACCTTGAATGCGTAACGCAAAGAAAACAAAAGGGTCGCAGGGAAGGTGATGCGTCGGTTCCTTACACTCAGGGGAGTGGATGCGTCGGTTCCTTACTGCTGCGCAGGGGAGTTGACGCTCGCTTCCTTACTGTGTGGGGAGGTGATGCGTCGGTTTCTTACTGCTTTCCGGTGCAATGCGACAAGATGGCACCTCGATGCGATACTCTTCTCCGGTGCGATGCGACAAAATGGCGTCTTGGTTGCGATGCGACAACGTTGGTGTGATGCGTGTACGCCCGAAGGCCATGCGGCGACTCGATGATCTTTGGAGCCGCGACAGGCCCTGCGATGCGCTTCTCCGGTGATGCGACGATGTCCTCTGTGGCACCGTCCCGCTTCTCCGGCGATGCGCCGCGCTTCGGCGATGCGATGATGACAGCGGCGTCTCGCTTCCTCGGCGATGCGATGACAGCGGCTGCGGCGGCGACACGCTTCTCGTTGTTGCGTCGCGCTCCCAGCGACACGCAGTCTCTCAGAAGGCCCAGCACAACAGCAGGCACTTCAATTCCCAGCAAGGGAATTCAGGGGGGGAGCTGGTTGGTGAAGTCTTGTATCCCTGAGACTTCAGGCAGGAGGCAAGCTCTAGTTCAAGCCCTTGGAGATTCTTCTTCAAGTTGATAGAAAGCACACTCAGTCCTTTTCTCCTTTCTTTGGCAATGAAGCAACCACTGCAGGCCGACCCCCAAACACACAGAACAGGGGTAGTCTCCTCCTTCAGCTTCCTGGTTCTTCTCCTCAGCAAAGGTTCGTCTTGATTCCCAGAAGTGATCTAAAGTTCTTGGGTCTGGGTCCCAATATTTATACTACTTTTCTCTTTGTTCTCTGAAGGCAGAGAGGCCTTTGCCTAGTCCAAAACCAGTTCTGGTCAGTCCTGGAGCACTTTGTTGACAAGACTCCTTCTTTCCTTTCACAGTGTAGGCCAGGGACATCAGACACACCACAGGAGGTGGAGCCAGCTTTGTGGAGGAAAGGCACAGCCCTATTCAGGTCCCAGGTGCAACTCCTCCCTCCTATCTGCATGCAGATCTCTCTATTCAGCCCTGTGCTGACTCACCCTGTCTCCTGGAAGCCCGTAGCCCCTGTCACTCAAACTCCAGACAAGGAATACACAACCTAGCAGAGGCAGGCTTGGATAGTTAGGCAAGAAAATACCCACTTTCTAAAAGTGGTATTTTCAAACACAGAATGTTAAAACCAACTTCACTAAAAGATGTATTTTATCATTCTGAGTTCAGGCATACTAAACTCGAATTTCTACCTGGTTCCCTGAGTCAGTTAGGATTATAAAATGTAATAATCTAACTGCCCATTCTGGCCTATGGGGAACAGGTAGCCTTGCAATAGTGAAAAACGAAAATGGCTGTAATTCACTATTAGGACATGCCACACACATCAGGGCATGTCCTACCTTTACCTACAATGCACCCTGCCCTTGGGCCTACCTTAGGGGTGACTAATATGTATAAAAGGGAAGGTTTAGGGACTGGCAAGTGGGTGCACTTGCCCAGTTAACATGGCAGTACCAGACTGCACACAGGCTCTGCAATGGCAGGCCTGAGACACACTTTACAAGCTGCTCCGGTGGGTGGCACAACCAGTGCTGCAAGCCCACCAGCAGCATTTGATTTACAAGCCCTGGGCACACGCAGTGCACTGTACTAGGGTCTGACAGTAAGCCAAACAAGCCAATCATAGAGTCACTAATCCATACATCAATTTACCATAGGGAGCACTTGCACTGTGGCACTGAACAGCAGTGGCAAGGGCCCAAAAGCATCTAAAACCAGCAAAAACATAAGAGGCAACAGCAAAAAATGGAAGGGAGACCCACGCCAATGGTGCCAGGTCTAACATGGTGGTTCCCCGACTCCCCACCTCTGTGCAATGTTACGTTTTGCGAGGGCCCATCCCAGTAAAACCCATGATTTCTCAGTTTGAGTTAGGTCTGTGGCTTCCCATATATTTAGCAGACATAGGTTTGGGGTAGGGCTTAGATTTTTCTCCCCGGCCTCTATCTGCGTAGTGACTGATGACCAATACGTTTGAACGACCGGGCACTCCCACATTATATGGTAAAAAGTTCCTTCCTGGTGACATTGTCGAAGGCAGTGTGAGTCAGCCCTCCTACCCATCTTGACCAGGGCTCTCGCGGTCAGGTAAACCCAGTGCAGGGCTTTAAGTTGGACTAGGCTGAGCCTCATGGGGATGGCGATTTCCCTGGGGGAAGCCAAAGCGTCACGCCAATCCTCGTCATCCAAATCGCCCAGGTCTGCTTCCCATTGTTGTCGTAGGCGTATCAGTGGGTCGGGTCGGTTATTGATTAGATTTTTGTATGTTAGGGATATAGCCTTCTTAGTCATGGGATCTAATAGTAGTCTGTCCTAAAGAGGGAACGCTTCGAGGAGTACACTTCCCTCTGGTATGGCTGCTTTAAGGGTGTGCCTGATCTGCAGGTATCTGAATGTTTCGGACTGTGCGAGTTTATATTCAGTCTGTAGGTCCGCAAATGAGACCATTTCCCTTGTGTTCCACATGTCTCCCACTGAGGAGATACCTATCAGATCCCATTTATCAAACCCGGGGCAAGTGCTCAATCTACCCAATTGTTCAGGCTCCCAGAGTGGAGTGGCACGTGTAATTTTGTTATGCCACCCAAGTTTTTTGTTAACCAGATGCCAAACTTCTATTGTACTGGCTGTAGGTCCAGTAAGGCCAAGTCTTTTAGGGTTCGTGTAGAGTGCTCTATGGTATCCTCCCTGCCCCATGAGCCACCAGTCCGTCCAAATACACGGGTCGGCGTGAGAGCCATGGGCCCAGCGATTGACTACCATTAATTGGGATGCCCAATAGTATAACTTGAGGTCGGGTAGTGCGATCCCACCATCGTACCATCCCGCCGTTAATTTCTGCCTTGCAATGCGTGGTGCTCGTCCATCCCACAGCAGAGTACACACCGTGCTATCTATATTAGAGAAGTAGGAATCTGGCACTCTGTATGGGGTGTTTTGCAAGGTGTAAAGGAAGCGAGGTATCACTAGCATTTTAAAGAGAGCTGGGCGTCCCAGGACGGTCAATGGAAGGGCTCGCCAGTGTCGGACATCGGTGCGCAGCCATGCCAGTGGCCCCTGCAGATTGTTTTCATAGAAACGCAATGGGTTTGTAGTTATATATATTCCTAGGTAACAGAAGCCCTCCGTTGCAACGGGGATGTCATATCCTTTAGGTGTATTTGGACTAGGGCAGTGCATAGGGAATAGCTGGGACTTGGACCAGTTTATTGTGTAGCCCGAATGATTACCTACTATACGGAAAATGTGAAGAATGCGATGAATGGTAGAAGTCGGGGAAGCCATGTATATTACTATATCATCCGCGTAAAGGGAGATTCTATCCTCGTGGTTTTCGGTCCATTTAAGGCCCTGTACCAGGGATCACCCCTAACCCAGATTGCCAATGGTTCTAGTACCAATGTAACGATTAGGGGCGACAAGGGACACCCTTGCCGAGTTCCTCTGCCCAGTTGAAACTGTTGTGATATGTGACGGTTCACAGCTTTTTGCGCTGTTGGGCCTGCGTATAGTAACTTGATCCATTTTATAAAGTTGGGCCCAAAGCCCATTCTTTCTAGTACGGCAAAAATATAGGACCACTCAATGGTGTCAAAGGTCATTTTGGCATCCAAGGACAGGAGGGCAGCGTCTTCTCTTATTGTGTCTGCCCTACCCAGAACCCAGTGTAGGCGTCGTAAATTCAGAGCAGTGTTCCGGCCTGGCATGAAGCCTGACTGGTCCGGGTGTACTAGATTTGTAATCAGTGGTATGAGTCTATTAGCCAGTACTTTTGCAAGTATTTTGGCCTCCGCTGTGAGGAGGGAAATGGGCCTATATGCCTTACAATCATTTGCCGGTTTGCACTGCTTGTGTATTACCACAATTGTGGCAAGTCGAATATCAGGAGGCAAAAACCCTTTTTCATAGCTGTCTAGGTACATTTGACAAAGGTGTGGCGTCACCTTGGTGGCGGTTAATTTGAAGAACTCGAGGTGGAATCCATTTGGTCACATGGCTTTGCCCGAACGGTATGTCTCGGATAGCGTGTTGCACTTCTTCCGTTGTGGGTTCCCCTTCGAGGGGATCTCGGTCCTCAGGTGTAAGGCAGTTAACTCTGATAGTGGAGAGAAGATCTCGTATGTCAGATGAAGTGACTGCCGACGCCGAGGTATAGACTGTTTCAAAGTATGTTGCGAATGTTTCTGCTATTTCTAGTGGTTCAGTTATCACTTTTCCCTCTGGCCCTTGCAGTTGGTGTACACATCAAGCCTCATGTTCCCTCTTCTCGAGCCAGGCCAATAGTTTGCCCGTTCTCTCCCCATGCTCGTTTATCTTATGATATATAGTCTTTTGCCTGGCCCTAGCTGCCTCCCTGAGGAGTTGTCTATAATCGAATTGCTTGGCCACAAGTAATTGCTGAGCTGAGTCGTCAGTGGCTCAGGCTAGGGCATTCTCCCCTGCCAGGATCTCCACTTCAAGTTGTTCTAAACGTCTCTTTAGTTCTTTTTTATGTCCCACCATTAGGGCTAGGACTCTCCCTTTTATGACCGCCGCAAATGCCCCCCATAGAACTTGAGAGGAATCAACCTAGCCAACATTTTCTTTGAAGTAAAGGTCTGTGTCTTTTAACAGCTCAGTTTTGATGTGTGGTATTTTTAGTGCCCATGGGTTTATTGTCAGAGTTGTGCGTCTTGGTTGAGAACCCATTGTCATTTTGGTCAGTATGGAGGAATGATCCGAGATACCTCACGCAAGGCATCGAGCTTCACTAAAGTCAGGTAAATCCTCAGTGTGTGTGTACATGTAGTCAATGCGGGATTGGCTATTATGGGCCCCTGAATGGAAGGTGAATTGCCTAGCGGTGGGATTAAGTTGTCGCCAAATATCAACTAAGCCAAAGGCCGAGAGAAAATCAGCCAATTTAGACCCAGAATCGGGATCCCTGCGTGGAGGTCGTTGTTCGAGCAACCCATCTACAGTTAAATTAAAGTCGCCGCCCATCACTAACGTGCCGACTGGAAGGTCTAGAATAAGTTTACTTAGATCCTGTGGTGTGGATTGCTGCAGTGCTGGAGGTATGTACACTGAGAGCACATTTAAAATGTTCCCTTCCCAGGTACCAGTGGCCGCTGCAAATCTGCCATGTTCATCCGCCCACGTTTTATTGACCATGTAGGGGCAGTTGTTTCGGAGGAGTATGCCTGTCCCGCGGGAGCTGGAGGTGAACCCTGCATGTATTAATAATTGGTAGCCCCATCTATTCAGGGCCTTGCATGTATTACCGATGAGGTGGGTTTCTTGTAGGAGAGTTATATCCGTAGCCTGTCTTTTTTAATACTGAAGGACAATTCCTCTCTTTAATTTATCCCCAAGCCCGTTCACATTCCATGTAAGAAACTTTAGGTCTTTACTCGATCCCATTGACGTGAGTGTGTGCGATAGTCATGAAGGAGATCGTGATCTGGCCATTACATATTATCTGGCTAAACTTTGTCATATAGGACTTGGGATTATCAACCCGTGTATCCATTGCAGATCCCTCGGCACGGTAAGAACATGAGTGCAGCATGTCCCCCCCATTCAGACACCCGAATATTGGGGAGTGAGGGTCTGGTCCCAGTACTGGCCCTAGAGATGTATCTCGTTGCTGTGTTGAACTAAAACAAATAACT
This sequence comes from Calotriton arnoldi, assembly GCA_963921515.1. NCBI lineage: Eukaryota > Metazoa > Chordata > Amphibia > Caudata > Salamandridae > Calotriton > Calotriton arnoldi. The sequence goes on along the minus strand of CAWUFW010018122.1, from coordinate 198,278 downwards.
ATACTGCCTCCCCAACATTCCCTCAACCCCCCGTCCTGCTTCCCTGCATGACGGAATCCAATGACCCGCTTCCCCAACTGTGCAGAGTGCCTGTCGCCCTCCCAACCCTATAATGGAGGAATCGTGGACTTAATTTCTCCCCCCAATATCCCTCCCCAACGATCTCACTGTATGTTACAGGAAACATGTTATACAATCGGCAAATATTCATCACAGTGTAGACAGCAGCCACAACTCTTTAGATCAGCTTATCTCCCAGTTTTCCAATTCTGTCTAGTCTTTTCAAGTCGCTGGTGTAGCTACAGGTCCTCAGCCACCACCCACCTCAGGCAGCTGCACCTCGGGCGGAGTGTCATTGTCCTCCCGCCTGGAAAATTGGTTGCCTCCCAGTTCTTGATGCAAAATCTTGGGGTGAGTTCACGAACCCCCCGTCGCTTGCTGGTCTCTGTCCCCCTGGGTGGGGTCTTGTCTTTTCGGCATCCTTCCCACTCTGCGCGCCTGTCGGTCCGGCATTCCCTGTCCGCCACTCCCCGACCAACCGTCGAGCCATTCCTGTGTGTCTTCAGGGACCGTGAAAAAACAGCTGTTGCCCTCCCCTTCCACACGCAGTTTAGCAGGAAATAGCATGGCGTATTTGATGTCCTTTTCCCTGAGGGCCCTTTTAATCTCAAGGAAGGAGCGTCTTTGCTTCTGAACCTCGGCGGTGAAAACAGGTAAAAACGTAATTGTGCTATTCTCGTATTTGAGGGGAGGTGCACCGCGGGCTGTTTGTAGAATGTTGTCTCGTTCTCTAAAAGTGAACACCCTTGCTAATATAGGTCAGGGCGCACCCCTGGCTTGGGCCTACCTCCCGGTATGCTGTGTGCTCGCTCTATCGAGAAGTAGCTGGATAGGTTCTTTGGTTGTAGGTGTTTAGTTACAAGGTCCTCGACAAATAGGTCCATTGCTGGCCCCTCCGCCCTCTCCGGTACTCCTAGAAAAGGGACGTTGTTGCTCCTTGATCACCCTTCATAGTCATCCAGCTGCGCTGTTAAAAGTTTGGTATGATGTTGCAGCTCCGAGACTTGTTTCTTCAGGGTCGACGTGTCTGTGAAAAGGTCTTGAGTTACATCTTCCACTTCCTTGACCCTTGAGTCCATCTTTCTCAAATCTGCCCTGAGCAAGGATATATCTGTGGCGACTAAGTTGATACGCCCCTCCAACGAGGTACGGACGCTGTTAATCTCTGTCAAAATGTCTTGAAGCGTGGGGGATTCTTGCTCGGTGGATTTCTGCTGGGCTTCGTGTTCCGGTCCACAGCTTGGCGATCCCCCTCTTGTGCCTTCTGCCATGCATACTTGTCTATTTTCTGCTGGTGTGAGCCACGGCCTCCCTTATTCGTCGTCATTTTGAATGGGGCTGAGGGCTAGAGGTATCGGGGCAATCACCGCCTCCTACCGTGGTGAATACCATGTGGCCTGTCAGCTTCCCCCTCCGTCAAGCCCTGGTGCACTGGGAATGGTCTCTTAGGGATGATTATAGGGATGGCGTATTCTTACCACCTGCGCGTTTTACTGAACTGCGTGGCCTTGGTCCGGTTACCAGCTGCGCCCGGGAATGCAAGTCGTAGCTGCGGGCGCGCTGAAATGGCTCTTGGCGACTTAATCCGGCCTCCGATGTGACTTTTCAACAATGTGCAAGGCGTGGGGGCCAGAGTGTGCAAGAGTGTGCAAGGGGTTTGTCAGTCCCCACCGCCAGCTCAGTACTATGCGTTGTTAATTCAGTGTGGCACTTCCTGAGATTGGTCATCTGTTAGGTCAATTTTGTTTCAAGGCATCCCAGATCCTGGTTGTTCGGTGGCGGTTCGCGGGGTTCCTCCCCTGAGGCAGTGGGTCGCTTTGTATATTCACCCCCTTGTGTATGATCCCGGAGGTAGATGTGCCCAAACGTGCTTGGTAGTGGAGTTAGATCAAAGTCCCCTGATTCACGGAGCTCGATGCCCAATTAAAGAGTGCGTCACATGTCTGGCCCAATGTCGGCGATTACGTCCCATGGAGGAGAGCTGAGCTCACCTGAAGGAGACGTGGGCCATATATTTTATTGGTTGACGTTCAGTCTCCAGCAGGGTTCGTGTATCACCGCCTGCAGCAGGGTTGTCTCGATGGGTAGATCTGGCCGCTCTATAATGGCTGCGGCAAAGACAACAAATGGTCCCAGACAAAAGATTTGAATACAGTTGAGTCGTAAACAATTTGAGTAATTAATAAGACTGTATGTCAAAGAAGCGATTCAATCAACACATGCAGATGAGAAGTATGTCCTAATCACTCCTCAAATATATAAGCACATTCCACTTAATAGGTCAAAAAATAGAGGGTACCCAAATTTACTTCAATTGCAAACATTCATTTATTTTATGTTGCATTTTTCATCATATGAAAAACATAGACAGATTCATAGTGTTCAACAAAAAGTTTCTCCAAGGTGGAGAGGTGAATAAAAGTTAGTGCTCGTGTGTGGGATAGAAGAAGAAAAGGAGAGGAATCATAGGGAAACATCCAAGGGATAAATAACTTAGATTCTAAACAAGGAAGGATCTGGCTATAATTCCCAACAAGGCCAGTATCCCTACTGTGATGAGCCTGCCCCTTGATCGATAGATGTTACGTTTTTTGAACTTCTTTGTTTTTGATTGAAACACAGAGCAACATCATCTGTGGTTGGGGTAGAGAGGGGTAGATATGGAGTGCAGGCCCACAGGGGAGATGTCGGCGTTTCAACCCTAACGCAAAGGGTAATTTAGGTCCTCTGCTGTGGGTCTTCCTCAGGACAGGGAAAACGCGGGAACCTAGGAGGTAACCATACAGTCAAAATGGGGCCTCAGTCAATATGAAACATGATAAAGTACGGTAGGCCAACTATTTGCCACAAGTGCTGACCTATATTCGACGATGTCAGTTCACTGCCCCCACGCGGTGGGTAGTCTGTAAGTGGAATGTGCAACATAAGTCTCCAGTATGGTCATGTTAGACGAAACAATTGCCAACAATGACTAGGTAACAATTAATTCTAAAGACAATCACCCGAACCTGGGTCACGGTGTGGTGGACAGTTTGGTTAAATCACAATACTAGTTACACCGGTCACTAAATTCTTCAATTGGGGGATAAATCACCCCAGAGCGCTAAAAACATGAAACAAATAAAACCACGTTAGGCTCAGGTGCCAGCATCTATTGCCAACTAAAGTGCACAAATGATAGACAAAAGACGAAAGAGCCTGAAAAACAGTTGCCAGCATCTATTATCATAGTCACACACACATGACAAACAACAAAAAAACTGTCTGCGAGATGTAAAAGGATTCAATAAATATAAATATAAAAGTCGACTCACCCGCCAGGAAATAGTGGCTTGAAACCTCTTAATTGGATTTTAAAGCTGCCATAGATCCATCATGTCTCAAAAGTTCTGAAAGAACAGAGAGCACGCATTACATACTGGCACACTGCTGCCAAAAGCCTTTAATAACAACCATAGCTTGCACGGGGTAGCAATTACCTGAAGGATATTCAGTAAGGGTCCGCATATGTCGGTCTCTTGAGTCCAAATGGCAAGACCGATGTAAACCCAAGTACAGCCATTTAAAGCTGTGGCGCTGGCCTAAAACGTGCACGTAGCCGTCGGGCGCGCAGCTGACGCGTCCCGATCGGTCAGAAAAAGAAAGACTGCTATACGCTCACGGGGCCTGTACGGAGTTGCCGGTAGTGAAAACAGACTCGGGCAATTAACATAGTATGCAAAGGATGTTAAACACATACCTGAGTAGTTTAATAGAAACCAGAGGCCTCCTGTATTTGCATGCGCAGTCGGATCTAATCGAATATGCGGTTAGTGAATTCCCACATAGAATTCACAGGGGCAATTCGTAACAAGTATTGATCCATGTGTTGAGGGAAGTAGAATGTATTATAAACGAAGTGTCTGTACATGGGTGAATATACCAAGTGTAGTAAAGTGTATATATACAATATTCACAGAACACAGCTGATTCTAAACCATATACATGACAATACAATATACACATTATTTACAAAGCTTCATATCAATTATATACAAAATGATATACATGTTAACAGAGAACACAATAGTACATAAAGAAAACAAAATAGTACATAGAGTGTACACATATGTAATAGAAATCTAGCCATTATTTAATGTGGAGATTTGCCTGGTGATCTCCTCATATTCATTCAAACCCTTATTTACAGTATCAAAAATATGTATCCATTTACACTCCCGGGTACTCAAGGTGTTAGCAAAATTGCCCCCCCGTGGGTTGGTCCATACTTTTTCAATAACCCATGACCTCAGACTCTCGGCCGAGTGTCCAAAGGTGTTGAAGTGCTCAACCAGGGGTGCACCTTGTACATTGCAACGTATCCTGCTACAGTGCTGCAGGATACGTGCTTTTACTTTTTGTACAGTTTTCCAATGTACATAAAGTTACAGGGGCAAACTATGGCATAAATTACTCCCGCAGAATTACAATTGGTGTGCTGCTGTATGGTATGTGTGTAGTTGTTGTAGGTGCACTGTTTGGTTTCCTTTGTCAAGGAGCACGCCTTACATAGTCCACACTTATAGTGTCCCTGGACAGGTGGGATGTTCCAGAGTGTCGCTTGGCTATCCCCAGGTTTTACAGGTAACAATGATTGGACCACATAATCCCTCACATTTCTTCCTTTTTTGAAGGCGTGCATAGGTGGTTCGGTGATCCCTATCTCATCCGCCACCAAGTGCCAATGGCGATTAACAATTTTCCTGACCTCATTGCTCCTGGTGCAAAATGTGGTGGCACACATTAGTCTTTCTTGTTCAGATGTTTTTTGGGTTTTGGTTCTAGTAAGAACTCCCTATGACAAAACCAAGCCCGTTTACGGGCCTTTTTGAGGAGGCTCCTAGGGTAACCCCTATCAATGAGGCGTTCCATGAGGTCAGCTGATTCCTCGAAGAAGTCCTGTTTTCAGCTACAATTCCTCCGAATGGTAAGTTGTCCCTGAGGTTACGTGGATGATGACTAGAGTAGCGTAAGAGAGTGTTCCTTTCAGTGGTCTTCCTGTATAAGGTAGTATGTAATTTACCCTCCTCTTCTTTGATTGAAATATCCAGGAAATTGATCAGTGTGTTGCTAAAGTCAAGGGAGAACTGAATGTCCTGTGTCTGAGCATTGAGCCAGGTATGGAATTCCGAGAACTGCTGTTCATTCCCGTGCCATATCATAAGGACATCGTCAATGTACCGTCGCCACAGTTCGATACATTCTCTATTTGGATTGGTCTCACTGAGGACATATGTGTGCTCATAGGTGTCCATAAAGATTATGGCCAAGTCCGGGGCAAAACTTACTCCCATTGCCACGCCCTTTGTCTGTACATAGAAGTCGCCCAGGAAATAGAAAAAATTCTTCGTCATGGCGATTTCTAAGAGATTGACTATAAATTCAGCGGGGACCTGAAACGGCCTTGGTCGTTTGTCCAGAACCGTCTTAATGGTGTCAAGTGCTGATCGTTGGGGGATTTTAGTGTATAGTGATGTTATGTCCATAGTGACTAGGATGTTTTGTCTGCAGTTGAAGGGTCGGTTATCCACTAGTTGTATCGTCTGCATCGTGTCCCTCAAATATGCCGTGGTATACTCCGCAATGGGTTTTAAGAATACATCTATGTATTTACATAGAGGTTCTAGAACTGATCCACACCCTGAAATGATGGGTCTCCCTGGTGGGTTAATCAGACGTTTGTGTACCTTAGGGAGTGTGTAAATGGTGGGCATCCTAGGTTGTTCGTTATTGAGGTAATCATACTCATGTTTTGAGAGGAAACCGTCCTCCAGTCCGCTGTCAGTGATCTGTCTGATAGTCCCTGATATCTCTTTTGTGGGATCTATCCTTAGCTTGGTGTAATTACCCTCCACTCCTAGCTGTGAAAAGATCTCAGTCTTATAGTCATTCCGGCTCTGGATGACAATTGCCCCACCCTTATCAGCCGGTTTGATCACTATATCTGTGTTGTTCTTAAGTGACTCAAGTGCCCGGCGTTCCTGCCTGGAAATGTTATTCTTGATGTACTGTCTTTCTGTGAGGAGCTTGTTGATGTCTCTCATGACCACCTGTTCATAAGCTAAAATCCTATGTGACATCAGTTGGGGGGGTGGTGTAAAGGTCGATGGCAGTCGTAGTCCTGTGTTGGAGAACATGGGTTTGTGGGGAAACTTGCTAAAATAGTGTTTGAGGCGTACCTTTCTAAAAAATTGATGTAACTCAATTTTCAAGTTGAAAGTGTTGGGCAAATTTGTTGGTACAAAGGATAAACCCTTCTCAAGTATCTTTCTTTCTGCAGGCTTCAGGACATAGTCAGAAAGGTTAATCAGGGGGCTGTCATGTCCCACGGGTGGTAAACTCACCACCTGTAATGCTGTCGTCTGGTTTGGATTTCTCCGTGCGTCTCCTGCCGGAACTGCACCTGTTTCTTAGCCCTGCTCCTGCCTCGGTTCCATGTGGGTTGTGTCGATTCCCTGGGTCGTCCCCAGGGTCGACCGCTCCCTCTGTAGTCCTCCCATGAGCCCTCTCCTAAAAAATTGGTCAAATAGTCAGGGTAGGAGTGTGCAGAGGAGCTAGTTCCTGGTCCCTTAGGTTCACCCTCTGAACCACTGGCTGCAGAGGAGTCAGAGAAGGTAGTGTACCTCCTGTAACGTCCCCGGCCCCTGGTGGAAAACCTTCCTTGAGTCTCTTGTTTGTAGTAGCCTTCTGCAAGGTAGGGGTAGGTGACCTTTTTATCATAGAACTTAATGTCCTTTGCTAGTTTGTCAAGTTTGTTGGACTGGGTGTATGTGTCAAAGTCCTTAATTTATTATAATGGCTGCGGGCACGCCCGCGCCACACACTTAGGTACATTTCTTTACAATCTGCTCACCAGGGCCCGCAGCTGACTCCCTGGGACTGGCCGCAGCCTTACCGCTGCTTGGCCTCTGCGTGCTCGGCAGGATCGTAATGGTGCCTGAAGCTGGCTGTGCCGCCACAGCAGTGGGTGCGCTCGTGCTGCGAGCCCGGATCGTCTCAGCCGCGATGGGCTCACCTGAGTCCGCGGCTGTCTCTCGCGGTCAGGCCGCCGCCCTGTCTACGTTTGTTTCCGGCTTCAATCTTCGTCAGGCACCAGGATCGATTCCTCCAGGCACTCAGCGGTTTCTCCGCAGTTAGTACGCTTCCTGCAGCCGGATATTTATCAGGATATATTAAGGGGAGAGAACTAGTGAGCAGCCATTTCCACCCTTGCCAGCCATACTTGATCGCCCACTTTGTGAGCTGGTTGTAGTGTGCGATGTTTGTTTGTGTGTCTCATCATACCTCTCTTGGTTTGTTGGAGTTGTATTTGTACAGCTTGTTGAATCTCAGATAATTGCTTCAGGAAGGTCTAGTGAGGGAACTGAGATTCCTACATCTGGCAATTTTTTCTGTTTATATATGTGGGTTGATGCCTGTCATGCAGTTTAAAGGAGATACCAAAGTAGCGGAGTGTTCTATGTTATTTTATGCAAACTCCACGAGAAGTCAAACATTTTCCCATTCTTAAGAGTGACAAGTTAATTGACATCCAAGGATCTGTTCTAGTGCTTGATTTTCTCGTTCCGCCTGACCATCTGTTTGTGGGTGGTAAGTGGACGAGAGACGAGCATCGAAATCTAAAGATTTGCACAGGTTTTGCCAATACCTTGATACAAATTGAGGGATCTATCGGAAACAATGATTGATGGGAGACCATGTAATCGTAAAATGTAGTGGGTGAATAAGACTACAAGTGCTTTGGCGGTAAGGATCCCCTCTAAAAGAATTAAATGTGCCATTGTAGAGAACAGACCCACTACTACCCATATAGTAGTATAACCATTGGAATTTGGCAAATTGGTTACAAAGTCCATACTGATGTTATGCAAGGGGTATGGAGGCAATGGCAAGGGGTGCAATAAACCCATAGATTGAGTATGGACCGACTTATTCTGGGAGCATATGGGCCAGGCTTGTACTTAAGTATGCGCATCCGTGGATAGGTTAGGCCACCAAAGCCATCTTTTACAGTTAGCAAGAGTTTTTTGAATGCCAGGATGTGCAGCAAGTGGTTGATCATGGCACCAATTTAACACCCTTTGTCTGAGTTTTTCAGTGGTTACATACTAGTTGTTACCATGGTAGGGGTGTCCATCCTTTACCAGATTATCATCCTCTGTGATCCATTCATCTAAATTCATCTGCTGCACCCCTTGTTTTATCTTATCCAAAAACTGTTGTTTAGTACAAGTACTTATCACCTGCTTAGAACCTAATAGATTGTGTGGTGGGTTATGTGCTAATTCGGGTGAATCATGACCCCAATGTGATAATATATCTGCCTTGGTCTGATGTGTTCCAGGGTGGTACGTAATAACAACATTATTTTCTCTAAAAAACAAGAGCCATCTAACGCATATGTGTGTCAAGTGCTTGAGAGATCGAAAAAAATTCACATTTTTATGATCTGTATAACCTGTAATTGTATGTTCTGCACCTAGTAGGTAGTGGCACCACTCCTGAAAACATAATGATCCAGTATCGGTGTATCTTTCATAGATTCACATGGTGGAACCATTCCCCGTTGTCGAAGTGGGAGTCCCAAGGTAATATAAATAAAGCAGTAATAAAACTCTTCCATGGGTTATAATGGTGATAACCATGCATTTAATAGCCTATCTACCTCCTTTTCTAAAAAAGGACCAAACTTTAGGTACAACCAATCAGTAACCAGCACCCTCTTGTGTATTCTGTTGACTTTCGCACCTGATCCAAGAGAACAGGTATTAGTGGTAAAGGGTGTCTATTCTAGACCGTCAATTTATTGAGGGCCCTGTAGTCAATGCACACACGTAAATCACCATTCTTCTTTGGTACAGAGAAGAGGGCGGAAGAAACAGGAGAAGTGGCATGATGAATGAAGCCTAAAACTAGCAATTCGTCCAGGTATTGCTTTAAATACTTAGTCTCAGTTTCCGATAGAGCATAAATGTGACTTCAATGTAGGTTACCCGTTGTATAAAAAAGGAATGCGACAGTCAAACTCCCTCTGAGGGGGTAGCTGAATGGCTTTCTTTTTATCAAATACATCCTGAAAATCCAAGTATTCCTTTGGAAGGATGTTTGAAAGTTCTAGTGCCACTGCTGCACACGTTTGGGGTAGAATCAAGCCTTATGCTGTGGTATAGCAACTGGGGCTGCAGTATGGTGACCCTAAATTTACCCAGCGTGAAGACCAACCAATAAGGGGATTATAAAGTTGTAGCTAGGATATCCCTATGAAAGCACCGAAAGTGTGCGCCTCTATTAGATTGAAAATCTGAAAGAAACACATAGTGACAGATTCCTTACCTTAGAATATCCCCAGGCGTCAGACTGGATCCGGAAAGTTTTCGTCAGCAGTACCCATGCGCGTCGGTAGGTGGCGTCGTGCGGCTCCGCGTCCGTCGTTGGCGTCGTGGTCGCCGAGATGACTTCGCGGCGCTACTTAGACACCGCCCACTCGCGCTGACGTCAGTTCTTTCTTTTTCCGCGCCAGCAAGCGCAGATCCAGGAAGAGCAGGAACCCCCAGTCAATTTTTGACTGACTTTTTGAGGCTTTTTGTCTCTATTTTTTCATTGAGTCTTCGACTCCTGGTGCAGTTAGGATGCCCGGTTTTAAGTCCTGCGGGGATTGTCACCGCATGATGTCGGTGACGGACCCGCACCGTGTGTGTCTTTTCTGCCTGGGGCGCGACCACGACCCCAAGTCGTGCCCCGACTGCCGGGCCATGGCGCCGAAGACTTTGCGGGAGCGGTCCCGAAAGTTGCTGGAAGCCCGGCAGTCGGCTCCGCGCCGTTCGAGGTCCCGGTCCCGTGGGAGGTCGAGGGACCGTGCGCAGAGTCATCACCATCGATCTTCGGGATCCATGTCTTCGCACTCGGGGTCAGGTAAGACGAGGCACAAGAAGTCGAAGAAACGCCATCGTTCTCTGACTCCCCCTCGCCGGTCGTGCGACGCGGCTGCGGGTGGTGCCTCCCCCGTGGCTCCGGCGGAGCCTACGCAGTCGCCGCCCGACTACCCGCCCTTCCCGGGGTCGTCGGCGACTCCGGCCCAAATACAGGAATTCCTGTCGGCCATGGCTCGCCTCTTTGGGCCGTAGGGTCCCGCTGGTGTGCCTTCGGGCCCTGCGGTCCCGACTGGGTGTCCTCGCCTTTCCTCACCGGCGGCTCCGGCCCCGGCGTCGCTGTCGGCTCCGGCCTTGGCGTCGCAGGACACCCTTGGATCCAGGCCTGGATCCCGGTCGACGCCGGTTGACCTTGTCAGACCTCCACCGACGTCGACTCCACCGGCACCAGTTCTGACGCCGCCCGCTTCTCGGGACGACATCGACCTCAGTTTCAGCCCTGATGTGGATGCGGCATCGAGCCGGCGTCGATCAATGCCGTTCTCGACGTTGCTCAGGGATTTTTATCCCCATGTCCCTGCTCCTTATTTTAGACCTGTTGAACAGCCTGAGGAGCAAGGGGAGGACTGGGAGGGGTCTGAAGACCCTCTCGCAGCTGCTTGCGAGTCTGAACAGGACTGGGCTGAGGAATTGGGGGACGCCAGTGGTCTGGATACCTCACCAGACCTTGGCATGCTGTCTCCTCCTACCGTGGCTACGGAGGAGGGTGCTAGTTATGCTGTGGTGTTGCGTAGGGTGGCCGAGGCCCTACACCTCGAGCTCCCTACTGTGGCCGTCAGGACTAACCTCCTGACAGAGGTGCTTCAGCCAGCAGCTAATTCTGCGGAGCCACTGCTTCCCTTCAATGAAGCCCTTTCTGACGTTCTTTTGGGCACTTGGTCCAGGCCCACCACAGGGGCTTCTGTGGATTGGAACGTGGCCCGACGCCATCGCCCGGCTCTGGGTGACCTCATTTTCCTCTCCCAACATCCCACCCCCGAGAGCTTGGTTGTCCAAGCCTCTGCTTCCCCAACCGCCTTCCCTTCCGCCCCACCGGATAGGGAATCGAAGAAGCTGTATCAGTTTGGGAAGAAGATTTTTTCTTCCACCAGCTCTGCGCTGCGGTCCGTGAACACCGCATGCCTCTTGGGCCATTATGCTCACTCTCTGTGGGATACGGTGGCGCAAGTGCTGCCCCAGTGTCTGGAGGAGGCCCAGCCAGCTCTCTCCCAGGCTGTTGCAGAGGGGAGAGATGCAGCAAAGTTCATGATTCGTTGTGGCCTAGACACCGCCGACTCAATGGGCAGGTCTATTGCAACGACGATGACGGTTCGCCGTCACGCCTGGTTGAGGACCACTGGATTTTCGGGGGATGTCCAAAACACCCTTATGGACATGCCCTTTGATGGCCGTCGCCTCTTCGGCGACAAAGCGGACAGCGCGTTGGAGAGGTTTAAGGACTCACAGGCTACGGCCAAGTCCTTGGGACTCTCGGCAGTCCGCCCTCCTCCGCCTTCCGCTTTTCGCTCCTTTCGTGGCACAGGAAGGGGCGCCCGCAGCGTTCGCAACAGAGCCACAGGCCTGCGCAGCAACAATCCCAGCGCAGACGCGGATTCCGCCGTGGCGGACCAAGGGGCCAGCGGGCGGGTCAGTCCACCACCACCCCGGCCACCACTGCCTCCAAACCTTCCTAGTCCGAACTTTCAGGCCCATCAAACGCCAGTGGGCCGCAGGCTTCGCCATCACCTCCCCCACTGGCGCACCATCACTTCGGTCAGGTGGGTTTTAGAGATAGTCCGGAGGGGCTACTCCCTCCCCTTCGAGACTGCCCCTCCAGCTATGCCACCTCAGTACCACCGCATGTCGGGGGATCACTTGGCGCTTCTTCAGCAGGAAGTTGCGGCCCTCTTGGCCAAGGGGGCCATCGAGCGCGTTCCGACGCCAGAAGTAGGTCGTGGTTGCTATTCCCACTACTTTCTGGTTCCCAAGAAGGACAAAGGCCTGCGTCCTATCTTAGACCTCCGGAACGTCAATTGCTTCCTCTGCAAAGAGAATTTCATGATGCTCACTCTGGCTCAGGTCTTGTCTGCTCTCGATCCACAAGACTGGATGGTAGCGCTAGACTTGCAGGATGCCTATTTCCACATCCCCGTCCTGCAAGCCCACCGGCGTTACCTACGGTTCACGGTAGGCCATGAGCACTTTCAGTTCACCGTGCTCCCTTTTGGCCTTACCAGCGCCCCCCGGGTGTTCACCAAGGTGATGGCGGTGGTCGCAGCTCATCTGCGCAGATCAGGGGTTTCAGTCTTCCCTTATCTGGATGACTGGTTGTTGAAGGCGGGCTCGCCCCATGCAGTCATCTCCCACCTCCAGACTACGGCCGACCTCCTGCACTTGCTGGGGTTCTCCATCAACGTGCCGAAGTCGCAACTGATTTCCTCTCAGAAGCTCCTCTTTATTGGAGCGGTTCTGGACATGGCGCAGTTTCGGGTCTATCCTCCCGAACAGCGAGTCCGGGATATTCGGGCTCTGATTCCCATCTTTCAGCCCTTGTCCCGGGTTTCGGTCAGAGTGACTCTGAGGCCGCTGGGCCTCATGGCCTCCTGCATCCTGCTGATCGATCATGCCAGATGGCATATGCGGGCTCTGCAGTGGGACCTGAAGTTCCAGTGGGCGCAGCATCAGGGGAACCTGTACGATCACGTCCAGATCTCGGAGGGCACTGCACGTCAGTTGCAGTGGTGGCTCACGAACCGGCATTGGGTCGACGGCAGATCCCTCTCCCTTCCCCAACCGGAGTTTACAGTGGTGATGGATGCGTCCCTCCTGGGTTGGGGCGGCCACATGTGAGAGGCGGAGATCAGAGGCCTCTGGTCTCCGGCGGAGTCCCGGCTCCATATCAACCTTCTGGAGCTTCGGGCGATCCGGCTTGCACTGAAGGCATTCCTTCCCTCTGTCAAGGGGAGAGTAGTGCAGGTGTTCACAGACAACACCACCGCCATGTGGTACTGCAACAAACAAGGCGGGGTGGGGTCGTGGACCCTCTGTCAGGAGGCTCTGCGTCTCTGGACATGGCTGGAACATCAGGGCATGTCCCTGGTGGTTCAACACCTGGCAGGTTCTCTGAACGCCAGGGCGGACGAACTCAGCCGCAGGTGCATGCTTGATCACGAATGGCGTCTTCACTCGGAGGTGGTGCAAGGTCTCTTTCAGCAGTAGGGAGAGCCTTGGTTAGATCTATTCGCCACCGAAGAGAACGCGCAATGTCATCAGTTCTGTGCGTTGGAATTTCCAAGGCGGCACTCGCTTGGCGACGCTTTTCATCGCGAGTGGAGTTGCGGTCTGTTGTACGCCTTTCCGCCTATACCACTTCTGCCCAGAGTGCTGAAGAAGATCAGGTGCGACCGGGCACAAATCATCCTTGTGGCCCCGGACTGGGCTCGAAGAGTATGGTATCCCGAGCTACTCAGTATGAACATCAATCCTCCGATCAGACTGCCTCTTCGGGAGGATCTTCTGTCGCAGCAGCAGGGGACGGTCCTCCACCCGAACCTGTCCAGCCTCCACCTCTTTGCGTGGAGATTGAGCGGTGGCAGTTGATTCCTTTCGACTTGCCTCCTGAAGTTTGTGATGTCATTCTGGCAGCCAGGCGTCCCTCTACTAAAGTGGTATACGCCTGCAGGTGGAACAAGTTTGTCGCATGGTGCACAGCAAAGGCTGTGGATCCCCTTTCTGCCCCTCTTTCTGAGGTCCTACTGTTCCTTCTCTCTTTGGCCCGGCAGGGCTCTGCTCTGGGCACTATCAAGGGCTACCTTTCTGCAATTTCAGCCTTTCTCAGGCTACCTGATCAGCCCTCTCTTTTCAAGTCCCCTGTTGTAAATAGATTTCTCAAAGGCATTACACACCTTTTTCCTCCTATTCCTTTTGTGATGCCTCAGTGGGACTTGAATCTGGTTCTTACATACTTGATGTGCGCTCCCTTTGAGCCTCTTCACAACTGTCCTCTTCATCTCTTGACATTGAAGACTGCCTTCCTGGTGGCCATCACCTCCGCTAGGCGGGTGAGTGAGCTCCAGGCTCTTTCTTGTAAGCCTCCTTTCCTTTCAGTCCATCCGGACAAAGTGGTGCTCCGGCCCCGTCCTTCCTTTTTGCCAAAAGTGGTTACGGCCTTTCACATTGGGCAGACTATTACCTTGCCCACCTTCTTTCCGCCTCTGCATCCTTCCAGAGAGGAAGAGAGGCTCCACCGTCTGGACCCAAAACGTGCGCTCTCATTTTATCTCAACGCCAACAGCAGTTCCGGGTGGATGACAAGCACTTTGTTGGCTACATTGGCACCAAGAAAGGTCGGGCGGTACACAAGAGAACTATCTCCCGCTGGGTTGTCTTGTGTATCAAAGTCTGTTACTCTTTGGCTAAAAAAGAACCTCCGGTGGGGCTGCGTGCTCACTCCACCAGAGCTACTGCAGCCACTACTGCATTGGGACACGGTGTCCCCCTGCAAGACATCTGTCAGGCAGCCACGTGGGCCTCGCTGCACACATTTACCAAGCATTATTGCCTGGACAGCCAAGTCCGGAGAGACGGCTTCTTCGGCCGTTCTGTTCTCCGTGACTTTCTGGTGTGATCTTAGTTCGCAGACCCACCACCGGGGTTGTTATTGCTGGGGTATCTACTCTAAGGTAAGGAATCTATCACTATGTGTTTCTTTCAGATGAACAAGTTACTTACCTTCGGTAACGATATATCTGTTAGAAACATTAGTAGTGATAGATTCCTTACCGCCCCACCCATCCTCCCCGTTCTGCGAACTGATTTCTAGGGTTAAGGTCATCCCTTTCAGGGCCCTAGTTTCAAAGCACCAGTGGTCAGTATCTTGCATGGCTCTGCGTTCCTGGCGCGGAAAGTCGTGTACAGAACTGACGTCAGCGCGCGTTGGCGGCGTCTTAAGTAGCGCCCGCGACGTCATCTCGGCGACCACGAAGCCAATGGCGGACGCGGAGCCGCACGACGCCACCTACCGACGCGCAGGGGTACTGCTGACGAAAACTTTCCGGATCCAGTCTGACGCCTGGGGATATTCTAAGGTAAGGAATCTATCACTACTAATGTTTCTTACAGATATATTGTTACCGAAGGTAAGTAACTTGTTCGACAGGGTGTCTTTTCCATTAGCACAAACTACGTTTATGGGAACCGTTTGATAAGTGATCAATCCTGATGACAATTCAGATCTATCAAGTGCCCTTACTACTTCTGGTTCTTGTTTCTTTACTCAAGGGATATTTAAGGAACTGGCCAAACTTAAATCCAAGAAATTGCCGGGGCCTCCTGAATCCAGTAGCATAGGCAACTGATTTTGTTGTTGTGGGGAAATTATCACGGTGACTGAACTGGTTAGGTGTCGTGGAATTTTACCTATGCTACAATTGTGAGATCAGCGTATTAGACCTACTCGACCAGTTGACCTCAGTACTAGTCGAGCTTGCACGTTTTCCTGATTGCCCTCTGTGATGACGGCTATCTTTTTCTGAGCCTCTTTTGGTTTGGCGATACAATTGCAGGCCAAGTGTCCTGCTTTACCACAATATAGGCACAGATTTAATTTTCTGCATCGTTCCTTTTCATTACTAGATAATGACCCCTTGTTCTTCTAATTAGCATGGGTTCTACTGAGTCCCTAACCTCAACATCAGTCTCCTTTCACTCAGATCGAACCAACAACAGCCTTGGCCCATTTCTAGATCAGTCGCTCTTATGCTCAGCAAGTCGATGATCAAGTCTAACTACTAGATCAATAAATTGCACCCAATCGGTAGGGAGGGTCAACTATGTGAGCTAAAGAATCTTTCAATTAATCTTTCAGCCCCTATAAAACAGGGACATGCTTTTTTCTTCGGGCCATTGCGTTTCAGTAAGTAATTTGCAAAAGGTTGTATTATAAGTATGTCCTTCTCCTGTTGTAGGTTTAAAAGCTCATGATCACCTACCTTAATAAAGGTATGCTTTGTAAATAAGCGCCGCATAGGTTCTTAAAACCTAGCATATTCTTGCAACAGTGGATAGTTATTCTCAATGAGAGGTATTGCCCAATTTGCAGCATTACCGTCTAGGTGGGAGATGATAAATGCAATGCGGGCTGTATCAGAGGGGAATGGCCCCAGTTTACACAATAATTGCAGTTGACATTGGCTGCAGAATGTGTTAAAGTTAGTGCTATCCGCAAAAAAGCACTATAGTGGAACCAGCGAAGTGGGAGTAAATGTATGCACAGTGCCATTAGCACAGGCTGTTCCCTCATTCCATGACAGCTGTGTTGCCCTTGATTCAATTGTAAACGGTATGGATTGAGTGACAAATTGTTTATCCTTGGAAATGAATCCTAAATCTAACCAGAACAAATGATGTGGGGGATATTGCACCAGTTCATCCCTGAGGGTTTGAATTTCTTGGCGCAAGGCTTGAACCATACTCTACATCTCTCGAAGGGTCCTAGTTAATTCTACCATACTGGGAATTTCCTCTCTGGAAATCTCTGGTAAAATGTCTGAGCTAGGTCCTGGGCATTTCTCATATTCCCTGGGTCCATATCGCCTGGGCAAAAAGATTTTAAGTGGCTTGGCATTCTGTCGGACAGCTGACCTGGAAAACTTGTCCGCAGAGACGATTCTGGACCCATCTCACTCCCAACACAGCACTCGACCAAGGAATGTATTACCTCAAAACAGACGCTGTCCCAGGAGTGAACGGGATCTGGATAAAACAGCAAAAGAGGCAATGACTGAACCTCTGGATGTTTGTCTGGCTCACTGCTATGCACGGGACACCCAACAATCTCCTTTTTTGGGAATGTGTCTTCTATAGTGCTAGAAAGAACAACTAGGAAGAAGTAACATAAATCACATTAGTCATTGTGCCAATTAACATAATCAATTTCTTGTAAACACTCCAAGTAATGAAAAACACTTACAAAATAATAAAACAGTAAACACGTATTATGATCTCTTGTGGTAAGGAGACACACCACTCTTATATTGAGTCCTTAGTCGTGGTTCTAAGTCTCCTCATTGAGCATATTACGCCATATGCTTCACAAGAATTATGCTTTGTCTTTCAGCTTCACTGCTCTTTCCTCTTTTTTTTGTTCATGGGAATGTCTCTTGTGCTCTCAATAGTGTCGTTATTCAGTTCAGGAATTAATGCACAAGTGCCGGAGTGTTGCAAGCTTGAAATGAACAGAGTCACGGAGAAAACAAGAACAGTGCCCTAACGTTGTTTTTCCCTTTGCTTCTCTTTTCTTTTCATTCTAGAGTTCCAAGTGATGACACCTGCAGGACGGATCTGGATGTGGAACCACTATTCCAGGCGACTTCCAGAGCAGAAGGGATTGCCGCCGTTCCTCAACGGTAGGTCTTTCTGTGAGATGCCAGGATCGGGGGAATTCTGATTAGCCGCTCGGAGATGTCTGCAAGTGCGCAGATATCGCCGGCCAGGCAGGATGCTAGACGAGTTAAGAGAGAGGGGTTTGGGCTCCAGGGAGATAGTGGAGAGTTTCTTCTTGAAAGGAATAAAGCCAAGCACCCAACTCGGGTTTAACTGGAATATTTATCATCGGTTCTATTGTACTGGAAGGGCACGTAGTTAATTATACTTCAGCGGTTCCATGTTCTAGAAGGGCATGTGTTTACTGTGACTCACGGTTTCCAGAAAAGACTTTATTGCAGGCACATGGATAATTGCTAACATGTGTAATAAGTGCTTGCACATGAAACCATTATAAGCAACTGCCACGGGAAATACTAAACGTGCACCTGACACAAATAATAATTAACTAAGGAAACAAGCCTTAAATAAACACAAGTATAATTACAAGCACGTGGAGCAGGCATGGGGCTTGGTACAAACATGATGATAGTCACAAACGTGGAGCATTACAATCATGAGGAAAATATTGAATTCTCTTCCAGGGGATCCTCATCAATAGTCATAAGCACTGAATATTCCCGCCCACGTGCGGGGACCCCGGAAATATAAAAATTATATATGGAAATCACATATATACAGCTCTACATATATGCATATACATATATCATTTTTTCTCATACCAATGCAGCTCTCAATAGGAGGCTAAACAATGTAATTACACACATAAAAAACTACATTTGCCAATATATAAAAACACCAGAGGACAATTAGTACTTGAACTCTGTTTTTTAATGAGCAAAATACTCATAAAGAGTAAAAACTGCAAAATAAGTAGACATTGTTAGCCTACAGGCTGCATTGTAAACCAATAGCATAGAAAATGAAAGCATTTTCAACAAAAACTGGCACCGTGCCTTTAAGGCAGCCATGACCCCTAGCTTCCCATCATGCCTCAGGGGTGACAGTTAGGTCAGTTGTTCTTTCCGGCTCCTTCAGTCAGGACCCTGGATTTTCAGCTCTTGTTTTTTGACTTTCTGTCAAAAAATATCTGTATAAAACTAGTTTTTTCTACTTTCACTCGACGTCTTTTGGTCCTAGAGTGCAAGTAACACCTTTTTGTGTTACAGAAAAGGTTTTATTTTTGGATAAAATGCCTTCTTTATTCGATCCTTGCCCGTCCTGTGGCAAGAAGAAGGCCAGAACAGATACACATCCTGTGTGTATTCTCTGCCTCCCCGAGTCCCACTCTTCTGACAACTGCCAGCATTGTAAGAAGTTATCAAGAAGGACTATCAAGGAGAGGGACAGGATTCGTCTCTATGGCCTCTCTGAAAGAGGTAGGTCTCCTGTGAGGCAGAAGAAGAGGAGAACTCGGTCGACGTCGAGAGGAAAAGTCCCGACCTGTTCTCCGTCGGCGTCGGTATCGACGTCGAAGAAATCGGCGACGAAGAAATCGGCGTTGAAGACTTCGGTGATGCCGGCGCATCATCATTCGACTACGAAATCTTCGTTGACGAAGGTAACAGATCCTCCGTTGACGTCAACCAGGCGGCGCTCAACGTCGAGAGACAGGTCTCCGTCGGCGCCGGGTGGGCGTTCGACGTCGAGGCAGACCGCTCCGTCGTCGCAGGCGCGATCGACGTCGAGGCAGACCGCTCCGTCGTCGCAGGCGCAATCGACGTCGAGGCACAGCGCTCCGTCGTCGCCTCATCAACGGCGATCGACGTCGAAGCACATCTCCCCGTCTCATCAGCGGCGATCGACGTCGAGGCGCATCTCTCCGTCGTCGCCTCCTCATCGGCGATCGACGTCGAGGCACAGATCTCCACCGGGATCAAGGCAACGATCTTCGGCGTCGAGACACAGGACACCACCTTCGGCGTCGAAGCAGACTCCAATGTCGATCCATCATTCCACGCCGTCGAGACGGATGACACCGCCGAGTGGATCTTCGGCGTCAAGACCAAGACCTCCGTCGCCGGCAGTCCAACGCCGGTCGACGTCGAGACAGCAATCTCCTGAGAGGGTGCAGGGAATGTCGAAGCATGACACTGCACCAGTGTTGGAGAGACGTTCGTCGTCGAGAAGTCCACTTTCTAAGAGAAGAAAGTCAACGTCGAGACATACGTCTCCGTTGAGAGGGCAGTCGACGCATAGACGCTCCAGATCAACGTCAAAGCGCCCTTCTGGAGACGCCTCACCTCCAGTGAGCCTGTCTTCGTCACCTTCAGGTTCGCCCAGTTCTCACCGAGGGTCAACGTCCAGATCCCCGGAGGTGGTTATCTCGACGTCCAGCAGTCCAGTGTCAGGGGGTCACCAATATTCCCCAACAAGGCATGAAGAGCTGAGCTTCACTCCTCCTGCTCAGTCTCCTAAGGAAAGAGAGAGCCGCAGATCGCCTTCCATCCATTTAGCGCCACGATGGCACAGGCCTCTACATCACTGGGCTATGAACAGGAATTACTCGAGCCCTCAGAACAGATCCCCGTTGGCTCGTTTAACTCAGAATAAAGAGCGATCTCCTTCAAGAACAAGAGCTCGCAGCCGCACCCCTGTGCACTCACACAGGAGGAGGTCTAGATCAAGAAGCAGGAGGAGAGCACACAGATCGCCTACTCCGTCCTCTTCTTCCACTCATACATCCCATAGAGACTATTCGCCTACTTTGACGAACAGTCCACCGTCGAGGGTCTCTCCGGTGGACGACATCTACACTTTTCAGGACATTCTTGGCAGAGGAGCTGTAAAGCTGGGTATCCCTATGCCAACTCGTCAAAGCAAGTCCTCTGTGATTTTTGAGACTCTACACCAAAGAGCAGCAGCTAAACCTCTGCTTCCCTTGGTACCAGGCATCATAGAGCCAGTGATGGATATCTTTCTCACGCCAGCGAGTGTTAAGACCGCTCCAGCGAGGATCTTAAAAAGTACCGTTCACCAGAGGACGACCCGCTCTTCCTCAGGGCTGATCCTCCTCCGGATTCAGTCGTAATTGCTGCGGCAAAGAAGACCCATGCGGTGGCATCCTCCTCCACTGTCCCTCCAGACAAGGAGAGCAAGATGCAGGATTCCTGGGGAAAGAAGGTTTGTGGCACTTCGGCTTCCATGTTGAAGGTCTCCAATGCAGCGGCACTCCTGGGCCGCTACGACAGATCTCTGTGGGACTCACTTCAGAGATTCACTGAAAAGTTGCCGCAGGAAGACCGTAAAGATTTTGAAGAAATCTTAACAGAGGGCAGTCAGGTGTCTAACCAGGTCATCAGTGCTGCGGCGGATGGAGCTACCCTTTCGGCACATGCTTATGCCCATGGGGTATGCGCAAGAAGAACATCATGGCTACGTCTTACAGCGCTCAAGCCAGAAGCGCAGTCACGCATCCTCAATCTTCCGTTCTCTGGTTCCTCTTTGTTCGGGACTCACACGGATGAAGAGATGACACGGATGAAAACGGAACTGGACACGCTTAAAGCGGTGGGCCTGGAGAAAAGAAAGGAATTCCGTAAGAGATTCCGTCCTTACAATAGACGATCCTCCCAACAGAGGGTTCAAACCCCTCATTGGCAGAAAAATCAGGATCAGCAAGGCCAGCAAAAACGCAGTATCGGGGCAGACGCTCCTCCAGAGGAGGAAGAAACCAGCATCAAGGCAACAATTCCGCCAAGACGCAGTCAAAACAATGAGCACTCACTTCCCCTGTCGCCGTTCACCACTCCAGTGGGGGAAGTATCGCAAATCATCTCGAAGAGTGGCGAGCTATCACAAAGGATCGGTGGGTGCTAGCCACGTTGCAGAATGGGTACTCTCTACGTTTTCAACATCGCCCACCATCAATCCCTCCAGTTCCTCCGTCGTGTCACCAGTTAAAACTCTTGCAGAAAGAGGTTGCCACCCTTCTCAGAAAGTCAGCCATCGAGAGGGTGCCAGTATCTCAAAGAGGGAAAGGGGTTTACTCAAGATATTTTTTGGTAAAGAAAAAAGGCCAAAAAGCAGAGTACAGACCCATTCTGGACTTGCGGTCACTCAACCTATCCATCAAAAAGGAAAAGTTTCGCATGTTGGCTCTCCATCAAATATATCCACATCTCAGGCAGGGGGATTGGATGTGTTCGCTGGATCTGCAAGATGCATACTTTCACGTCCCGATCAATCAGTATCACAGACAGTACCTGCGATTCCTAGTGGGATCCGCTCATTACCAGTTCAAGGTTCTACCCTTCGGGTTGAAGTCAGTCCCCAGAGTGTTCACGAAGTGCATGGCGGTGGTGGCAGCCGCACTGCGCCGCAGGGGCGTCTTTGTATACCCGTACTTGGATGACTGGCTGTTGAAAGGCCCTTCCCCAGACAGTGTGAGGAGTCATTTCTTGAGCTGTCTCGAGCTGTGTCACCGACTGGGCCTGCATGTGAATTTCGTCAAATCAACTTCACAGCCAACACAGAAAATACATTTCTTAGGAGCTCTGCTAGACTCCACGGTAGGAAAAGTGTTTCCTTCGGAGGAGAGACAGTGTTCCCTCATACAGAAATGCCAGCTGGTTCTGCGCAACAGAAAACTGCCTGTGCGTCGGATTGCCTCCCTGCTAGGGTCGATGGCATCCTGCATCTTCCTGGTTCCCAATGCCAGACTACGAATGCGTCCTCTTCAGCAGGATCTGGAGGACAAGTGGGACCAGCAGACCGCTCGTTGGGACGAAAAAATAAGTCCATCAAACGCGGCTCGAGCTTCCATACCTTGGTGGATGAGAAAACGAAATATGCAAGTCGGAGTTCCTTTCCATCAACCTCCGCCTGCTCAGACACTGATCACGGACGCCTCACTGCAGGGTTGGGGAGCCCACATGGGTTCTCTCCAGACTCAAGGACTGTGGTCTCCAAAAGAGCGATCCTATCACATCAACATGCTAGAGCTGAGAGCAGTTCACCTAGCCCTCAAAGCTTTCCTCCCCTCGATTCAGGCAACCTCAGTGTTAGTACAGACGGACAACACCACCACCATGTACTACCTGAACAAACAGGGGGAACTCGCTCACGCACACTTTCCCTGGAAGCTCAAGCACTCTGGCATTGGCTCCTGGCTCGGAATCTGGCAGTCACAGCAGTCCACCTGCCAGGAGAACAGAACGTGAGAGCGGATGCGCTCAGCCGTCACTTCGAAGACAGAGAAGACTGGGTACTCAACGACGAGGTCGTCGAAGACATCTTCCAGACATGGGGTCGTCCCACCATCGACCTCTTCGCGGACGACGAAAATACCAAATGCCGAGACTTCGCCTCACGGTTCTACCGACCAGGATCGAAAGGGAATGCCCTTTTGATAGACTGGTCAGGGGCATTTGTGTACGCCTTTCCACCCCTTCCGCTGATCCCGAAGGTGGTGACCAAGCTGTCCCATTCGTGCACGAGGATGATACTAATTGCCCCGGACTGGCCGAGACAATGGTGGTACCCGGACCTTCTGCACCTATCAGAGTGTCCTCACAAGAGGCTGCCGTGCAGACCGGACCTGCTGTCCAAGATGAACGGGAGGATTCATCATCCCAACCTTCCCTCACTGAACTTGGCAGCATGGCTCCTGAGGTCCTCCAGTATGGCCACTTAGGACTACCGCAGGACTGCATGTCCATCTTGAAGGAAGCAAGAAGACCGTCCACGAGGCATTCGTATGCATGCAAGTGGAAACGGTTTTACATGTGGTGTATGCAGAACAATTGTAACCCAATCAAAGGTCAGGAAGAGGTCATCCTTCCTTACCTACTTTATCTGGCGAAAGCAGGTTTGAAGTTTTCTTCCATTAAGGTGCATTTAGCAGCTATAACTGCATATAGGCGTTCAGCTTCTCAACCTTCCTTCTTCCAGTTACAGGCTGTTAAGGATTTTTTGCAGGGTTTAAAGAAGGTCTATCCTCCGGTACGGCCTCCTTCACCACCCTGGGAGCTTAACCTGGTGCTATCAAAATTGATGGGTCTGCCTTTTGAACCCATACACAAAGCAACCTTACAGCATCTTTCTTGGAAGGTGGCTTTCTTGGTAGCGATCACGTCAGCTCGCAGAGTGAGTGAAATACAGGCTCTGTGCTCTAAAGAACCCTATACAGTCTTCCATCTTAACAGGGTTGTGTTGAGGATGCACCCCTCTTTCCTTCCAAAGGTGGTGTCGGATTTTCATGTGAATCAGACCATCTCTCTACCCACCTTTTTTCCCAATCCCTCCACTCCAGCTGAGAGGGCTTTGCATTCTCTGGACCTCAAAAAGGTTTTAAAATTCTGTCTGGATCGGTCCAAATCTATAAGAAAATCTGATCAACTATTTGTTAACTATGGGTCGATCAGATCTGGGTTCGCAGCTTCAAAGCGCTCCATCTCCAGATGGATAGTTTCATGTATCAAGCTTGCTTATCAATTAGCGCAGAAGCTCCTGGGGTTTACTCCCAGAGCGCATTCTACTAGAGGAAAGGCAGCTACTACTGCTTTTCTTCAGAATGTGCCCATGTCTGAAATCTGTAAGGCGGCAACTTGGAAGTCCGTCCATACATTTACGAGGCACTACTGTCTGGAATCAGACACCAGAGCAGACACCCAAGTAGGCCAGGCCTCCTTGAGGAATCTGTTCAACAGCTGATTTCGGCTGTTATGTTTTTTTTTGTTGGGTCACTTTACTCTCATTTACCTGCAGGTGGTTGATGGGCTTGCTATTCTATTCAGTGCTTATGACTATTGATGAGGATCCCCTGGAAGAGAAGGATAAGTTACTTACCTGTAATCCTAGTTCTCTTCCAGGGGTATCCTCATCAAAGTCATAAGCAACCCACCCGCCTCCCCAGGTAAATGAGGGATTTCTAAAGTGTTAAAGGATATCTTTGTGCCCTGACCTTCAGGGTTATGCAAAGAACAACTGACCTAACTGTCACCCCTGAGGCATGATGGGAAGCTAGGGGTCATGGCTGCCTTAAAGGCACGGTGCCAGTTTTTGTTGAAAATGCTTTCATTTTCTATGCTATTGGTTTACAATGCAGCCTGTAGGCTAACAATGTCTACTTATTTTGCAGTTTTTACTCTTTATGAGTATTTTGCTCATTAAAAAACAGAGTTCAAGTACTAATTGTCCTCTGGTGTTTTTATATATTGGCAAATGTAGTTTTTTATGTGTGTAATTACATTGTTTAGCCTCCTATTGAGAGCTGCATTGGTATGAGAAAAAATGATATATGTATATGCATATATGTAGAGCTGTATATATGTGATTTCCATATATAATTTTTATATTTCCGGGGTCCCCGCACGTGGGCGGGAATATTCAGTGCTTATGACTTTGATGAGGATACCCCTGGAAGAGAACTAGGATTACAGGTAAGTAACTTATCCATCTGGCACATGGCAATGCTAGTTTATGCCTAGCAAAACACAGAACCAACTGAACTCTTTAGACTCTTCGTGTTAAAAGGTTCGTCTAAAAGATAGGGGAACAACATTTAGCCTAAGCTGTGTAAAAGGAGGGTAGGACTACATGGCTCTTAGTGCTATAAACTGATGTACATATGGTGCATGCTGGCATGCAAGACTTTGTAATCATAAAAGTTCCTCCCCACAAAGGGTGACACACAGGGCGAGGTTTATGGGGGTTTAGTGCATGAAAGAGTCATACCAACCGAGGGGCATGGACGTTCCCAGCAGGTTCCCATGATCGATCATCTGGGCCGTAACCCTTACAATCTATTAAGTAGAGTAAACAGCCATTTACTCTCTATGAGTCAAGGATTTTCTGTACTGCGAATTCTAGATGACCATCAATTTTTAGAGGAGGTGGTTGGTGGTAGTGGTTGGGTTTGGGCATGACAAGGTCAGCAGAGAGACATGGAACACTGGGTGAAAGGGCATGTCCTGTGGTAGTTGTAGTCTGACAGAGACTGGTTTAATTATTTGCTTAATAGTATAAGGCCCTCAATATCGTGGATGTAATTTACGCGGTTCCTGAGTTTGTAATTATTCAAATACAAATAAACATGGAGTTCGTACAGCATCGTCCTCACATGTCCTTCATTTGACCCCTTCTGAATCTAACCCATCTAATATACTGACATCTTTCATTCCTCCTAATGAAGAAGAACTAAAAAGACTTCTTCTATCATGTAAGCCTGGATCACCATTTGACCCTTGCCCCCCATATAATAAAAGAAATAACAGAGGTTATCGACCCTGTTTTTGCAGAGGTGTTTAATACCTCCCTCCAAACTAGCTCAGTACCTTTGTTATAGAAACAAGCTAGTGTCATCCCACTACTAAAGAAATCTTCAGCAGGTAGTAAGATTCTATCTAATGTTAGACCTATATCTCTTTTCTGAGCAGCCACCAAAATACTAGAATCTATAGAAAATAAAAAACTCTGAGTTTTTAGAATCTTACCACCTCCTGAACCCCTCTCAGTCAGGTTTTCGATCTCGACACAGCACCGAAACTGCGCTGCCAGAAGTCACTGAGTCACTACAAAAATGTCCCTAGACTGCTGACACAATGCCGCACTTATTCTTTTGGAGCTCTCTGCAGCGTATAACACTGTCCCCCATAACATCCTTTTATAATGCGTGTCTGATTGTGGGGTCAGGGGTGCAACAATTGTTTGTCTGACCTCGTTTCTCTTTGAGCAAGAGCAAGCAATTTGGACGAAACCTCACCTCTCCAAGCCAAACCTCTAAAATGTAGGATACCCCAAGGCTCTTCTCATAGCTCTACACTGTTTATAATGTGCATGTCAATTTTGAAACAAAACGGGGCCCCTGAATCTGGGATAAATATGCCCTGACAGGGAATTGCAACTATGGGGAAAAAAAAACACCTGGGCACGGTGGTTTTAAGCAAAGAAGCAGACACATTAATGCCAAACATACATCAAAATACCATTGTTTCAAAACCCACACACAAAGGGTATGGTGTATACTTTGTTTATTTTTTCACTTTCTTTTCCCAATTTAAGATTGTGTACTTTCTTTTAAAAACTTACAAAAATATATATCCTAATATTAACCAGAAACCTCATCTCTCCAAGCCAAACCTCTAAAATGTAGGATACCCCAAGGCTCTGCTCATAGCTCTACACTGTTTATAATGTACATGTCTCCTTTGGCCACCCTGGTTGAGACATTCGGCATTATGATAGTTTCATATGCCAACGACACCCAGCTAATATTTTGCTACCTGACAAATTAAGAATCCCACAAAGTTCCCTTCTCAAAATGCATGAGAGCAATCTTAGGTTGGCTCAAAGAAAGCAAAACAGAAATCAAACTGTTAGGGCCTAACCCTAATGCAGGTTGTCATGGTGCCTGGCCCAAGGATGGACCTCTCCCATCCTGGCAGCTATAAACCTGGGAGTCATCTTCGATAATGTCTATCTTTTAAGACCCAGATCCACTCAGTTGCTAGAAACTGTATGTGGATCCTTAAGGCTCTCAGGAAATTCCTCCCCCTTCTTCCATGGGAGACCCGCAAAACCGTAGTTCAAGCTACGATCTTCTCTCGGCTGGGCTACGTGAATGCCTTGTACCTTGGTTTAACTGCATATTTAGGCCTGCAACTACAAGTGGTCCAAAATACGGCAGCGCACCTCCTCTTTATTTTGCAAAAAGGTACCCCCACTTCACCATACCTTACTCACCTGCACTGGGTCCCTGTCAATAAAAGGATCATCTTTAAAGCACTGACTTTAGCACAGAGGGCTCTGAATAACATCGGTCCCAGCTATCTGAACAAAAGAATCACTTAGTACTAGCTCAGAAGAAATCTATGTTCCAGTCAGGCCCACCTCATATAGGTTCCTCGTTTTAAAAGGAGACGTGGTGGGTCCACTCCTTAGTATGCATTGCAAAAATCTGGAACCTCCTCCCCTATCAACTCAGAAGGAGACGTAGTGGGGCCACTGTGAGAAGTTGGCCTGGTATATGCTGTCCACTAATTAAAGTGGGCACCTTGCGCCAGTCCAAACGACCCTTATTGATGATTAGGTTAAAGACAACCTTTATTGAAAGCTATCCTAGTGGTAGCTATGGAGAGCAGCCTTCAGGCTAAGTCTCGAAGGAATGTAAAGCAGCTTGTTTTACCAGTATATAACCTCCTGAATGACCAAATGAAAGGAGAACCACACAAGGTATATATAAAATATATGTATTTCTCTTCCAGGGGATCCTCATCAATAGTCATAAGCACTGAATATTCCCGCCCACGTGCGGGGACCCCGGAAATATAAAAATTATATATGGAAATCACATATATACAGCTCTACATATATGCATATACATATATCATTTTTTCTCATACCAATGCAGCTCTCAATAGGAGGCTAAACAATGTAATTACACACATAAAAAACTACTTTTGCCAATATATAAAAACACCAGAGGACAATTAGTACTTGAACTCGGTTTTTTTAATGAGCAAAATACTCATAAATAGTAAAAACTGCAAAATAAGTAGACATTGTTAGCCTACAGGCTGCATTGTAAACCAATAGCATAGAAAATGAAAACATTTTCAACAAAAACTGGCACCGTGCCTTTAAGGCAGCCATGACCCCTAGCTTCCCATCATGCCTCAGGGGTGACAGTTAGGTCAGTTGTTCTTTCCGGCTCCTTCAGTCAGGACCCTGGATTTTCAGCTCTTGCTTTTTTGACTTTCTGTCAAAAAATATCTATAAAGATCTTTTTTTTCTACTTTCACTCGACGTCTTTTGGTCCTAGAGTGCAAGTAGCACCTTTTTGTGTTTCAGAAAAGGTTTATTTTTGGAAATGCCTTCTTTATTCGATCCTTGCCCGTCATGTGGCAAGAAGAAGGCCAGAACAGATACACATCCTGTGTGTATTCTCTGCCTCCCTGAGTCCCACTCTTCTGACAACTGCCAGCATTGTAAGAAGTTATCAAGAAGGACTATCAAGGAGAGGGACAGGATCCGTCTCTATGGCCTCTCTGAAAGAGGTAGGTCTCCTGTGAGGCAGAAGAAGAGGAGAACTCGGTCGACGTCGAGAGGAAAAGTCCCGACCTGTTCTCCGTCGGCGTCGGTATCGACGTCGAAGAAATCGGCGACGAAGAAATCGGCGTTGAAGACTTCGGTGATGCCGGCGCATCATCTTTCGACTACGAAATCTTCGTCGACTGAAGGTAACAGGTCCTCCGTTGACGTCAACCAGGCGGCGCTCAACGCCGAGAGACAGGTCTCCGTCGGCGCCGGGTGGGCGTACGACGTCGAGGCACAGCGCTCCGTCGTCGCAGGCGCGATCGACGCCGAGGCACAGCGCTCCGTCGTCGCAGGTGCGATCGACGTCGAGGCACAGCGCTCCGTCGTCGCCTCATCAACGGCGATCGACGTCGAGCACATCTCCCCGTCTCGTCAGCGGCGATCGACGTCGAGGCGCATCTCTCCGCTCGCCGCCTCCTCATCGGCGATCGACGTCGAGACACAGATCTCCGCCGGGATCAAAGCAACGATCTTCGGCGTCGAGACACAGGACACCTCCTTCGGCGTCGAAGCAGACGATCCATCATTCCACGCCGTCGAGGCGGATGACTCCGCCGAGTGGATTTTCGACGTCGAGACCAAGACCTCCGTCGCCGGCAGTCCAACGCCGGTCGACGTCGACACAGCAATCTCCTGAAAGGGTGCAGGGAGTGTCAAAGCAGGACACTGCACCAGTGTTGGAGAGACGTTCGTCGCCGAGAAGTCCACTTTCTAAGAGAAGAAAGTCAACGTCGAGACATACGTCTCCGTTGAGAGGGCAGTCGGCGCTTAGACGCTCTAGGTCAACGTCAAAGCGCCCTTCTGGAAACACCTCACCTCCAGTGAGCCTGTCTTCGTCACCTTCAGGTTCGTCCAGATCCCCGGAGGTGGTTATCTCGACGTCCAACAGCCCAGTGTCAGGGGGTCACCAAGATTCTCCAACAAGGCATGAAGAGCTGAGCTTCACGCCTCCTGCTCAGTCTCCTAAGGAAAGAGAGAGCCACAGATCGCCTTCCATCCATTTATCGCCACGATGGCACAGGCCTCTACATCACTGGGCTACGGACAGGAATTACTCGAGCCATCAGAACAGATCCCCGTTGGCTCGTTTAACTCAGGATAAAGAGCGATCTCCTTCAAGAACAAGAGCTCGCAGCCGCACACCGGTGCACTCACACAGGAGGAGGTCTAGATCAAGAAGCAGGAGGAGAGCACACAGATCGCCTACTCCGTCCTCTTCTTCCACTCATACATCCCATAGAGACTATTCGCCTACTTTGACGAACAGTCCACCGTCGAGGGTCTCTCCGGTGGACGACATCTACACTTTTCAGGACATTCTTGGCAGAGGAGCTGTAAAGCTGGGTATCCCTATGCCAACTCGTCAAAGCAAGTCCTCGGTGATTTTTGAGACTCTACACCAAAGAGCAGCAACTAAACCTCTGCTTCCCTTGGTACCAGGCATCATAGAGCCAGTGATGGATATCTTTCTCACGCCAGCGAGTGTTAAGACCGCCCCAGCGAGGATCTTAAAAAGTATCGTTCACCAGAGGACGATCCGCTCTTCCTCAGGGCTGACCCTCCTCCGGATTCAGTCGTAATTGCGGCGGCAAAGAAGACTCATGCGGTGGCATCCTCCTCTACTGTCCCACCAGACAAGGAGAGCAAGGTGCAGGATTCCTGGGGAAGGAAGGTTTGTGGCACTTCGGCCTCCATGTTGAAGGTCTCCAATGCAGCGGCACTCCTGGGCCGCTACGACAGATCTCTGTGGGACTCACTACAGAGATTCACTGAAAAGTTGCCACAGGAAGACCGTAAAGATTTTGAAGAAATCTTAACAGAGGGCAGTCAGGTGTCTAACCAGGTCATCAGTGCTGCGGCGGATGGAGCTACCCTTTCGGCACATGCTTATGCTCATGGGGTATGCGCAAGGAGAACATCATGGCTACGTCTTACAGCACTCAGGCCAGAAGCGCAGTCACGCATCCTCAATCTTCCGTTCTCTGGTTCCTCTTTGTTCGGGACTCACACGGATGAAGAGATGACACGGATGAAAACGGAACTGGACACGCTTAAAGCGGTGGGCCTGGAGAAAAGAAAGGAATTCCGTAGGAGATTCCGTCCTTACAATAGACGATCCTCCCAACAGAGGGTTCAAACCCCTCATTGGCAGAAAAATCAGGATCAGCAAGGCCAGCAAAAACGCAGTATCGGGGCAGACGCTCCTCCAGAGGAGGAAGAAACCAGCAACAAGGCAACAATTCCGCCAAGACGCAGTCGAAACAATGAACACTCACTTCCCCTGTCGCCGTTCACCACTCCAGTGGGGGAAGTATCGCAGATCATCTCGAAGAGTGGCGAGCTATCACAAAGGATCGGTGGGTACTAGCCACGTTGCAGAATGGGTACTCTCTACGTTTTCAACATCGCCCACCATCAATCCCTCCAGTTCCTCCGTCGTGTCACCAGTTAAAACTCTTGCAGAAAGAGGTTGCCACCCTTCTCAGAAAGTCAGCCATCGAGAGGGTGCCAGTATCTCAAAGAGGAAAAGGGGTTTACTCAAGATATTTTTGGTGAAGAAAAAAGGCCAAAAAGCAGAGTACAGACCCATTCTGGACTTGCGGTCACTCAACCTATCCATAAAAAAGGAAAAGTTTCGCATGTTGGCTCTCCATCAAATATATCCACATCTCAGGCAGGGGGATTGGATGTGCTCGCTGGATCTGCAAGATGCATATTTTCACGTTCCGATCAATCAGTATCACAGACAGTACCTGCGATTCCTAGTGGGATCCGCTCATTACCAGTTCAAGGTTCTACCCTTCGGGTTGAAGTCAGCCCCCAGAGTGTTCACGAAGTGCATGGCGGTGGTGGCAGCCGCACTGCGCCGCAGGGGCGTCTTCGTATACCCGTACTTGGACGACTGGCTGTTGAAAGGTCCTTCCCCAGACAGTGTGAGGATGCATTTCTTGAGCTGTCTCGAGCTGTGTCACCGGCTGGGCCTGCATGTGAATTTCGTCAAATCAACTTCACAGCCAACACAGAAAATACATTTTTAGGAGCTCTGCTAGACTCCACGGTAGGAAAAGTGTTTCCTTCGGAGGAGAGACAGTGTTCCCTCATACAGAAATGCCAGCTGGTTCTGCGCAACAGAAAACTACCTGTGCGTCGGATTGCCTCCCTGCTAGGGTCGATGGCATCCTGCATCTTCCTGGTTCCCAATGCCAGACTACGAATGCGTCCTCTTCAGCAGGATCTGGAGGACAAGTGGGACCAGCAGACCGCTCGTTGGGACGAAAAATAAGTCCATCAAACGCGGCTCGAGCTTCCATACCTTGGTGGATGAGAAAACAAAATTTGCAAGTCGGAGTTCCTTTCCATCAACCTCCGCCTGCTCAGACACTGATCACGGACGCCTCGCTGCAGGGTTGGGGAGCCCACATGGGTTCTCTCCAGACTCAAGGACTGTGGTCTCCAAAGGAGCGATCCTATCACATCAACATGCTAGAGCTAAGAGCAGTACACCTAGCCCTCAAAGCTTTCCTCCCCTCGATTCAGGCAACCTCAGTGTTAGTACAGACGGACAACACCACCACCATGTACTACCTGAACAAACAGGGGGAACTCGCTCACGCACACTTTCCCTGGAAGCTCAAGCACTCTGGCATTGGCTCTTGGCTCGGAATCTGGCAGTCACAGCAGTCCACCTGCCAGGAGAACAGAACGTGAGAGCGGATGCACTCAGCCGTCACTTCGAAGACAGAGAAGACTGGGTGCTCAACGACGAGGTCGTCGAAGACATCTTCCAGACATGGGGTCGTCCCACCATCGACCTCTTCGCGGACGACGAAAATGCCAAATGCCGAAACTTCGCCTCACGGTTCTACCGACCAGGATCGAAAGGGAATGCCCTTTTGATAGACTGGTCAGGGGCATTTGTGTACGCCTTTCCACCCCTTCCGCTGATCCCGAAGGTGGTGACCAAGCTGTCCCATTCGTGCACGAGGATGATACTAATTGCCCCGGACTGGCCGAGACAATGGTGGTACCCGGACCTTCTGCACCTATCAGAGTGTCCTCACAAGAGGCTGCCGTGCAGACCGGACCTGCTGTCCAAGATGAACGGGAGGATTCATCATCCCAACCTTCCCTCACTGAACTTGGCGGCATGGCTCCTGAGGTCCTCCAGTATGGCCACTTAGGACTGCCGCAGGACTGCATGTCCATCTTGAAGGAAGCAAGAAGACCGTCCACGAGGCATTCGTATGCATGCAAGTGGAAACGGTTTTACATGTGGTGTATGCAGAACAATTGTAACCCAATCAAAGGTCAGGAAGAGGTCATCCTTCCTTACCTACTTTATCTGGCGAAAGCAGGTTTGAAGTTTTCTTCCATTAAGGTGCATTTAGCAGCTATAACTGCATATAGGCGTTCAGCTTCTCAACCTTCCTTCTTCCAGTTACAGGCTGTTAAGGATTTTTGCAGGGTTTAAAGAAGGTCTATCCTCCGGTACGACCTCCTTCACCACCCTGGGAGCTTAACCTGGTGCTATCAAAATTGATGGGTCCGCCTTTTGAACCCATACACAAAGCAACCTTACAACATCTTTCTTGGAAGGCGGCTTTCTTGGTAGCGATCACGTCAGCTCGCAGAGTGAGTGAAATACAGGCGCTCTGCTCCAAAGAGCCCTATACAGTCTTCCATCTTAACAGGGTTGTGTTGAGGACGCACCCCTCTTTCCTTCCAAAGGTGGTGTCGGATTTTCATGTGAATCAGACCATCTCTCTACCCACCTTTTTTCCCAATCCCTCCACTCCAGCTGAGAGGGCTTTGCATTCTCTGGACCTCAAAAGGGTTTTAAAATTCTATCTGGATCGGTCCAAATCTATAAGAAAATCTGATCAACTATTTGTTAACTATGGGTCGATCAGATCTGGGTTCGCAGCTTCAAAGCGCTCCATCTCCAGATGGATAGTTTCATGTATCAAGCTTGCTTATCAATTAGCGCAGAAGCTCCTGGGGTTTACTCCCAGAGCGCATTCTACTAGAGGAAAAGCGGCTACTACTGCTTTTCTTCAAAATGTGCCCATGTCTGAAATCTGTAAGGCGGCAACTTGGAGGTCCGTCCATACATTTACGAGGCACTACTGTCTGGAATCAGACACCAGAGCAGACACCCAAGTAGGCCAGGCCTCCTTGAGGAATCTGTTCAACAGCTGATTTCGGCTGTTATGTTTCTTTGTGTTGGGTCACTTTACTCTCATTTACCTGCAGGTGGTTGATGGGCTTGCTATTCTATTCAGTGCTTATGACTATTGATGAGGATCCCCTGGAAGAGAAGGATAAGTTACTTACCTGTAATCCTAGTTCTCTTCCAGGGGTATCCTCATCAAAGTCATAAGCAACCCACCCGCCTCCCCAGGTAAATGAGAGATTTCTAAAGTGTTAAAGGATATCTTTGTGCCCTGACCTTCAGGGTTATGCAAAGAACAACTGACCTAACTGTCACCCCTGAGGCATGATGGGAAGCTAGGGGTCATGGCTGCCTTAAAGGCACGGTGCCAGTTTTTGTTGAAAATGTTTTCATTTTCTATGCTATTGGTTTACAATGCAGCCTGTAGGCTAACAATGTCTACTTATTTTGCAGTTTTTACTATTTATGAGTATTTTGCTCATTAAAAAAACCGAGTTCAAGTACTAATTGTCCTCTGGTGTTTTTATATATTGGCAAAAGTAGTTTTTTATGTGTGTAATTACATTGTTTAGCCTCCTATTGAGAGCTGCATTGGTATGAGAAAAATGATATATGTATATGCATATATGTAGAGCTGTATATATGTGATTTCCATATATAATTTTTATATTTCCGGGGTCCCCGCACGTGGGCGGGAATATTCAGTGCTTATGACTTTGATGAGGATACCCCTGGAAGAGAACTAGGATTACAGGTAAGTAACTTATCCTTATTACTAAACACTCTCTACTAACCTCTTTATGAGATTAGAGAACAAGGCACACAATATTACAGTACTAGAATGACAGTAAATAGCACAATACACAGTGGGCTCCAGGGGGAGACCAAACCATATATTAAGAAAGTGGTATAACAACCACGACTTGACTAGACACAGTGCCTAGAGCACGTAGAATCGTTGGGACCCCAAGGAACCACCCAAGGTAGTGACACAGGGGACCCACGGAGGACGGGTGCAGTGTGGGAACACAGACGCGAGCTCCGTACAACTTTATGGGAAAGTCGCGGTTGTAATTTTAAAGATTAAGGACACTTAGGAGAGGACTTTGAGCAAACCCCTTCAGACTTAGAAGGTTCTAAGGCCAGCACCCATGTGAGCACCGGAGTACTCGTGTTACCTAACCCAGGGAAGCCGGGTGCATAGGTGTCAAATGGTGTCGGGAGTCTTCGTCGTTTTCAATGGCGAAATGCTGCAAAGTTCTGCTGCCGGGAAGATGGAAAGTGTCCGGTGTGATCCAAGCCTGGATCGGAGATGAGAAGAACCTGAAAGCAGAGGGGACAGAGTCTGGGTCACTTCACGTGACCAGGAGCGGAGCAATCGAATGCCCACCCATGTCGGGTGCTTCAGGTGCGAAGAGGTGAAGCTTGACTCTGCAGCCACGGGGACCAGGAGATGTCGACGATGACCAGAGTCCGCAGGCGAGCTGTCCCACAAAGGATGTCGAGTGCTGGGGGGTCAGTGTCCGGATTGGAGACCAACAAGCCTTGGCAACTGCACCCCACGCGGTCAGAGAAAAGATGCTTCGGTGAGGACCAGCAAGGTCCTGGGGACTCCCCAAGCTATGGAGAATCAGGGCACATCTGGAGCAACCAGGTAAGCCCACTGAAAGTTAAAGTTGCCTTCTCAGGGACCCACAGGTCGACGGACCAGGGATCGCGAAGGGACCTCGAGAGGAATCACACAATACCAGCCCACGGAACACTCGTGGAGTGTAGGCCAGTAATCTTCGGTGGAAACACTGCTCAGGGCTTGGACTACAAGTAGCCCAAAGCACAGCCTCAGGGATCGCCTAAAAGCATATGCTTCTGCAAATGTGCACGGTGTCCAGGGGTTCGGGTTGCACGGTCCCCACGAGGGCTGCGGGTCTCAGGTTTGCTGAGAGCTCTAGTCGGCCTCGGGGAAGCTTGGGCACCCACCTCCTGTGTTGCAAAATCTTCGGAGTCCGTCAGGAGCTGCGTAGATGCAAACCGGTCAGATGCATTGAGGTGCCTGCCTTGCAGGGGAGTAACTCCTTTACGTCCAGCAAAGCGTAGATCGTCGAAGGTTACTTGGTTTCTGTAGCAGAGTTTAGTCCAGGTAATATCTAAAGTCCTGTAGTCAGGGTTCCTACTTTATACCCAAGGAAGGGGTTGGACAAACTCTGGGGACCCACCTATGGGAGGGTCAGGACAGAGGGGTGGCTACACCCATGTCCTTTGTCCAGTTTCGCGCCAGAGCAGGGGCTGATAGCCCCTGCAAGCGGTTTGAGCTGGACTATGCACGAGGACACCAAATGTGCCCCCAGTGCAGACATCAAAGCACTCTGAGAGTGCACCCACCCAGCACCAATACACTAAAGCCTGTCTGGGAGGTGGTCACACCTCCCTGTGACAGGAAACCTATTGTCCAGCCTCCCTTGCCGGAGTTTCGTCCAGCAGCAAGAGGGCAGACTCGTGTCTGTGGCTGGCAGCATCCATTTTGTGATGCCTGGGTTCTGTGAAGCTGGTACCGGGTATACCGGTGTTGTCATATTTCTCCCTCTAGGAGGGTGGAATCATACCTCCCACACCAGTTACTGGTGTGGAGGTATGATTCCAAGGTGTTTGACACCAAACACGACATGTTTCCATGCAGCCATTTTAAAGTTAGCATTTACCGCGAGGTTATAATGCACTTAAGTATATATGGTTGGCTGCATCACAAACAACCCCGGAATAGAGGTTCCGAAGGCTGCAGAGGGGCTCTGCTCATGCATGGGCACCCTCTCATATAAAACCCAGCACCCTGCCTTCAGGATTGATAAGGCCTGCCATAGGGGTGACTGATAGGTTTATATGTGCAGTGATTAGGATAGATATAGTGAACCTATATCTAAGTAAGGGGTGCATGCACCACCTTACACAGGCTGCAGTAGCAGACCTGTGGTGTCATTTTAAATGGTCTCTGAGGGGTGGCATAATACATGCTGCAGCCCCTGGGAGGCCTCTGGGGTACCTATGCCCTGGGTACATAGTATACCATATACTAGGGACTTATAAGGGTATCCCAGAATCCAATCTGGAGTGTACCTAAAGTACATGCAATCAATTTAGAGGAGAAGGCAGATAGACTGGGGTCCTGAATAGCAGGATCCCAGTCAGACTAAGTCAAAAACAGTGAAACATCAGCAAAACGTGGGGGTAACTATAAGAAGCAGATCCTACTCTCCTACACAACCCCCCCCCCCCAAACGTCAGGACATTAAACTAACCATGACCAGTTGAGTCTTCATGTTCTAAGTGGAAATATCTGGAGAGTCCATCTGCATTGGCATGGTTACTCCCAGGTTTATGTTCCACTGTATAGTCCAGCCCCTGTAGGGAACTGGACCATCTCAAAAGTTTGGGGTTTTCACCCTTCATCTGTTTTAGCCATAAGAGGGGCTTATGGTCTGTCTGAACAATGAAGTGAGTGCCAAACAAGTATGGCCTCAGCTTCTTCAGAGCCCAAACCACAGCAAAGGCTTCCCTCTCAATGGCCGACCAACGTTTCTCTCTGGAGGTCAGCCTTCTGCTAATAAAAGCTACTGGCTGATCCTGACCTTCATCATTCAATTGTGATAACACAGCCCCTACCCCCAACTCAGATGCATTTGTTTGGACAATGAATTGTTTGGAGTAGTCAGGACTTTGCAGAATGGGAGCAGTGCACATGGCCTGCTTCAGGTCATCAAATGCCTTTTGACAGCTAACTGTCCACTGAACTTTCTTTGGCATTCTCTTGGAAGTTAAGTCATTCAAAGGGGTCACTATGGATCCATATCCTTTGACAAACCTCCTATAGTACCCAGTCAGGCCCAAGAAAGCTCTGACCTGAGTCTGGGTGGTTGGAGCAACCCAGTCCATGATGGTCTGGATTTTGCTCTGCAATGGTTGAACCTGGCCTCCACCCACAAGGTGGCCCAGGTATACAACTTGACTCTGCCCTATCTGGCAATTGGTGGCCCTGATAGTGAGGCCTGCTTTCTGCAGGGCCTCCAAAACATTTCTCAGGTGGACCAGGTGATCCTCCCAGGTAGAGCTAAAGACAGCAATATCATCTAGATAAGCTGCACTATAGGCTTCCAGGCCTGTAAGGACTTTATTCATCTACCTTTGAAAAGTGGCAGGTGCATTCTTCAAACCAAAGGGCATCACCACAAATTGGTAGTGCCCACTAGGGGTTGAGAAGGCTGTTTTGGCATTTGCATCCTCAGCTAGTCTGATCTGCCAGTAGCCAGCTGTCAGGTCAAATGTGCTCAGAAACTTGGCTGAGGCCAAAGTATCTATGAGCTCATCTGCCCTAGGGATTGGATGGGCATCAGTCCTAGTGACTGCATTGAGACCCCTGTAGTCAACACAAAACCTCATCGCACTCTTACCACCCTGGGTGTGAGGTTTAGGGACCAAGACTACTGGACTAGCCCAAGGGCTATCTGAGGGTTCAATCACTCCCAAATCCAACATCTTCTGGACTTCAGTCCTGATGCAGTCCCTGACATGGTCAGGTTGCCTGTAAATCTTATTTTTAACAGGCAGACTGTCCCCAGTGTCCACTTCATCAGTGCACCAGGTAGTCTGACTTGGAGTCAGTGAAAACATATGTCTAAACTGGTTGAGAACGTTTCTGCAATCAGTTTGCTGCTGGTCAGTGAGGCTGCCTGCCAAGGCTACACCATCTACTGCACCATCATCAGGGTTCTGTGAGAGCAGGTGAGGGAGTGGATCACTCTCTTCCTCCTGTCCCTCATCAGTAGCCATGAGCAAGCCCATGTCTGCCCTGTCAACATATGGTTTGAGCCTGTTGACATGGAGCACCCTATGGGGGCTCCTGGGAGTTCCAAGGTCCACCAGGTAGGTAACCTCTCCCTTTTGCTCAACAATTGTATGAGGGCCACTCCACTTGTCTTGGAGGGCTGCTGGGGCCACAGACTCCAACACCCATACTTTCTATCCTGGCTGATAAACAGTCAACACAGCCTTTTGGTCATGCCAGGCCTTTTGCAATTCCTGTCTAGCCTCAAGGTTTTTAGTTGCCTTCTTCATGTACTCAGCCATCCTGGAGCAGAGACCAAGTACATAGTCCACAATATCCTGTTTAGGGGGTTTGAGAGGTAACTCCCATCCCTCCTTTACTAGACACAATGGACCCCTAACTGGATGTCCAAACAGAAGTTCAAATGGGCTGTAACCAAACCCCCTTCTGAGGAACCTCTCTGTAGGCAAAGAGAAGGCAGGACAAAAGTATGTCCCATCTGCGCCTAAGCTTTTCTGGGAGACCTTTAATCATGCCCTTTAGGGTTTTGTTGAACCTTTCAACTAAACCATTGCATTGTGGGTGATAAGGGGTGGTAAATTTGTAATTTACACCACACTCCTTCCACATAGCACTTAAGTAACTAGACATGAAGTTTGCATCTCGGTCTGATACTACCTCCTTAGGAAAACCCACCCTGGAAAAGATTCCCAGGAGGGCCCTTGCCACCACAGGAGCTGTGGTAGTTCTAAGGGGAATTACCTCTGGATACCTAGTGGCATGGTCCACCACCACCAGTATAAATCTGTGCCCAGATGCAGTTGGAGGATCCAGGGGACCCACAATGTCAATCCCAACCCTCTCAAAGGGAACCCCCACCACAGGTAGTGGTATCAGGGGGGCTTTGTAGTGCCACCTGCCTTACCACTGGCTTGACAGGTGACACAGGAGCGACAAAACTCCTTGGTGTCTTCAGACATGTGAGGCCAATGAAAGTGAGGGACAATTCTGTCCCAAGTCTTGTTTTGGCCTAGGTGACCTGCCAATGGGATGTCATGTGCTAGTGTCAATAGGAAGCTCCTAAACTTCAGAGGTATAACCAACCTCCTGGTGGCTCCAGGCTTGGGGTCTCTACACTCTGAGTAAAGGAGTCCATCATCCCAGTAGATCCTATGGGACCCACTAGCACTCCCAGCAGCCTCAGCAGCAGCTTGCTGTCTGACGGGTTCAAGAGAGGGGCAGCTCAGCTGCTCCTGGCTCAGATCTGCCCTGGAAGGGCCCCTTGTCCCCAAGAACTCAACCTGATCAGGTTCAAGCTCAACTGGGAAAGTTCCTTCTTCAGGACTAAGATCAGCTCCCTCAAGAGACTTCTCTCGATTCTGAGGCAGGGGGGAAGACACTGCCTTACCCCTACTGCTCCTTCTCTTGGAAGGCGCCTGGTCCATTTTTCCAGGATCCAGGGCCTGTTCAGTGTTACACATTTTTGCCTGTGACCTGGTCATAGCAAACACATCTGCAGGGATACCCAACATTTCTGCATGAGTCCTGAGTTCCACTTCAGCCCAAGGTGAAGTTTCTAAATCATTGCCCAAAAAGCATTCAACAGGGAGGTCTGCACTTACCACAACCTTTTTAGGGCCAGTTACCCCTCCCCAGGTGAAATTAACAACTGCCAGGGAATGGTCTGTCCTGACATTGCTAGCATTGGTCACTTGGTACATCTCACCAGGTATGATTTGCTCAGGAGCCACAAGATCGTTTGTCACCATTGTGACACTTGCTCCTGTGTCCCTGAATGTCAAGGCCTCCTTTCCATTGATTATTGGCTATTGTCTGTATTTGCCCAGATTACTGGGGCTTACAAATAAGGAGGCCATATCCATGTCTCCATCACAGATCAACATAGCTTGAGTTGGAACTCTGACTAGGCCAGAGTCTATCTCAGATCCCAGGGTTAACCCTACTACACCCTTATTTGGAACACCACCACTTGGAGCTGAACTAGGGGGGACAGTTGCCTTAGGGGCAGTGGTGGTTGGAGTTGAGTCCTTGAACTTGGTACAATCACTTGTCCAATGGGTCTTCTGTTTACAGATTTGACACCATGGCTTCTTCTTGCCTTTACCCTTGTTTGATTGTGACTCCCCACCAGATGCAGATTTTTGGGGCCCTTGAGAAGACTTCTGGTCTTTACCCTTCTCCCCACACTTATCAGAGTTTTTAGAATCTTGCTTCTTGGAGTCACCACCTTGGTTCTGAACCTTCTGCCTCACCCTGGTTCTGACCCATTTGTCTGCCTTCTGGCCCAATTCTTGGGGAGAGGTCAGATCAGAGTCACCAGGTACTGATGCAACAGCTGATTTTGACAGTTATTAAGGATCTGCTCTCTCATAATTAAATTATACAATCCTTTAAAGTTACTCACTTTACTGCCAAGTAACCAGCCTTCCAGAGCCTTAGTAGCACAATCTACAAAGTCAACCCAGTCTTGAGTCTGTGCCTTTTGGGTATCTCTGAACTTAACCCTGTATTGTTCAGTGGTTAGGCCAAACCCATCAATCAGAGCACTCTTCAAGACTTTGTAATTATCAGCATCCTCTTCTCTAACAGTGAGGAGCTTGTCTCTACCTTTGTCTGCAAAGGGGAGCCACAAGATTGCTGCCCACTGCTCCTGAGGGACCCTCTGTACTTTACAGGCCCTCTCCAGTGCAGTTATCCATTTGTGGATGTCATCCCCACTCTGGTAGGGAGGAACAATCTTGTTCAGGTTCCTATGGTCATGAGTATGGTCTCTACCTCTAGGGACACTGCTGCTGCCACCATGGGGCTCTAGCCCCAACTTCTGAGAAGCTCTCTGAAGCTCCAGGGATTCCCTATCTAAGGCCAATTGCTCTCTCTTGATTCTGAGCCTAGCTCTCTCAAACTCAAGCAGTTGGCACTTCTTCTCATAAGAGGACTCCCTTTTATGAGAAGCAGAGGTCCTATGAGAAACAGAGCTCCCTACAGATGTACCAGAATGATTAGATTCCTGAGAAGGAGATCTTGATCTTCTTGGTAAACTGTTAACCCTTCCAGGTGGGGTAAAGACAGGTCCACTGAGGCCTCCTTCCTCACCTTCAGGAAGAAATGGATTGTCCAGGGTAGAATCATTTTGATCCTCCTGGCCAGCATCAGAGTCCAGGTCATTGAGGTTTTCACTCCCTGGCCTTTCCTCTTCTGCTGCCCCACCCCCTTTGCCTGCCTCATCAGATCCTGTGGTCTTTCTGAGGTCATCTAAAAGCAAAGTCTCTATGAGACGTTGAGTGTTGGGGTTTTTCCCTGTCTTCTGTTTCCTACATGTACACATGGTTCTCAATTCTTGGAATGAGAGATGGTCATACTTAGTTGGCAAGGAGCCACTGGCTTCAGGCCTAGAAGACATGCTAGTGTAGTGTGGTGTATGCACCTACCTACTCTAGTGGGAACTGAAACTCTCTTGAGTTGGAGAAAGGGTGTGCTAGACCCTTGACTTACCCAACTCTAAGTTCAGTAGAACTTACTTTATTCTAGACTTGATTTATATGTACCTAAGTACCTTTAGCTGTTTTCAGTTAGTCACTTACTGAGATTATCAGGTAAAACAATAGCAAGCTTGAATCCCAACCGCTGCACACCAATGTGAGAAGTTGGCCTGGTATATGCTGTCCACTAGTTAAAGTGGGCACCTTGCACCAGTCCAAACGACCCTTATTGATGATTAGGTTAAAGACAACCTTTATTGAAAGCTATCCTAGTGGTAGCTATGGAGAGCAGCATTCAGGCTAAGTCTCGAAGGAATAAAAAGCAGCTTGTTTTACCAGTATATAACCTCCTGAATGACCAAATGAAAGGAGAACCACACAAGGTATATATAAAATATATGTATTTATTACTAAACACTCTCTACTAACCTCTTTATGAGATTAGAGAACAAGGCACACAGTATTACAGTACTAGAACGACAGTAAATAGCACAATACACAGTGGGCTCCAAGGGGAGACCAAACCATATATTAAGAAAGTGGTATAACAACCACGACTTGACTAGACACAGTGCCTAGAGCGCGTAGAATCGTTGGGACCCCAAGGAACCACCCAAGATAGTGACACAGGGGACCCACGGAGGACGGGTGCAGTGTGGGAACACAGACGCGAGCTCCGTACAACTCTATGGGAAAGTCGCGGTTGGAATTTTAAAGATTAAGGACACTTAGGAGAGGACTTTGAGCAAACCCCTTCAGACTTAGAAGGTTCTAAGGCCAGCACCCATGTGAGCACCGGAGTACTCGTGTTACCTAACCCAGGGAAGCCGGGTGCATAGGTGACAAATGGTGTCGGGAGTCTTCGTCGTTTTCAATGGTGAAATGCTGCAAAGTGCTGATGCCGGGAAGATGGAAAGTGTCCGGTGTGATCCAAGCCTGGATCGGAGATGAGAAGAACCTGAAAGCAGAGGGGACAGAGTCTGGGTCACTTCACGTGACCAGGAGAGGAGCAATCGAATGCCCACCGATGTCGGGTGCTTCAGGTGCGAAGAGGTGAAGCTTGACTCTGCAGCCACGGGGACCAGGAGACGTCGACGATGACCAGAGTCCGCAGTCGAGCTGTCCCACGAAGGATGTCGAGTGCTGGGGGAGTCAGTGTCCGGATTGGAGACCAACAAGCCTTGGCAACTGCAACCCACGCGGTCAGAGAAAAGATGCTTCGCTGAGGACCAGCAAGGTCCTGGGGACTCCCCAAGCGATGGAGAGTCAGGGCACGTCTGGAGCAATCAGGTAAGTCCACTGAAAGTTAAAGTTGCCTTCTCAGGGACCCACAGGTCGACGGACCAGGGATCGCGAAGGGGAATCACACAATACCAGCCCACGGAACACTCGTGGAGTGTAGGCCAGTAATCTTCAGTGAAAACACTGCGCGGGGCTTGGACTACAAGTAGCCCAAAGCACAGCCTCAGAGATTGCCTAAAAGCATATGCTTCTGCAAATGTGCACGGTGTCCAGGGGTTCGGGTTGCACGGACCCCACGAGGGCTGCGGGTCTCAGGTTTGCTGAGAGCTCTAGTCGGCCTCGGGGAAGCTTGGGCACCCACCTCCTGTGTTGCAAAATCTTCGGAGTCCGTCAGGAGCTGCGTAGATGCAAACTGGTCAATTGCGTTGAGGTGCCTGCCTTGCAGGGGAGTAACT
Source organism: Calotriton arnoldi (assembly GCA_963921515.1). Classification (NCBI taxonomy): domain Eukaryota; kingdom Metazoa; phylum Chordata; class Amphibia; order Caudata; family Salamandridae; genus Calotriton; species Calotriton arnoldi. The sequence continues at coordinate 154,668 of CAWUFW010018122.1, read as the reverse complement.
CCTTTACTCCAAGGGAGATTCTTCAGTCGTCCAGCAAAGCATAGATCGTCGAAGGTTACTTGGTTTCTGTAGCAGAGTTTAGTTCAGGTAATATCTAAAGTCCTGTAGTCAGGGTTCCTACTTTATACCCAAGGAAGGGGTTGGACAAACTCTGGGGATCCACCTATGGGAGGGTCAGGACAGAGCCGTGGCTACACCCATGTCCTTTGTCCAGTTTCGCGCCAGAGCAGGGGCTGATAGCCCCTGCAACCGGTTTGAGCTGGACTATGCACGAGGACACCAAATGTGCCCCCAGTGCAGACATCAAAGCACTCTGAGAGTGCACCCACCCAGCCCCAATACACTAAAGCCTGTCTGGGAGGTGGTCACACCTCCCTGTGACAGGAAACCTATTGTCCAGCCTCCCCTGCCAGAGTTTTGTCCAGCAGCAGGAGGGCAGACTCGTGTCTGTGGCTGGCAGCATCCATTTTGTGATGGCAGGGTTCTGTGAAGCTGGTACCGGGTGTACCGGTGTTGTCATATTTCTCCCTCTAGGAGGGTGGAATCAAACCTCCCACACCAGTTTCTGGTGTGGAGGTATGATTCCAAGGTGTTTGACACCAAACACAACATGTTTCCATGCAGCCATTTTAAAGTTAGCATTTACCGCGAGGTTATAATGCACTTAAGTATATATGGTTGGCTGCATCACAAACAACCCAGGAATAGAGATTCCAAAGGCTGCAGAGGGGCTCTGCTCATGCATGGGCACCCTCTCACATAAAACCCAGCACCCTGCCTTCAGGATTGATAAGGCCTGCCACAGGGGTGACTGATAGGTTTATATGTGCAGTGATTAGGATAGATATAGTGAACCTATATCTAAGTAAGGGGTGCATGCACCACCTTACACAGGCTGCAGTAGCAGACCTGTGGTGTCATTTTAAATGGTCTCTGAGGGGTGGCATAATACATGCTGCAGCCCCTGGGATGCCTCTGGGGTACCTATGCCCTGGGTACATAGTATACCATATACTAGGGACTTATAAGGGTACCCCAGAATCCAATCTGGAAAGCAGATAGACTGGTGTCCTGAATAGCAGGATCCCAGTCAGACTAAGTCGAAAACAGTGAAACATCAGCAAAAAGTGGGGGTAACTATAAGAAGCAGATCCTACTCTCCTACAGCCACTTCTTAGTATGCCTTGATAAAATCTGGAACCTCTTCCCCTTTCAACTCAGAAGCACAGAAACTGAATCCATCTTCCGCAAATGTTTAAAAACGTACATGTTTAGCTTATAATATATTTTTTCACTCTATCCTCTTTTTATCTTGTCCTTGGTAGCGCTGGGACACTCATTTTTGGCGAGCTGTTGACGGTATACAAATACCTCTCATTCTTTCATTCATTCATTCATTCAAGCCGTAGGTCATTACTTGCCAGCCATACTTGATCACCCACTTTGTAAGCTGGTTGTGGTGTGCGATGTTTTTTGCGTGTCTCATCATACTTCTCTTCGTTCGTTGGAGTTGTATTCGTACAGCTTGTTGAATCTCAGATAATTGCTTCAGGAAGGTCTGTAATGAGGGAACTGAGATTCCTACATCTGGCATTATTTTCTGTTTATATATGTGGGTTGATGCCTGTCATGCACTAAAAGGGAGCTATCTAAGTAGCGGAGTTTTCTGTGTTATTTTATGCAAACTCCACGAGAAGTCAAACATTTTCCCATTCTGAAGAGTGACAAGTGAATTGAAATCAAAGGATCTGTTCTAGTGCTTGATTTACTCGTTCCTCCTGACCATCTGTTTGTGGGTCGTAAGTGGACAAGAGACGAGCATCGATATCTAAGGATTTGCACAAGTTTTGCCAAACCCTTGATACAAATCAAGGACCTCTATCGAAAATAATGATTGATGGGAGACCATGTAATTGTAATATGTAGTGGGTGAATAATACTACAAGTGCTTTGGCGGTAAGGATTCCCTCTGAAAGAATTAAATGTGCCATTGTAGAGAACAGACCCACTACTACCCATATAGTAGTATAACCATTGGAATTTGGCAAATTGGTTACAAAGTCCATACTGATGGTATGCTAGGGGAATGGAGGCACTGGCAAGGGGTGCAATAAACCCAATGATGGAGTATGGACCGACTTATTCTGGGCACATATGGGCCAGGCTTGTACTTAAGTATGCACATCCATGGATAGGGTAGGCCACCAAAGCCATCTTTTACAGTTAGCAAGTGTTTTTTGAATGCCAGGATGTTCATCAAGTGGTTTATCATGGCACCAATTTAACACCTTATGTCTGAGTTTTTCAGTGGTTACATACAAGTTGTTACCATGGTAGGGGTGTCTATCCTTTACCAGATTATCATCCTCTGTGATCCATTCGCCTAAATTCATCTGCTGCACCCCTTGTTTTATCTGATCCAAAAACTGTTGTTTAGTACAAGTACTTATCACCTGCTCAGAACCTAATAGATTGTGTGGTGGGTTATGTGCTAATTCGGATGAATCATGACCCCAATGTGATAATATATCTGCCTTGGTCTGGTGTGTTCCAGGGTGGTAGGTAATAACAAAATAATTTTCACTAAAAAACAAGAGCCATCTAACCTGTCTGTGTGTCAAGAGCTCAAGGGATCGAAAAGAATTCACATTTTTATGATCCGTGTAACCTGTAACTGTATGTTCTGCACCCAGTAGATAGTGGCACCACTCCTGAAAACATAATGATCCAGTATCGGGTTATCTTTCATAGATTCACATGGTGGAATCATTCCCAGTTGTCGAAGTGGGAGTCCCAAGGTAATATAAATAAAACAGTAGTAAAACTCTTCCATGGGCTATAATGGTGATAACCATGCATTTAATAGCCTATCTACCTCCTTTTCCAAAAAAGGACCAAACTTTAGGTACAACCAATCAGTAACCAGCACCCTCTTGTATATTCTGTTGACTTTCTCACCTGATCCAAGAGAACAGGTATTAGTGGTAAAGGGTGTTTATTCTAGACTGTTAATTTATTGAGAGTTCTATGGTCTATGCATGCACGTAAATCACCATTCTTCTTTGGGACAAAGAAGAGGGCAGAAGAAACAGGAGAAGTGGCATGACGAATGAAGCCTAAAACTAGCAATTCGTCCTGGTATTGCTTTAGATGCTTAGTCTCAGTTTACGATAGAGCGGAAATGCGACTTCATGGTAGGTTGGCCCCTGTAATAAAATGAATGCGACAGTCTAACTCCCTGTGAAGGGGTAGCTGAATGGCTTTCTTTTCATCAAATACATCCTGAAAATCCAAGTATTCCTTTGGAAGGATGTTTGAAAGTTCTGGTGCCACTGCTGCACACGTTTGGGGTAGACTCAGGTCTTGTGCTGTGGTATAGCTACTGTAACTGCAGTATAGTGACCCTAAATTCACCCAGCGTGAAGACCAATCAATAAGGGGATTATAGAGTTATAGCTAGGATATCCCTATGATAGCACCGAAAGTGTGCGCCTCTATTAGATTGAAAGACAGGGTGTCTTTTTGTCCATTAGCACAAACTAAGTTTATGGGAACCGTTTGATAAGTAATCAATCCTGATGACAATTCAGATCTATCAAGTGCCCTTACTACTTCTGGTTCTTGTTTCTTTACTCAAGGGATATTTAAGGAACTGGCCAAACTTAAATCCAAGAAATTGCCGGGGCCTCCGAAATCCAGGAGCATAGGCAACTGTTTTTGCTGTTGTGGGGAAATTATCATGGTAACTGAAATGGTTAGGTGTCGTGGAATTTTACCCATGGTATGATTGTGAGGTCAGCGTATTAGACCTACTCGACGAGTTCACCTCAGTACTAGTCGAGCTTGCATATTTTCCTGATTGCCCTTTGTAATGACTGCTATTTTTTTCTGAGCCGCTTTTGGTTTGGCGATACAATCGCAGGCAAAGTGTCCTACTTTACCACAATATAGGCACAGATTTAATTTTCTGCATCGTTCCTTTTCATCACTAGATAATGACCCCTTGTTCTTCCAATTAGCATGGGTTCTACTGAGTCCCTAACCTTAACATCAGTCTCCTTTCACATCAGATCGAACCAACAACAGCCTTGGCCCATTTCTAGATCAGTCGCTCTTATGCTCAGCAACTCGATGATCAAGTCTAACTACTAGATCAATAAATTGCACCCAGTCGGTAGGGAGGGTCAACTATGTGAGCCAAAGAATCTTTCAATTAATCTTTCAGCCCCTATAAAACAGGGAAATGCTTTTTTCTTCGGACCATTGCGTTACAGTAAGTAATTTGCGAAAGGTTGTATTATAAGTAAGTCCTTCTCCTGTTGTAGGTTTAAAAGCTCATGATCACCTACCTTAATAGAGGTATGCTTTGTAAATAAGCATCGCATAGGTCCTTAAAACCTAGCATATACGTGCAACAGTGGATCGTTATTCTCAATGAGAGGTATTGCCCAATTTGCAGCATTACCATCTAGGTGGGAGATGATAAATGCAATGCGGGCTGTATCAGAGGGGAATGGCCCCAGTTTACACAATAATTGCAGTTTACATTGGCTGCGGAATGCGTTAAAGTTAGTGCTATCCGCAAAAAAGCACTCTAGTGGAGCCATCGAAGTGGGAGTAAATGTATGCACAGTGCCATTAGCACAGGCTGTTCCCTCATTCCATGACAGCTGTGTTGCCCTTGATTCAATTGTAAACGGTGTGGATTGAGTGACACATTGTTTATCCTTGGAAATGAATCCTGAATCTAACCAGAACAAATGATTTTTTTTTTTTTAAATGTTTTTATTGGTTTTTTCCACACTACCACAAACAGTTAATACAACATTACTCATACTCAGTACTCATCGTAGCAACTGCCCCTCTAATCAGGAGTTTCACTGCCCCCCATTAACACATTCACAGTATTTATATTCCAGCAATCTGTAGACCAGCTCTTGCTAGCCCTTTCCTCGTATGATGTGCAGCAGTCGGGGAGAGGCCCATCCCCTGCCAGCTATCGAGGTGTGCTCATGCCATGGGAACCGAGTATTATAACAAAAACTAAACAGACTTCCCTCACACCCCCCTCCCACCCCACCCTCTTCCACCGGTGTGTCCCAACTACTAATTACCTATACAATCTAGAACAACCAGTCCCTCGGCAGCACTTGTCATAATAATCAATAATACAATACGTCTCAAGCTCTAATCACTCCATTACAAAACCTGCACAGCATGTCTGCACTAGAGGGTTCCCTACCGCCCTTATATTTCAGGGTGTTCCCGGCTGTGCATTCAGGGCCGAGTTTGCTTCTGATTCTACCTCTGGTGTCTGCAGCGATATAACTAAGGCCTCCCATGCCCTTGCGGTCTCCAGCGCCTTGTCGTTATTAATCCGCTTGGCATGCTTTAGCCGAACTGTACTTTCACTCGTCGCCCATTTAACTAGTTCTGCTTTCCACCTCGCAAAGTTGGGCCCTCCCCTAGACTTCCAGTGCGCTGTGATATCTCGTTTAGCCAATAGCAATCCCAGGTCCAGAAACTTGCTCGTTACCTTCGTTTTGGGAGTGTGCGGAAACCAGTGCAATAAACAGGTACCCATGTCAGGCTCAATCCATCGTTCCGTGATTTCGCAGAGCAGGTCCACTACCTCCTCCCAGTATGTACCCAGTTGCGGACAGCCCCACATCATGTGATAAAACTCCGCCCCCTCTAAAGTGCAACGTGGACATTGAGCAGTGTCTATTTTAAAATACTTATTAATCTTAGCAGGAGTAAGGTATGCCCTATGCAATATAAAAAAGTGAACCAGCTGGAATCTGGCGTTCCTAGTACTTTTCCATGCTCTCCTGACTATTTGAGCCCATGTCTTCTCGGGGATTTCCTTGCCCAAATCCGCCTCCCATTTCCGTTGCAATTCCCTCAGGGGCTCCATTGCCTCCCCCACCATGCGCCTATATAAACATGTGACTGCCTTGAAGGTCCCTGCTGCCATCACTACATACTGACGTGCCATGGCAGTCCGTGGTTCCGAGAGACCCTCCCTCCAATGTCGCTGCACCGCGGAAATCAGGGCAGAATGTAATAGGTAATGCCCGCGAGGGAGACCATATCTATCCTGCAGAGCCTGATAGGGCAACAGAGCTCCATCTTCATATAAATCCCCCAGTGCCACCCGCCGTCTTCCAGTCCCCCACAGAAATCCCCCTATCATTGAGCGAAGCTGTCTAAAAGTGGATCCCGGTATCCAAATCGGTAGTGTCCAAAAGTAATACAACAACCGGGGGAGCGCCACCATCTGTAATAGGGCTACCCGACCGGCCACCGAAAGCGGCAAGGTACTCCAAAATGTTAAACTACCCCTAAGTCCTCGCACAGCTCTGCCTATGTTCCCTTCTAACAGGTCATCATGCGCATGATAGACGTTAGTTCCAAGGTAGGGCAAACAACGGGACTCCCACCGAATGCCCTTGACATGGGCGGGGTTAACGCCCGATGGAGTCACCGGAAACAGGCAAGTCTTCGCCCAATTCACCCCAAGTCCTGAAACCCTGCCGAATTCGCGAAGCAGCGCCGTCGCTCCATCCAAAGCCTCCTCTGTATTAGCCAGAAACATAAGTAAGTCGTTGGTATAGAGCGAGATATACTGCGCGGCCCCGCGTAGGTCTAACCCGAGATAATTCCGTCCCAATCTGGCATGTGCTGCTAACGGCTCAATGGCCAATGCGAACAATAAAGGAGACAGCGGACATCCCTGCCGCGTTCCTCGCCCCACTGGGCATGAGGAGGAAATCATAGTCCCTGTCCTAACCCGAGCCGTCGCCGATCTATAGAGGATTTCAGTCCATCCCACAAAAGCCTCCCCGAGTCCAAACATCCGCATAATGTGGAACAGGTAGGGCCACTCAAGGCTGTCGAACGCCTTTTCAATATCCACCGAGAGGACGGCCGCAGAAGTATCCACATACTGGTCTTCCCCTAATATGCGAAGTAACCGTCGCACATTGGTGGCCGTATTCCGGGTTGGTATAAATCCCGTTTGATCTCGATGGACCAATTGCACCATATATGGAAGGAGCCGAGTCGCAAGGATCCAACTCAGGATTTTATAATCGGCTGTAAGCATGGATAAGGGGCGTTAAGCCGTCTTATCAGAGGAGTCCTTCCCAGGCTTAAGCAGTGGAATAATGACCGCCTCTCGAGTGGAAGCCGGCAATACTCCAACCTCCCTTGCCTCCTTAAAAACCGCCAACAACTTAGGGGCCAAGACATCGATATATGCCGAATAAAACTCTATGGGCAGCCCGTCCGTACCAGGTGTTTTATTACGTGCCATATGCTTAACCGCGCTCCTAATTTCCCCTAGCGTAATCTCTTGTCCAAGCAAGTCCGCTTGTGTCTTTTCTAGTCGTGGTAGCGCAATGTCGGCCAGGAAATCCCCTATAACCTCCCCAGTAACCCGTAGCTTGCTCCGGTACAACTCATTATAATAGTCTAAGAACAGCCTATTAATCCCCTGTTGGGTATACACCAGGGTCCCCGTCGGAGATGTCAAGTTTAATATGGGAGTGCCTCTGGGGGTCGGGTTAGCCAACCAGGCAAGCAGCGTGCTTGCTTTGTCTCGTTCCGCGTGTGCGCGTGCCAAATATTTCTTGTGGTCAAAACAGCGCAACCTCTCTATTTGTACAGCCATTGTCTCTCTAGTGCCCAAAACTTCCTCCTGTTCATCTGGGTTCTCAGGACGGGCCCTCTCAGCCGTCCGCAAGCGGTGCTCTGCCACATCTATATCCCGTAGTAGTGTCTTCCGCACTCCCACCATTTTAGTTATACACAATCCCCTTACCACCACTTTAAAAGCATCCCATTCCATTGCCGTCGTCGACTCCGTGCCCTCATTTTCAATAAAATATTGCGCGATTCCAGTCCCAACCTCGTCTCGGAAGACCGAGTCTTCCAGCGCCTCTGGTCGCAGCCTCCAGGCCGGGATCACAGGCCTCTCCTGGGCCCATTGTACCCTTAACAATAACGGGTTATGATCCGACAGTGTTCTCGCCAGATATTCACTGTGGCCCACCATTGTGTATATATCCGGGGAACATAATATTGCGTCCAACCGCACATGTAATTCGTGCATCGCAGAAAAGAAGGAATAATCTCGCTCCCCCGGGTGTTGCGCACGCCATACATCAACGAGCCCCCACCTGTCCTGCCAGTCTCGTCTGATTTTGGAAAGTCTATGTATAGGCGCGTCAGGCAATGGGGTGTGAGACCTGTCCATGTCAATATCCGCTATAGAATTAAAATCGCCTCCCATGATTACCGGGCCAGTCAAATATGACGCCAACCTCTCTGACATATGGGTAAAAAAGGCCGCCTGATCCACATTGGGAGCATATACGCTACATAAAGTCACATCTTTCCCATTAAGACGACCCGCCACCACCACAAATCTCCCCTCTGGATCCACCAATTGACATGTCGGCTGGAAGGGGACCCCTGCTCTAATTCATATCAACGTCCCCCTGGCAAAAGCTGAGTAGGTTGTGTAAAAAAGTTGCCCTCTCCATCTACGTTGCAACGCCAAACCTTCAGTGCGAGTAATGTGTGTTTCCTGGAGGAACGCAATTTGGGCCCCCCTGCGCACTAAATAAGCATGCACCCTGTGGCGCCGCAGCATTGTGTGTAACCCCCGTACATTCCATGTTATGCATTTTACTTCAGGTAACGCCCCCATATTGCATTTGAGGTCCCATACATGGCTGCTCGCACCCTTTGGACACACCGGTGGCCCCAAGTCCCCCAACAAAATCCCCAACATCCCCCAACTTCCCCACCCCGAAACCCCCCAGTCCCTCCCCCGCCCAGAACAGGCACTAAAACTCTAGTTCCCATCCAAACTAGAAAACCCAACCTGCGTCCTCCAGTAGCTACTGAGGACTCACAAACCCAAAAAAGTAGGGGAGGCGGCCAAGAGCCAAGAAGACCCGACTCTCTGCGCCGTCACTGTTTGGCACCAAACACCTATTAATTACGTGACCCCTACTTCGCAGGGGACTCGCGGCACAGTGAGAGCCGCCTCATTACAAGAGGGCTAATATCCCCAGGGCCGACCAACCGCCATTACCCCTGCGCAATAATTGTAAAAATATTCCAATGGGAAGAAAGGCCCCAACAGAGCATAGTCCTACTCAGATAACGACTAAGCACTCTCTTATAACATTAAGCATCAACAAGCTCATCTGCTGTCCCAGGTGTAACGTGCGGCATAGCAGGACTTCCTGTCCTAGTCCCGTCCGAGTCAGTCCCTTCCGAGCCCTTCTCCGACTCCGTGTCCGCCACCGATTGAGAGAGTCTTTCTTGAGAGATTGCGGACACAGCCTTCAGCGCCGCTGACCTCTCCGTCTCCGTCTGGGTCACCGTGGGTCCTCTTGTGCCTGGACGGCGCCACCTGAGACGTCGTGATCTATGAGGGCGCGGTTCCTCAGCAGGCGGCCTCATGCTCCGCCCTGCTTCTCCCGTGCCCGCTCGGTAAGACTCCAGCCAATCCCACGCCTCCTCCGGACTGTCACTAAAGTCCGTTTTTCCGTCCAAAATTATTCTCAGGCGCGCAGGGAACATCAACGAATATTGCAGTCCCTCATCCCGCAGTGCCTTCTTGACCGCCAGGAAGGAGGCGCGACGTCGTTGCACTTTGGTACAGGAACAGTGTCACATTGCCATTGTCCACCTTGTAGGGGCCTGATGATTGGGCTCTATGCAACAACAGAGCCCTATCTTTGTAATGAAGTAGGCGCGCCAACACCGGTCTAGGGGGCCTTCCGGGTGCCAACGGGCATGCCAGTACCCGATGTGCTCTCTCCAAGGTATAGAATGGAGATAGGCCCTCTGGAGCCACCTCAGTTCTCAGCCAGTGTTCCAAATAGTCCACCATGTTGGCCCCTTCCACTCCTTCTGGCAACCCCACCACCCTTATGTTGTTCCTGCGGTTTCGGCCTTCAGCGTCCTCAGCTCTCCATTCCAGGGCCTGCAACCGATTCATGGCTTCACCCATCTGGGCCTCCAGCGTCCTCTGAGCCGGCGCCATGACTTCCAACGTCGTTTCTGTCTGCTTCACCCGATCGGACAGTTTTGCGTGCTCTGTCCGGAGGAGACCCAGGCCCGACTCCACATGCGCAATGTCCTGCTGTAGGGCGGCCCTTGTGTCTGTGATAGCTTTCAATATTTGATCCACTTGCTGCTGCATCAAGGTCTCAGGTTGTGATTCCGCAGCATCCTGCTTCCCTTGGTCCATCACCGAGTCTTCAGGGTCCAGGGAGGCACCCCCTTGTTTCCCTCGTGGCTTCCCCATGCCCTGCTATGTCCCCGGCCTCCAGCTTGACTTCTCGGGCAGTTCTGTACTCCGTCGCAGGCAGTCCCCAGGTTCAAGGCAGTCCACCATGCGCAAAGCCTGCCCCCAACCGCTCTCCTGATGGGTCCCCCTCAAGCCCGTAACAGTTGAAAGTTCTCTTCGCCCCCTCCAAGTGACGTCCAGCCCCCTATGTTTGCACCAGTCACAGCCGTGTGGCGGCACCTCCTGTGCATGCACAATCCGCAGGACACCCCAGTCAAATGCTCCCTCTCCTGCGCTCCCTGCTTCTCACCTGCCAAGCAGAGCTGGCAAAACCTCAATCAGGGGGCAGCCCTTCTCGGCCAGTGTCCCATCCAATAGTGTCACTCCTCTCTTGGCCCCGACCCGGCCTTATGCATCCAGTGATGGTAATGAGTTCACGGTTCTCCGCCCAGGCTGAGCACGCTAACATCAATATGCACCCCCCATGTACCGGCCCCGGTTGGGCCCACCAGATCCGCCGCAGCGCGCACTGCTTCACTGGTTCCCCAGCGCGATGTCCTCTGGCCAGGCATATACTCAAAATGGCGGCCAGGCCCGCTCACAGGTCCCCCAATTAGTTCAACCTTGCGGAGCTCGATGAAGGGAGGCACCGCTGAGCCCCCCGCTGGCCTGCGCTTCTCAGAGCGGCCTCCGGTCGGTCTTCCACCCGCTCCATTCACCGCCGCACTCTTCGGCTCTCCTGGGTCCAACCACAGTCAGGCTGGTGTTCGCTGCCGGTGTGCTGCAACGGCCCCCCTCACCTGGCCTTCCAGAGGTCCCGTCAGCAGCAAATCCGAGCACAACAAGGCGCAATCCGCAGGTCTCCGCCAGACCGGTCAGCACTGTGGGTACTTCTCCACCAGGCCCCAGTCCCGCAGCACGCCAGAGCCTCCAAAATGGCGGTCCCTTCCCTGCTCGGCTCTCCGGCCATGTCTGTTCTCCGGGTCTCAAAGGGAAGAGGCCTCCCCCAGTCCCCCCACGGGGGCTACACGCATCAGGGGGTGCCCCTGGCCATTCGTTCGCCTCTCCCACGTCGTTCCGCCATCCGCCGCTCAATCAAAGACCCCTGCGATCCGGTGGGCCCTCGCGGTCTCCTCCGTCCTCCGGCCCCCCTCGGCGCTTTCCACTGAGATCGCTCTATCCGCTATGCGGGCACAGCCACTTACGATCCGCGGCGCCCCCTCGACCTCCGGGGCTTCTGCCCTATTTCAACCTCCAGAGACCCCACAGGCTCCAAGCCGCCATCGTCGGCGCCATCTTGATGCGCCCGGCCCGGGCTCCTCGCATTGTTCGGCGACCAGTCACCGGTGAGGGTTCGATCTCCGCCAGCACCCTCTCCCGCTACTCTCAAGGCCAGCCAGCACTGTCCCTGGTCCTCGAGTTGGTCCCTGCGGCTCTCTGCACAGGATAATTGCCGGGGTCGGCGTGGAGCTCCCAGCTCACGCGTCCGTCCTCATCGGCTTCTTAGCCACGCCCCCAACCAGAACAAATGATGCGGGGGATATTGCACCAGTTCATCCCTGAGGGTTTGAAATTCTTGGCGCAAGGCTTGAACCATACTCTACATCTCTCCAAGGGCCCTAGTTAATTTTACCATACTGGGAATTTCCTCACTGGAAATCTCTGGTAATGTCTGAGCTAGATCCTGGGCATTTATCATATTCCCTTGCTCCATATCGCCTGGGCAAAAAGTTTTTAAGTGGCTTGGCTTTCTGTCGGACAGCTGACCTGGAAAACTTGTCCGCAGAGACGATGCTGGACCCATCTCACTCCCAACACAGCACTCGACCAAGGAATGTATTACCTCAAAACAGACGCTGTCCCAGGAGTGAATGGGGGCTGGATAAAACAACAAAAGAAGCAATGACTGAACCTCTGGATGTTTGTCTGGCTCAATGCTATGCACGGGACACCCAACAATCTCCTTTTTTGGGAATGCGTTTTCTATGGTGCTAGAAAGAACAACTAGGAAGAAGTAACATAAATCACATTAGTCATTGTGCCAATCAACATAATCAATTTCTTGTAAACACGCCAAGTAATGAAAAACACTTACAAAATAATGAAAACAGTAAACACGTATTATGATCTCTTGTGGTAAGGCGACACACCACTCTTATATTGAGTCCTTAGTCGTGGTTCTAAGTCTCCTCATTGAGCATATTACGCCATATGCTTCACAAGAATTATGCGTTGACTTTCAGCTTCACTGCTCTTTCCTCTGTTTTTTTTGTTCATGGGAATGTCTCTTGTGCTCTCAATAGTGGCGTTATCCAGTTCAGGAATTAATGCATAAGTTCCGGAGTGTTGCAAGCTTGAAATGAACAGAGTCACGGAGAAAACAAGAACAGTGCACTAACGTTGCTTTTTTTACCCTTTGCTTTCTTTGCTTTCATTCTAGAGTTCCAAGTTATGACACCTGCAGGACGGATCTGGATGTGTGTTAGAAATGGGATTTCTGGTTGGCTAAGGCTTGCGCCAAAGCCAGGCAGAGACCACCACTCTAGTCAGGGCGAGGGAGTTACACGCCAAAGATAACCCCTGCTCACCCCCTTGGTAGCTTGGCACGAGCAGTCAGGCTTATCCCAGAGGCAATGTGTAAAGCGTTTGCGCAACACACACACACACACACACACACAGCAGCAACACACTATGCACACCACAAAAGAAACTCCACACAAGGTTATATAAAAAATAGCCTTTGTATTATCATAAACACATTAGAATAGTAATCACACAATATACACTATGCCAACTGGCACTAGGCAATATTTACAGGGGATTATATACACATGACAGGGCCAATTGGGCCACTGTCTGAACCATCACAAGGACAAATGATAAATGTAGAACACAACCAGTAATGACTGGCAAAACACTGTACTCAGCATTATATCCTGCAACATAAATGATATTATGCAATCAGCATCACATCAGGCGTAAAATACATTATGCGCCAACCTCATAAGCCTAAACATATTAGACCATAACCTCCTAATCATAAATCACATTAGAGGCATAAATCACAGTAGAGAATAACCTCACAAGCATAAACCACAGTATGCAAATAACCTCATAATCATAAACCACATTAGAGGCATAAATCAGGGTGCATAAATCACATTTCCTGCGCACCACATAAATCACATTTAGGGCCTGGCGCCCTATCAACCTAACACAGTCCCCCTGGCCAACTGGCCTTCTCAGAGGGCTCAAATGCCCTATGTCCATAATGTCAGGGTTTGGACTGCCAATGAGGCAGAATTCACAAGTGCGCAATTGCGCAGACCTAAACGTTGCAGCTGTCACTAATTGCTGTACAGCTGGGAAAATCAAATGTGGACATGGGCACTCACTGTGCCCTCTGGGTGGGTACCCACTGGGACTCTCTAAAACAAATATGCGCAAAACGTTGCAGCTGCCCGCGCTGGTGCAGCGCAGCTGGGAATAAACAAAGTAAAGGGGCTCTGGCACATCTGTGCCTCTCCAGCCCCACTAGGACTCTATCACAAAATGCCCCCATCGTTGCAGCTGCCCTCTATCAGGCGGGGCAGCTGTCGCAAATACATCAGGCGGTCCTGGCACGATGGGGCCCCGCTCTGGCGACGTAACCACATGGGGAGGGCACCAACAATGTGCCCCGACACACCCCCTGGTTTGGGAGTGAAGACAGAAGTGCCCCCAACGTTGGAGCGGCCCTCTATCAGGCGGGCCGCTCAGGAAATAGGCACTGTGCCTCTATCTCGCTCCCCCCCAGCCATCCCCACTCATCGGGCTCTCTGCTGGGGGGGAAGCCTCCTCTCTCGGGACTCCGCTTGGCTGGAACTGGCTCCGGCAATGTGCTGGGATCAGCCCTGCTCTCGGGGGCTCTTCTCCCGGTCTCCTCTGCCCGGCGGCGTCACAGCAACGCGCGGGCTCTCTCTCTCATGAGAGCCTCGCCTGGAAACCTGCTGCACTCTGCAGCTCCCACGTAGGCGGGGTGGGCTCCCGACTGCCTTCATCCTCTTCTTCTGGCGCCGGGGCTCCCAACAGCTCACGGGAGCCCCTCTCGGGCCGGCCACTCCTGCACTTCACTTCCGGTCATCCGCTGCAGGCCCCGCCCATGGTCAGGCGGACGCCCCTGACTTCTGGGTCGATCGGGCTGCAGCAATGAATTCTTCTCTAGCGCCATAGTGCGGGGTGGGCACCCGCCTCAAGAATAAACCCATTAGCGGGGACGGCACCCGCCAACAACTCAAAATGCGGTGTGGGCACCCGCCAACAATTCCCAACGAGGGTTGGGCACCCGCTGTCATTTAAAAGCTTAAAGAGGGGTGGGCTCCCGCTTGGTACGAAAAGAATGCGGGGTGGGCACCCGCTCCACGGCATCACGGGGGAATCCCTACAATGGGGATTCCCTTTAAAAAGGCGGCAGCTCAGCGCTGCGCAGCCCACGCTCTCCTCTTCTTTGGGGAAATAAAGCACAGCGCTCACGATGCGCTAGAAGCAAGAGTCCTGCATTTAAAAGGCCTTAAGGTCCTAGAAACTTAAAGGAAAAGCGCTCACAGGGCGCAAGAGTCTTCCAGGGTCCATGGGGCATAGCTGGGCCCAGGGAGGCCAGCACACAGGGCCCTCCAGCAGGGAGGCAAGCCCCCATGGCGGTTCCTCCTGGGCCCCAGCAGCAGCAAGCCCCAGCAAGTCAGGAACAGCACACCTTCATGGGGTCACAGCCCTTATACTTATACCCAGATTCTCTTTGTCTGCAGCACAGGGCTTGGGGGAACCAGATGCAACTGGTTCAGGGGGGAATTGGAGCACTTTGTTTACCAAGCTCCTCTTCCCCTTTGTCAGGTGGGGGCTTGGTGATCAGAAACACCACAGGGGGCGGAGCCAGCATTGTACAGGCTAGGTGCTAAAGGACAGTGGTATTATTTTTAGGGCAAATGGCGCCACTCAGGAGAATAGCACTAGTATCAGTTCAGGAATATTATCTTGATCTCGGTGCTGTAAGGTAGGGAGAACCACTGATCTCCCCAAAGTCAGTGGTCAGAACCACTTAAACACTTAAAAGAAAAATCCCAGCACACGATAGTAATGTCACAAAATTATCAGAGTGCGTAGTGTGAGCACAAATTAACGCAGAAAGTGAATTCTGTTCTTTCTTTATTCCTTGGTCTACAACAGCCGACACGTGTTTCGTCGCTACATGGAAATCGTCCCGCGACTTTATCAAGGCTGTACAGAAACAAATGAGATACACGATGTGTCACCTGATACACTTGTTAGGTGCATACAATATTTCTACATTCTCACCCTGTGAAGGTGACAAGGAGATCTCTGTGTGTCTACTCAAACATGCACAAGGTTTGTGAAACAAAATGCTTCCATGAAATTCCCGCTGAAGCAAAGGATACAAATTTATATCCGAAAGACCAAATGTAAGGATGGAATGAGAAACGTGAGAAACAAGCGTGATAAAACCGAATTTGAGTTAAAACTTTTCATGAGGACAGTGAGCATTTCTGCAAGCATTACTTGAGAAAAGTGAGTATCGATCTTATGACGAGATAGTGTGTGATAGCCAGAAGGAGGTGCCAGAATCCAAAGCAGTATAACCCCAATTGCAGTAATGAGCGAGCTCTATAGATACCTATCTTCTCTGTATGTTTCTCCCTGTTATGGAATATACAACAAAACCACCCATAAGTGGGTACAAATACTCATTAGTCACATCGTGACTGCTGTCAGCCAATGTCAATGATTCTAATCACCTACGTTTTCTGTGGTGATAATTCCAACCCACAGTGGGGTTCTCTTTTCTTAGACGTCCGCTATAGTAGTGTACACATCCAAACGAGTCCTGGTGTGTCACAAGAATCTAAATCAAAATGATACCAGAGATGTGTCAAAACAATAAGCCTATGTTGCCTCAGAAGTAAAACCACCTAATTATCCGTCTTACACCCGACGTGTCAGATGCAACATGAACGCACATTCATCACGTAAAAGGCATCCAGTCATACTATGCAATTTTTCCACCTATGGGAGTTCAATTTGTATAATCATTACGTATGGGACGACACGCATACGTGTAACATCGCCATTCTTATCTCGTATACCCCAACACCCCCGTTGTCACGAAGTGTTGGTCAAAACATATCCATAGCAAGTAGCTTTGTAAGGGGACATAGACACAATCTATCCGATGTTCCCATTGAGTCACTATGAGGTATGGATATTGGGAACATCGGATAGATTGTGTCTATGTCCCCTTACAAAGCTACTTGCTATAGATATGTTTTGACCAACACTTCGTGACAACGGGGGTGTTGGGGTATACGAGATAAGAATGGCGATGTTACACGTATGCGTGTCGTCCCATACGTAATGATTATACAAATTGAACTCCCATAGGTGGAAAAATTGCATAGTATGACTGGATGCCTTTTACGTGATGAATGTGCGTTCATGTTGCACCTGACACGTCGGGTGTAAGACGGATAATTAGGTGGTTTTACTTCTGAAGCAACATAGGCTTATTGTTTTGACACATCTCTGGTCTCATTTTGATTTAGATTCTTGTGACACACCAGGACTCGTTTGGATGTGTACAATACTATAGCGGACGTCTAAGAAAAGAGAACCCCACTGTGGGTTGGAATTATCACCACAGAAAACGTAGGTGATTAGAATCATTGACATTGGCTGACAGCAGTCACGATGTGACTAATGAGTATTTGTACCCACTTATGGGTGTTTTTTTTTTTTTCCATAACAGGGAGAAACATACAGAGAAGATAGGTATCCTTAGAGCTCGCTCATTACTGCAATTGGGGTTATACTGCTTTGGATTCTGGCACCTCTTTCCGGCTATCACACACTATCTCGTCATAAGATCGATACTCACTTTTCTCAAGTAATGCTTGCAGAAATGCTCACTGTCCTCATGAATAGTTTTAACTCAAATTTGGTTTTATCACGCTTGTTTCTCACGTTTCTCATTCCATCCTTACATTTGGTCTTTCGGATATAAATTTGTATCCTTTGCTTCAAGCGGGACATTTCATGGAAACATTTTGTATCACAAACCTTGTGCATGTTTGAGTAGACACACAGAGATCTCCTTGTCACCTTCACAGGGTGAGAATGTAGAAATATTGTATGCACCTAACAAGTGTATCAGGTGACACATTGTGTATCTCATTTGTTTCTGTACAGCCTTGATAAAGTCGCAGGACGATTTCCCATGTAAGCGACGAAACACGTGTCGGCTGTTGGAAGACCCAAGGAATAAAAGAAAAGAACAAGAATTCATTTTCAGCATTAATTTGTGCTCACACTTTGCACTCTGATAATTTTGTGACATTACTATCGTGTGCTGGGGATTTTTCTTTTGTACAGGCTAGGCACAGACCGATTCAGGGTCAGGGGATTACTTCTCCCACTACTCCCAATGCAGATGTCCCATTCAGCCTAGTGCTGACTCACCCTGCCCCTCCTGGAGCCACACACACCTCCCCGCCCCTGTCACTCAAAAGCCAGACATGCAATTCACATCAGGCAGGCAGACACATAGCACACAGAAATGCCAACTTCTAAAAGTGGCGTTTCAAAATAGTTATAATAAATCTGCGCACACCATTGCGCAGCATTTATTATGACCATTCCAAATATACTAAACTTGACCATGCTGCTCCTCTCATATCAGGAATTACCACTGAAACACTTATCAGGGAATCCCCAATGCATTCCTATGGGAGGGCAGCCCCACAGTAGTGAGAAACCAAAATGGCTGTTTGTCACTACCAGGACATGTCACACACTTAAGGTACGTGTCCTATCTTTTACCTACACTGCACCCTGCCCATAGGGCTAGCTAAGGCCTACCTTAAGGGTGACTGACATGCAGTAAAAGGGGGGTCACAGACATGGCACACACATCTGAAAGAGACACGTTAGTGATAGATTCCTTACCTTAGAATATCCCCAGGCGTCAGGCTGGATCGGGAAAGTTTTGCATAGCAGTACCCTTGCGCGTCGGTAGGCGGCGTCGTGCGGCTCCGCGTCCATCGTCGGCGTCGTGATCGCCGGGATGACGTCGCGGGCAGTACTTAGACGCCGCCCCTGCGTGCTGACGTCAGTTCTTTCTTTTTCCGCGCCAGTAAGCGCAGATCCAGGAAGAGCAGTGCCCTAGTCATTTTTTGACTACGTTTTTGTGATTTTTTATCACTGTTTTTTTTCGAGTCGTTCGACTCCGACGGTGTCAGTAGGGATGCCCAGCTTCAAGCCATGCGACGCCTGTGGTCGGATGATGTCGATCACGGACCCGCATCGAGACTGTCTCTACTGCCTCGGACGCGACCACGACTCCAAGTCATGCCCCGACTGCCGGGCCTTGCATCCGAAGGCTTTGCGAGAGCGGTCTCGAAAGCTCCTCGAAGTCCGGCAGTCGGCTCCGCGCCAATCCAAGCCCCGGTCACGTGAGAGGTCGAGGGTCCGGTCGCGGAGTCCTCATCGGTCGTCGGGGTCCAAGTCTTCGCACTCCTCCGGTAAGTCGAAGTCGAAGAAGCGTCATCGCTCGACGACTTCCCCTCGCCGGTCTCGCGACTCGGCTGAGGGTCCGGGAGTGCCTGTGGAGCCACTGCCGCATTACCCACCTTATCCGGGTTCGGCGGCGACTCCGGCCGAAATACAGGAGTTTCTGTCGGCCATGGCCTGCCTCTTCGGGCCTCAAGGTTCCCCCGGTGCGCCTTCGGGCCCCGCAGGCCCTTCTGGGGTTCCTATGGCGCCGCCGGCGACTCCGGTCCCGGCGCCGCCAGCGACGCCAGCCTCGGTCCCGGCCCCGGCTCCGGCCTCGATCCCGGCTCCGGTGTTGCCGCAACCCCCATCGACGCCGGTTGACCTGACGACACCTCCACCGGCGCCGATTTCACCGGCGCCGCCCGGAGCTCCAGGCGGCGTCGTACCCCGGTTCTCGCCGGATCCAGACACGGCGCCGGACCGGCACCGATCGACGCCAGCCCCGGCGCCGATGAGACCTTGGGTCCCGCATGTCCCTCCTCCTTACTTTGAACCTGTATTGGAGTACGAAGAGGACTGGGAGGGGTCTGAGGACCCTCTCACTGCCCAATGTGAGTTCGATCAGGACTGGGCTGAGGAACTTGGGGATGCCAGTGGTCTGGACACCTCCCCTGACTCTGGCATGCTGTCTCCTCCTTCCGCGGCAACGGAGGAGGGAGCAAACTTTGCAACGGTGTTGCGTAGGGCAGCTGAGGCTTTACACCTCCAGTTACCTACAGTGGCTGTCAGGACTAACATCCTGACGGAAGTGCTTCAGCCGGCGGCTACCTCCTCGGAGCCACTGCTGCCTTTCAACGAGGCACTTTCTGACGTTCTTTTGGGCACCTGGTCCAAGCCCACCACAGGGGCTCCTGTGGATAGGAACGTAGCCCGACGCCATCGCCCTGCTCCGGGCGACCCCCTGTTTCTCTCCCAACACCCCACCCCTGAGAGCTTGGTTGTCCAAGCCTCTGCTTTCCAGAGCGCCTTCCCTACCGCTCCCCGGATAGGGAATCCAAAAACTGGATCAATTTGGGAAGAAGGTTTTTCTTCCTCCAGTGCTGGCTTGCGGTCTGTCAACACCACTTGCCTCTTGGGCCGATATTCCCACTCTTTGTGGGATTCGGTGGCGCAGGTTCTGCCCCAGTGTCCTGAGGAGGTCCAGGCACTGCTTTCCTGCGCCATTGCGGAAGGAAGGGATGCGGCAAAGTATACCATCAGATGTGGCCTAGATACCGCCGACTCGCTAGGCAGATCGCTTGCGACGACAGTGGTGCTGCGCCGTCATGCCTGGCTGAGAACCACTGGTTTCTCGGGTGATGTCCAAAACATTCTTATGGACATGCCCTTTGAGGGTGTGGGCCTTTTCGGCAACAAGGCAGACCATGCGCTGGAGGGTTTTAAGGACTCACGGGCTACAGCCAAGTCCCTGGACCTTTCTGCTGTGCGCCCTCCGCAACAGTCTGCTTTTCGCCCCTTTCGTGGCCACGGAAGGGGCGCCCAGTCACGTCCACTGCCCAGCCACTGGCCCGCGCAGCAGGCGTCTTCGCGTGGCCGAGGACGTGGCTCCCGCCGAGGCGGGTCGGGTAACCAGCGTGCGGGTCAGGCCACCACCCCCGCCCCGTCCGCGGCCTCCAAGCCCTCCTAGTCCTTCCTTTCAGGTCCACAGCACGCCAGTATGGGGCAGGGTCCGCCATCACCTTCACCACTGGCGTGCCATCACCTCGGACAAGTGGGTCTTGGACATTGTCCGAAGGGGCTACTCCCTCCCCTTCGTGACCACCCCCCCAGCCATGCCACCTCAATACCACCGCATGTCAGGGGATCACTTGGTGCTTCTTCATAAGGAAGTTGCGGCCCTCTTGGCCAAGGGGGCCAGCAAACACATTTCGACCCCAGAAGTAGGGCGTGGTTGTTACTCCCACTACTTTCTGGTGCCCAAAAAGGACAAGGAGGACATGCGTCCTATCTTGGACCTCCGGAACGTCAATCGCTTCCTCCGGAAGGAGAAGTTCAAGATGCTCACCCTAGCTCAGGTCTTGACTGCTCTCGACCCTGGAGACTGGATGGTAACGTTGGACTTGCAGGACGCATATTTCCACATCCCCGTCCTGCCGGCCCACCGGCGTTACCTGCGGTTCACGGTAGGCCACGAGCATTTTCAGTTCCTCCGTGCTCCCTTTGGCCTTACCAGCGGCCCTCGGGTGTTCACGAAAGTGATGGCGGTGGTCGCAGCTCATCTGCGCCGGGCAGGGGTTCCAGTCTTCCCCTACCTCGACGACTGGCTGCTGAAGGCGGGCTCGTCCCAGGCAGTCGTCTCCCACCTCCAGACTACGGCCGAACTCCTGCACTCGCTGGGGTTCTCCATCAACGTGCCGAAGTCGCACCTGATTCCTTCTCCACAGCTCCTTTTCATCGGAGCAGTTCTGGACACGACGCAGTTTCCGGTCTATCCTCCCGAACGGCGAGTCCGGGATATTCAGGCTATGATTCCGATCTTTCGACCTCTATCCTGGGTTTCGGTACGGATGACCCTGAGGCTGCTGGGCCTCATGGCCTCCTGCATCCTGCTGGTCGATCATGCCAGATGGCATATGCGGGCTCTGCAGTGGGACCTGAAGTTCCAGTGGGCGCAGCATCAGGGCAACCTGTCCGATCACGTCCCAATCTCGGAGGGGACTGCAAAACAGTTGCAGTGGTGGCTCTCGAACTGGCAATGGGTCATGGGCAGATCCCTCTCCCTTCCCCAGCCAGAGCACACGGTTGTGACGGACGCGTCCCTTCTGGGATGGGGCGGTCACATGGGAGAGGCGGAGATCAGAGGCCTCTGGTCTCCGGCGGAGTCCCGGCTCCATATCAACCTTCTGGAGCTCCGGGCGATCCGACTTGCACTGAAGGCATTCCTTCCCTCTGTCAAAGGGAAGGTAGTGCAGGTGTTCACAGACAACACCATCGCCATGTGGTACTGCAACAAACAGGGCGCGGTGGGGTCATGGACCCTATGTCAGGAGGCTCTGCGCCTCTGGACATGGCTGGAACATCAGGGAATATTCCTGATGGTTCAATACCTGGCAGGTTCCCTGAATGCCAGGGCGGACGAACTCAGCCGCAGGTGCATGATGGATCACGAATGGCGTCTTCACTCGGAAGTGGCGCAAGGACTCTTTCTACAGTGGGGAGAGCCTTGGCTAAATCTATTCGCCACCGAAGAGAACGCGCAATGTCATCAGTTCTGCGCGTTGGAATTTCCAAGGCGGCACTCGCTCGGCGACGCTTTCGTCGCGAGTGGAGTTGCGGTCTGTTGTACGCCTTTCCGCCTATACCACTTCTACCCAGAGTGTTGAAGAAGATTCGGCGCGACCGGGCCCAAGTCATTCTTGTGGCTCCGGACTGGGCTCGAAGAATTTGGTATCCCGAGCTACTCAGTATGGGCGTCGATCCCCCGATCCGTCTGCCTCTTCGGGAGGATCTTCTGTCGCAGCAGCAGGGACGGTCCTCCACCCGAACCTGTCCAGTCTCCACCTGCTTGCGTGGAGATTCAGCGGCTGCAGTTGATTCCTTTCGACTTGCCTCCTGAAGTTGGTGATGTGATTATGGCAGCCAGGCGTCCCTCCACTAAGGTGGTATACGCCTGCAGGTGGAACAAATTTGTGGCATGGTGCACAGCAAAGGCTGTGAATCCCCTTTCTGCCCCTCTTTCTGAGGTTCTTCTGTTCCTTCTTTCTCTGGACCAGCAGGGTTCTGCCCTGGTTACCATCAAGGGCTATCTCTGTGCAATCTCGGCCTTCCTCAGGCTTCCTGATCAGCCCTCCCTTTTCAAGTCCCCTGTTGTTAACAGATTCCTAAAAGGCATTACACACCTCTTCCCTCCTGTTCCGTTTGTGATGCCTCAGTGGGACTTGAACCTGGTTCTTACCTTTCTCATGTGCGCTCCCTTTGAGCCTCTGCATAACTGTCCTCTTCGTCTTCTAACTCTGAAGACAGCTTTTCTGGTGGCTATCACCTCCGCTCGGCGGGTGAGTGAGCTCCAGGCTCTTTCTTGCAGGCCTCCCTTTCTGTCTGTCCATCCAGACAAGGTTGTTCTCAGGACGCGTCCGTCCTTCTTGCCAAAGGTGGTTACTGCTTTCCACATTGGGCAGACCATCACTTTGCCCACCTTCTTTCCGCCTCCGCATCCTTCTAGAGAGGAAGAGAGGCTCCACCGTCTGGACCCAAAACGTGCGATTTCCTTTTATCTAAATCGCACACAACAGTTCCAGGTGGACGACCAGCTCTTTGTTGGCTACGTGGGCGCCAAGAAAGGTCGGGCGGTACACAAGCGGACCATCTCCCGCTGGGTCGTCTTGTGTATCAAAGCCTGTTATTCTTTGGCTAAAAAGGAGCCCCCTGTTGGGTTGCATTCCCATTCCACCAGGGCGACAGCCGCCACCATGGCTTTAGGACGTGGTGTCCCTTTGCAGGACATTTGTCAGGCAGCTACGTGGGCCTCGTTGCACACGTTTACCAAGCATTACTGCCTTGACAGCCAAGTCCGGAGAGACGGCTTCTTTGGCCGTTCTGTTCTCCGAGACTTCCTTGTCTGATCTTTGTTCGCAGACCCACCACCGGGGTTGGTATTGCTGGGGTATCTATTCTAAGGTAAGGAATCTGTCACTAACGTGTCTCTTTCAGATGCACAAGTTACTAACTTGTGTAACGATATATCTGTAAGAGACAGTAGTTAGTGACAGATTCCTTACCGCCCCACCCATCCTCCCCGTTCTGCGAACTGATTACTAGGGTTAAGGACATCCCTTTCAGGGCCCTAGTATTTTTTCAGACACCAATGTCAGCTTCTTGCATGGCTCTGCGTTCCTGGCGCGGAAAGTCGTGTACAGAACTGACGTCAGCGCGCAGGGGCGGCGTCTAAGTACTGCCCGCGACGTCATCCCGGCGATCCCGACGACGGACGCGGAGCCGCACGACGCCGCCTACCGATGCGCAAGGGTACTGCTACGCAAAACTTTCCGGATCCAGCCTGACGCCTGGGGATATTCTAAGGTAAGGAATCTGTCACTAACTACTGTCTCTTACAGATATATCGTTACACAAGTTAGTAATTTGTGCTTTAGGTGCCACGTCACAGCGGCAGTGACACTGCGCGCACAGGCCCTGCAATGGCAGAGGCCTGAGATAGGTTTGAAAGGCTACTTTGGTGGGTGGCGCAATCAGCGCTGCAAGCCCACCAGTAGCATTTAATTTACCAGCCCTGGGTATATGAGATACCACTTTACAAGGGACTGACAGGTAAATTAAATAGGCCAAACAGGTGTAGACCAATCTTATCAAATGTAACACAGAGAGCGCACGCACTTTACACTGGACAGCAGTGCTAAAGTGCCCAGAGGCCTAAAACCACGAACCCCATGTCAGAGAAAAGGCTAGGAGAAAGGCAAAAAGTTTAGGGATGACCCTGCAAAAAGGGCCAAGTCCAACAATGTGGAACCACTATTCCAGGCGACTTCCAGAGCAGAAGTGATTGCCGCCGTTCCTCAACGGTAGATCTTTCTGTGAGATGCCAGGATCTGGGGAATTCTGATTAGCAGCTCAGAGATGTCTGCAACTGCGCAGATATCGCCGGCCAGGCAGGACGCTAGATGAGGTAAGAGGGAGGGGTTCGGGCTCCAGGGACATAGTGGAGAGTTTCTTCTTGAAAGGAATGAAGCCAAGCGCCCAACTGGGGTTTAACTGGAATATTTATCATCGGTTCTATTGTACTGGAAGGGCACGTAGTTAATTATACTTCAGCGGTTCCATGTTCTAGAAGGGCATGTGTTTACTGTGACTCACGGTTTCCAGAAAATACTTGATTGCAGGCACATGGATAATTGCTAACATGTGTAATAAGTGCTTGCACGTGAAACCATTAAAAGCAACTGCCACGGGAAATACTAAACGTGCACCTTACACAAATAATAATTAACTAAGGAAACAAGCCTTAAATAAACACAAGGATAATGACAAGCACGTGGAGCAGACATGGGGCTTGGTACAAACATGATGATAGTCACAAACGTGGAGCATTACAATCATGAGGAAAATATGGAAATCTGACACATGGCAATTGTTAGACTTGGCATCTTTTGGCGTGTTTCCCCTGAGTTTTTGCTTTCTGACCTCCCGGTTTTGACTCTGTTTTTGCTGGCTTAGTGTCTCTGCGCACTTTTCTCACTGCTGATCAGTGGTAAAGTACAAGTGCTCCTGTGGTAAAATGTGTTACGGATTGGTGTTTCCATGATTGGCCTATTTGATTTATGTGTCAGTCCCTAGTAAAGTGCACTGAGTGTGCCAGGGCCTATATATCAAATGCTGTTAGTGGGCTGCAGCACTGGATTGTGCCACCCACATGAACAGCCCGTAAATGTAACTCTAGCCTGCCATTGCAGAGCCTGTGTGCAGTCTGGTACGGCCATGTCGACTTGGCAAGTGTACCCACTTGCCAGGCCCTAACCTTCCCTTTTCTTACATGTCAGTCACCCCTAAGGTAGGCCCAAGTTACCCCTGTGGGCAGGGTGCAGTGTATGTGAAAGGTAGGGCATGCCCTGGTGTGTGTGGCATGTCCTGATAGTGAATTACTGCCAATTTCGTTTTTCACTATTGCAAGGCTACCCATTCCCATAGGACAGAATGGGGAGTTTGTTTATAATATCTTATAAACATAACTGGCCCTGGGAACTAGGTAGAAAAATAAAGTTTAGTATGCCTGAACTCAGAAGCTAAAGATGCATATTTTAGTAAAGATGATTTTTACTTTCTGTGTTTGAAAATACCACTTTTAGAAAGTAGGTATTTTCTTGCTCAGTCATCCAGTAGGCCTCTGCTGGGTTTGTGGATTGACTGTCTGGGTTTTGGATGACAGGGGCTGGGGAGCAGCAGTGGCACCAGATAGTCTAGGTGGTTCAGGAAAGGGCTGAATAGACCTTGGCTGCATTTAGAGTAGGGTAGGGGAGATTTCCTTTCACCTGAATGGGCCTGGTCTGCCTCTGAAAATACCGTCTCCACCTCCTGCCAGGAAGCTACACCAGAGAGGGCAGAACTGGGTCTGGCTGGGCACATACACTCTCTGCCTGAGAGGACAAAGGATTTTGTGGTACAAATATTGGGGCCCAAACCCTTGAACTTCAAAACTCTTCTGGACCAAGAAGACTGCCAAGAAGAAGAGCTGGAGAAGTTGTGAGGAGGAACTACCACTTTGCTGAGTGCTTTGCTGTGTTGGCCTGCAGTGGCTGCTTCTGTCTTGGGCAGTGAAAGGACTGGACTGAACTTTCTGCAATCTACTTTTGTGAGTTTCTCCAAGGACTTGAGGTAGAGCTTGCCCCCTGTTCAAGAAGTCTCAGGAACAGCAAAGACTTCAAGTTCTTCTGCCCTCAGCACTGGGAACTGTGTGTTTTGTGCTGCAACAGAAGAAAAAGCAACCCAACGCCATCTACGACGCCACTGCCGTCTCCGTATCCTGAAGGCACCACAGAGGGCACCGCGGCAATGCCGCACCGCGACCCTGGTCTCACCGACTACGCCTACTGACGCCGCCACTGAGCCACTGCTCGCACCGCGACCTGTGGGCACTGCACTCCGCATCGCCTCGCTTCACGACGCCGCCTTGGTATCCCCGACAACGCCGCTCCACCGTGGTTCGAGGGCACCGCTCGTAAAGTTACACGACGCACCGCCCTCATCTCGCACCGCAGCCTTGGCCTACCGACGCCGGCGCCATCGACTCCAGTTCGTCAGCCGACGATAGCGCTTCAGCAACGACGACGTCGCTGCTTGCACCGTGACTTGCCAGCAGTGTGACGGGCACCGCATCACCTCGCACCGCGACCCTGGTCTCCCTGACGACGCCATCTGTTGCCGCCACTGAGCCGCTGCTCGCACCGTGACCTGAGGGCATCACTCGCCGCTGCACTTCGCACCGCAGCACCCAACGCCTGCCGACGCCAGCGCTCCTGACTTCAACCGGGAGGAGTTCGATCTGCAGTGCTTGTGACTTCAAGGGCCCGACGACTCCTGCACCGACCTCTGGAACCGACGCCTGCGGACGCCGTGCTTTCGGAAGCTCAACGAGAGGTCACCGACGCCCTGCATTTCTAAAGGTACTGTTTTGCGGGTCTTCCTGATACCGTAGCTGGCCCACGACGCCGCGGTCATCCAGAACTGTTTTGATTTTTTTGTTCACGATGCTATGATAGCCCCAGAGGGAGCTATTGACTTCAGGGATCTGTTTTTCAAGGTTACTTGGATAACTGAAGATTTCTAAGGACTGTATTGGGGATTTTTATCATTTTTGGTCTTGTCTTAAGTATATAAAAATATTGGATATTTTTCTAAACTGGTGTGGTGTCCTTTTGTAGTGCTTACACTGTATTACTGTTGGTTATGTGCAAATGCTTTGCACACTGCCTCTAAGATAAGCCTGACTGCTCGTGCCAAGCTACCAAGGGGGTGAGCAGTGGTTATTTTAAGAGTGTAACTCCCTTATTCTGACTAGGAAGAAGGGTCCCTATTTGGGCAAAGGTACCTACCTCTGCCAACTAGAGACCCCCATTTCTAACATTGGTGGCAGCGGTGGGATAGGACCTGTGTTTGCACTTGACTTACAGTGATTGGTGTTCACTACTACCATATCGCAGTCCATTACGTGCCGCATACTGGTTCTTTTTCTTTTTGGCCTATTTTTGATCTTGCCACTTTGAACTTGCTACTTCATCATGCCTGAAAAAAGAGCATCATCTGTTGCATCCCTAGAAGTTGCCTTTGAGGAGGATAGGTTGGAATCCAACAATGTGAAAGAATTGAAAGCGATTTGCAAAAACCTAAAAGTCCAAGTCAGAGGCCTCACTAGGACGGAGGAGCTACAAAAGGCGCTGAGGGCCTGGGTAGCAGCCAGACATGCCAGTGGGCGATCTGGAGATCTCAGTGGAGAGGCGGAGGCGCCTACTCCTAGGGTGGATGTGCTTTTGGGAGGGTAGGAACCCTCCAGGCCAGGCAGCAGTTGCCTGTCCCCAGAGGAGCTGGAGGACAGGCGGTAAGCAAGTAAGTTCGAATTGGAGAAGCTCAGGATGGAGAATGAGAGGGAAGAGAAAAGAATAGCCATGGAAGAAAGGAAGATGTTCTTAGATCATGAGAGAAGTCTTAAGGAGCTGCAACTAAGGAGTAGGCCCAGCTCAGATGGTGGCAGCAATTCATCAGTGCAGGCAGATAGAATTGTGCACATCCCCAAGAATGTAGGCAAGGAATTCAAGAAGGGAGATGACATACAGAGGTGGTTCCAAGGGTATGAGTCGTCCATTCACATGAATGGGGTCCCTGAAAGGAATTGGGGGGCAGGGTTATGGCCTCTCTTTCCAGAGGAAGCAAGGGATACCCTGATAGCTTTGGGTAAGGGGCAGAACCTCACCTACGCTGACATGAAGGACGCTCTCCTCACTAGGTATGGACTCACTCCTGAAAAGTACAGGGATCAGTTTAGGTCCAGTAAAAAGTCTGATGCCAACACTTGGTTGGAATGTGTAGATTTGTTCTGCAGGTCACTGGATGGCTGGGTGAAGGGCAGTAATGTAACAGATTTTCAGGGGCTCTACTATTTGATTGCATGGGAGCACTTGTCTAGTCTATGTTTTGCAGATCTGCGCCAGCACTTGGTTGATAGTAAGCTAACTGACCCCAGGAAGCTTGCTATGGAGGCGGACCACTGGGTGAGTACCCGGGTCCACAAGAAAACGTTTGGGGGAGACTCAGCCAAAGGTGGGCAGGGTCCCAGGCAGAAAAGTGGGGAGGACAAGGGTAAAGCACAGGAGTCTCTAAAGGGCCCCAATCTAACACCCAGGGTAAAGGTTCCCATCCCCCAGGGAATAAGAAAGCAGTGGTCTCTTCAGGAAAGCTTGCTGAGACCGGCCCCCACAAGTGTTTTGAATGTGATCAGGTAGGTCACTTGAAGGGTGGGGATCCCGCAGAAATGACCCTCGTCTCACTAGGGGACAGTGAGATGGTCCCAGGAAACCAGGTGCCCCCTAACATAAAGAAATACAGCACCTGGGTGACCATCAAGGGGAAAAGGGTAGAGGCTCTCAGAGATACTGGAGCAAGTGTGACCTCAGTCTGGTGTCACCTGGTCTCTGAAGAGCAGGTAGTCCCAGGGGCATTCCACCAAGTAGTTGCTGTGGACAACTCAGAGCGCCAGTGTTTGGTGGTGCAGGTTCCCTTTGAATGGGGGGGGTCTCAGGTCCCTTGAAACCAGGTGCCCCCTAACACAAAGAAATACAGCACCTGGGTGACCATCAATGGGAAAAGGGTAGAGGCTCTCAGAGATACTGGAGCCAGTGTGACCTCAGTCTGGTGTCACCTGGTCTCTGAAGAGCAGGTAGTCCCAGGGGCATTCCACCAAGTAGTTGCTGTGGACAACTCAGAGTGCCAGTGTATGGTGGTGCAGGTTCCCTTTGAATGGGGGGGGTCTCAGGTCCCTTGAGGGTGGTTGTGAGCCCTACCATGCCTGTAGGTTGTCTGCTAGGTAACGACCTGGAGCAGTCCTTATGGAAGGATGTTGAGCTCAGGTCTCACTTGGAGATGCTTGGGTTGCCAGAGTGGGCATGCGTGTCTACTCGGTCAATGGCGGCCAGAAAGGGTGATCAGAAGGACTTGGAGCCTGAAACATTGGCCCAGGTCCCTGCCAAGAGAAAGGGCAGGGGGCGCGGGAACCGGCTCCTAAAGTTCCCACGGACCGGGAGGAGGCTGACCTTGAGGGGGACGCCCCAGTGCCTACAGGGGAACAAGTAGCTGAACTGGGGGACATCTCTGAGCTGACCCATTGGCAGCAAGAAGGGGGTCCCACCAGGGAAGAATTCTGCAGGGAGCAGAAAGAGTGCCCTTCTCTGGAGGGTCTGCGGCGGCAGGCTGCAGACCAGGCAGCTGGTGATCAGTCCGGATCACACTGGATCTACTGGGAGAATGGTCTCCTGTATAGTGAGCCTAAGGTTGCTGAGCCTGGGTCAGCCCGTGTGCTGGTGGTACCCCAGCGCTTCAGGACCTTCCTACTGGGTCTGGCTCATGACGTGCCTTTGGCAGGACATTTGGTGCGGGACAAGACCTTTGACAGGCTTGTCACCCACTTCTTCTGGCCCCAAATGCGAAGGCAGTCAGATGGACATTGCAGGTCTTGCCAAACTTGCCAGGCAAGTGGTAAGAGTGAGAGGAAGGTCAAAGCTCCTCTCCAACCTTTTCCAGTTGTTGGAACACCCTTTGAAAGGGTAGGGTTGGACATTGTGGGGCCACTGGATCCCAAGACAGACAAGGGCAACAGGTACATCCTGGTCTTGGTGGACCATGCCACCCGGTACCCGGAGGCAATCCCTCTCAGGACAACAACGGTGCCAGTGGTGGGCCGGGCGTTAATGGGAGTCTTTTCCCGCGTGCGGTTCCCCAGAGAGGTGGTTTCTGACGTGGGGACCAATTTCATGTCCAAGTATATGACATCCCTGTGGAAGGAGTGTGGTGTAACCTACAAGTTCACCACTCCTTACCACCCACAAGGTAACGGTCTGGTGGCGAGATTCAACCAGACCTTGAAGGGCATGATTAAGGGTCTAAAAGAACCCATGAGGCGTAAGTGGGACGTCCTCTTGCCATGCCTTCTCTTTGCATACAGGGAGGTGCCACAGAAGTCTCTTGGGTTCAGTCCCTTTGAGCTTCTGTATGGTCACCCTGTGAGAGTACCTCTGAGTTTGGTGAAGGAAGGCTGGGAGGCAGCTCCCAGGAAAACTCCCCAGGATGTGTTTAGTTACATGCTGGCCTTCAGAAACTGCCCGCTTCAGAAAACTCGCCCAGGCGAACCTAGAAGCAAGCCAGGAAGAAATGAAGAAGTGGTACGACCAGAATGCCACTCTTGTCGAATTTCAACCTGGGCAAAAAGTGTGGGTCATGGCCCCAGTGGAACCTTGTGCCTTGCAGGACAAGTGGACTGGGCCGTTTGAGGTGGTGGAGCGCAAAAGTGATGTCACCTATCTGGTGGATTTGCGGACTCCAAGGAACCCTTTGAGGGTCCTGCACGTGAACCGCCTCAAGCCCCACTTCGAGAGGTCCGAAGTGAGCATGCTCTTGGCGGCAGATAATGGGATGGAAGAGGAGAGTGAACCTCTCCCTGACCTCCTGTCTACCAAGGAGCACGAAGGGTCAGTGGAAGGTGTGATCCTCTCCCCTACACTGACCCCAGAGAAGCAGAGCGACTGTCACCAGTTGTTGGGACAGTTTGCCCCACTGTTCTCTCTGACCCCAGGTGTTACTCATTGGTGTACCCATGACGTGGACACTGGTGACAGCCCTCCTGTAAAACACAAGATTTACAGGTTGACTGACCGGGTCAGGGCCAGCATCAAAGAGGAGGTCTCTAAGATGTTGGCGTTAGGGGTGATCGAGCCCTCCAACAGTCCTTGGGCCAGCCCAGTGGTCTTGGTCCCAAAGGCTGCTGCACCCGGTGCCACTCCAGAACTACGATTTTGTGTGGACTACCGTGGGCTCATTGCCGTCACCGGGACAGACGCGCACCCCATCGCCAGAGCTGATGAGCTCATTGATCGGTTGGGAACTGCCAGGTTCCTCAGCACATTTGATTAGACGTCTGGGTACTGGCAGATTGCCCTAACCGATGGGGCCAAGGAGAGGTCAGCATTCTCAACCCCAGAAGGACATTACCAGTTCTGGGTGATGCCCTTTGGGTTGAAGAATGCCCCTGCCACCTTTCAGAGGTTGGTCAACCAGGTGTTGGCTGGACTGGAGGATTTCAGTGCTGCATACCTGGATGACATTGCAGTGTTCAGTTCCAGCTGAGAAGAACACTTGCAGCACCTCAGGAAAGTGTTGAGGGCTCTGCAGAGGTCAGGCCTCACGATCAAGGCCAGTAAGGTCCAGATCGGGCAGGGTTCTGTGGTGTACTTGGGACACCAGGTAGGAAGTGGCCAGGTGGCACCCTTACAGCCCAAGATTGACACCATTCTGGCTTGGGAACCCCCCAAGACCCAGACAGAGGTGAGAGCCTTTTAAGGTCTCACCGGGTACTACAGGAGGTTTGTTAAGGGGTATGGCACCATTGTTGCCCCGTAACAGAGCTGACTTCCAGGAAGCAGCCCAAGAAGGTGATCTGGACTGAGTCCTGCCAGAAACCTTTTGATGCCCTGAAGGCCGCCATGTGCACGGCGCCCATGCTCAAGGCACCCAACTTCTCCAAGGAATTCGTCGTGCAGACCGACGCTTCAGAGCATGGTGTGGGAGCGCCGCTCTCACAACTGAACGAAGAGGGCCTAGACCAGCCTGTAGTCTTCCTTTGCAGGAGACTACTCCCCAGGGAACAGAGGTGGAGTGCCATAGAAAGGGAAGCTTTCGCTGTGGTCTGGGCACCGAAGAAGCTGAGGCCCTACCTGTTTGAGACTCACTTCCGGGTTCAGACAGACCACATGCCCCCTCAGATGGTTGATGCAAATGAGGGGTGGGAATCCAAAACTGCTGAGGTGGTCCATCTCCCTACAGGGAATGGACTTTACGGTGGAACACCGTCCTGGCACAGAACACGCCAACGCAGATGGTCTGCCCAGGTTCTTCCGCCTTAGTGAAGAGAACTCCCAGGAGGTTGGGTAGTTCTCCCTACTTTCAGCTGGAGGGGACATGTGTTAGACTTGGCATCTTTTGGCGTGTTTCCCCTGAGTTTTTGCTTTCTGACCTCCCGGTTTTGACTCTATTTTTGCTGGCTTAGTGTCTCTGCACACTTTTCTCACTGCTGATCAGTGGTAAAGTGCAAGTGCTCCTGTGATAAAATGTGTTATGGATTGGTGTTTTCATGATTGCCCTATTTGATTTATGTGTCAGTCCCTAATAAAGTGCACTGAGTGTGCCAGGGCCTATATATCAAATGCTGTTAGTGGGCTGCAGCACTGGATTGTGCCACCCACATGAACAGCCCGTAAATGTAACTCTGGCCTGCCATTGCAGAGCCTGTGTGCAGTCTGGTACGGCCATGTCGACTTGGCAAGTGTACCCACTTGCCAGGCCCTAACCTTCCCTTTTCTTACATGTCAGTCACCCCTAAGGTAGGCCCAAGGTACCCCTGTGGGCAGGGTGCAGTGTATGTGAAAGGTAGGGCATGCCCTGGTGTGTGTGGCATGTCCTGATAGTGAATTACTGCCAATTTAGTTTTTCACTATTGCAAGGCTACCCGTTCCCATAGGACAGAATGGGGAGTTTGTTTATAATATCTTATAAACATAACTGGCCCTGGAAAGTGGTACGACCAGAATGCCACTCTTGTCGAATTTCAACCTGGGCAAAAAGTGTGGGTCATGGCCCCAGTGGAACCTTGTGCCTTGCAGGACAAGTGGACTGGGCCGTTTGAGGTGGTGGAGCGCAAAAGTGATGTCACCTATCTGGTGGATTTGCGGACTCCAAGGAACCCTTTGAGGGTCCTTCATGTGAACCGCCTCAAGCCCCACTTCGAGAGGTCCGAAGTGAGCATGCTCTTGGCGGCATATAATGGGATGGGAGAGGAGAGTGAACCTCTCCCTGACCTCCTGTCTACCAAGGAGCACGAAGGTTCAGTGGAAGGTGTGATCCTCTCCCCTACACTGACCCCAGAGCAGCAAAGCGACTGTCACCAGTTGTTGGGACAGTTTGCCCCACTGTTCTCTCTGACCCCAGGTGTTACTCATTGGTGTACCCATGACGTGAACACTGGTGACAGCCCTCCTGTAAAACACAAGATTTACAGGTTGACTGACTGGGTCAGGGCCAGCATCAAAGAGGAGGTCTCTAAGATGTTGCCATCTGAAAGAGACACGTTAGTGACAGATTCCTTACCTTAGAATATCCCCGAGGCGTCAGGCTGGATCCGGAAAGTTTTGCGTAGCAGTACCCTTGCGCGTCGGTAGGCGGCGTCGTGCGGCTCCGCGTCTGTCGTCGGCGTCGGGATCGCCGGGATGACGTCGTGGGCAGTACTTAGACGCCGCCCCTGCGCGCTGACGTCAGTTCTTTCTTTTTCCGCGCCAGTAAGCGCAGATCCGGGAAGAGCAGTGCCCTAGTCATTTTTTTACTAAGTTTTTGTGATTTTTTATCACTGTTTTTTCTCGAGTCGTTCGACTCCGACAGTGTCAGTAGGGATGCCCGGCTTCAAGCCATGCGACGCCTGTGGTCGGATGATGTCGATCACGGACCCGCATCAAGACTGTCTCTACTGCCTCGGACGCGACCACGACTCCAAGTCGTGCCCCGACTGCCGGGCCTTGCATCCGAAGGCTTTGCGAGAGCGGTCTCGAAAGCTCCTCGAGGTCCGGCAGTCGGCTCCGCGCCAATCCAAGCCCCGGTCACGTGAGAGGTCGAGGGGCCGGTCGCGGAGTCCTCATCGGTCGTCGGGGTCCAAGTCTTTGCACTCCTCCGGTAAGTCGAAGCGCAAGAAGTCGAAGAAGCGTCATCGCTCGACGACTTCCCCTCGCCGGTCTCGCGACTCGGCTGAGGGTCTTGTCGGCACGTCCCCGCGGCTCCGGGAGGCCTGTGGAGCCGCCGCCGCATTACCCGCCTTATCCGGGTTCGGCGGCGACTCCGGCCGAAATACAGGAGTTCCTGTCGGCCATGGCCCGCCTCTTCGGCCCTCAAGGTCCCCCCGGTGCGCCTTCGGGCCCCGCGGGCCCTTCTGGGGTTCCTACGGCAGCGCCGGCAACTCCGGTCCCGGCGACGCCAGCCTCGGTCCCGGCCCCGGCCTCGACCCCGGCTCCGGTGTTGCCGCAACCCCCATCGACGTCGGTTGACCTGACGACACCTCTACCGGCGCCGATTTCACCGGTGCCGTTCCCGGCGGCGTCGTACCCCGGTTCTCTCCGGATCCGGACACGGCGCCGGACCGGCGTCGATCGACGCCGGCGCCGATGAGACCTTGGGTCCCGCATGTCCCTCCTCCTTACTTTGAACCTGTATTGGAGGACGAAGAGGACTGGGAGGGGTCTGAGGACCCTCTCACTGCCCAATGTGAGTTCGATCAGGACTGGGCTGAGGAACTTGGGGATGCCAGTGGTCTGGACACCTCCCCTGACTCTGGCATGCTGTCTCCTCCTTCCGTGGCAACGGAGGAGGGAGCAAACTTTGCAACGGTGTTGCGTAGGGCAGCTGAGGCTTTACACCTCCAGTTACCTACAGTGGCTGTCAGGACTAACATCCTGACGGAAGTGCTTCAGCCGGCGGCTACCTCCTCAGAGCCACTGCTGCCTTTCAACGAGGCACTTTCTGACGTTCTTTTGGGCACCTGGTCCAAGCCCACCACAGGGGCTCCTGTGGATAGGAATGTAGCCCGACGCCATCGCCCTGCTCCGGGCGACCCCCTGTTTCTCTCCCAACACCCCACCCCTGAGAGCTTGGTTGTCCAAGCCTCTGCTTCCCAGAGCGCCTTCCCTACCGCTCCACCGGATAGGGAATCCAAAAAACTGGATCAATTTGGGAAGAAAGTTTTTTCTTCCTCCAGTGCTGGCTTGCGGTCTGTCAACACCACTTGCCTCTTGGGCCGATATTCCCACTCTTTGTGGGATTCGGTGGCGCAGGTTCTGCCCCAGTGTCCTGAGGAGGTCCAGGCACTGCTTTCCCGTGCCATTGCGGAAGGTAGAGATACGGCAAAGTATACCATCAGATGTGGCCTAGATACCGCCGACTCGCTAGGCAGATCGCTTGCGACGACAGTGGCGCTGCGCCGTCACGCCTGGCTGAGAACCACTGGTTTCTCGGGTGATGTCCAAAACACTCTTATGGACATGCCCTTTGATGGTGTCGGCCTTTTCGGCAACAAGGCAGACCATGCGCTGGAGCGTTTTAAGGACTCACGGGCTACAGCCAAGTCCCTGGGCCTTTCTGCTGTGCGCCCTCCGCAACAGTCTGCTTTTCGCCCCTTTCGTGGCCACGGAAGGGGCGGCCAGTCACGTCCACTGCTTAGCCACCGGCCCGCGCAGCAGGGGTCTTCGCGTGGCCGAGGACGTGGCTCCCGCCGAGGCGGGTCGGGTAACCTGCGTGCTGGTCAAGCCACCACCCCCGCCCCGTCCGCGGCCTCCAAGCCCTCCTAGTCCTTCCTTTCAGGTCCACAGCACGCCAGTAGGGGGCAGGGTCCGCCATCACCTTCACCACTGGCGTGCCATCACCTCGGACAAGTGGGTCTTGGACATTGTCCGAAGGGGCTACTCCCTCCCCTTCATGACCACCCCCCCCAGCCATGCCACCTCAATACCACCGCATGTCAGGGGATCACTTGGTGCTTCTTCAGAAGGAAGTTGCGGCCCTCTTGGCCAAGGGGGCCATCGAACGCGTTTCGACCCCAGAAGTAGGGCGTAGTTGTTACTCCCACTACTTTCTGGTGCCCAAAAAGGACAAGGAGGACATGCGTCCTATCTTGGACCTCCGGAACGTCAATCGCTTCCTCCGGAAGGAGAAGTTCAAGATGCTCACCCTAGCTCAGGTCTTGACTGCTCTCGACCATGGAGACTGGATGGTAGCATTGGACTTGCAGGACGCATATTTCCACATCCCCGTCCTGCCGGCCCACCGGCGTTACCTGCGGTTCACGGTAGGCCACGAGCATTTTCAGTTCTCCGTGCTCCCCTTTGGCCTTACCAGCGCCCCTCGGGTGTTCACGAAAGTGATGGCGGTGGTCGCAGCTCATCTGCGCCGGGCAGGGGTTCCAGTCTTCCCCTACCTCGACGACTGGCTGCTGAAGGCCGGCTCGTCCCAGGCAGTCGTCTCCCACCTCCAGACTACGGCCGAACTCCTGCACTCGCTGGGGTTCTCCATCAACGTGCCGAAGTCGCACCTGATTCCTTCTCCACAGCTCCTTTTCATCGGAGCAGTTCTGGACACGACACAGTTTCGGGTCTATCCTCCCGAACGGCGAGTCCGGGATATTCAGGCTATGATTCCGATCTTTCGGCCTCTATACTGGGTTTCGGTACGGATGACCCTGAGGCTGCTGGGCCTCATGGCCTCCTGCATCCTGCTGGTCGATCATGCCAGATGGCATATGCGGGCTCTGCAGTGGGACCTGAAGTTCCAGTGGGCGCAGCATCAGGGCAACCTGTCCGATCACGTCCAGATCTCGGAGGGGACTGCAAAACAGTTGCAGTGGTGGCTCTCGAACCGGCAATGGGTCATGGGCAGATCCCTCTCCCTTCCCCAGCCAGAGCACACGGTTGTGACGGACGTGTCCCTTCTGGGATGGGGCGGTCACATGGGAGAGGCGGAGATCAGAGGCCTCTGGTCTCCGGCGGAGTCCCGGCTCCATATCAACCCTCTGGATCTCCGGGCGATCCGACTTGCACTGAAGGCATTCCTTCCCTCTGTCAAAGGGAAGGTAGTGCAGGTGTTCACAGACAACACCACCGCCATGTGGTACTGCAACAAACAGGGTGTGCCAGGGCCTATAAATCAAATGCTGTTATTGAGCTGTAGCACTGGATTGTGCCACCCACACGAAC
This sequence comes from Calotriton arnoldi, assembly GCA_963921515.1. Lineage (NCBI taxonomy): Eukaryota > Metazoa > Chordata > Amphibia > Caudata > Salamandridae > Calotriton > Calotriton arnoldi. The sequence goes on along the minus strand of CAWUFW010018122.1, from coordinate 117,264 downwards.
AGCCCGTAAATGTAACTCTGGCCTGCCATTGCAGAGCCTGTGTGCAGTCTGGTATGGCCATGTCGACTTGGCAAGTGTACCCACTTGCCAGGCCCTAACCTTCCCTTTTCTTACATGTCAGTCACCCCTAAGGTAGGCCCAAGGTACTCCTGTGGGCAGGGTGCAGTGTATGTGAAAGGTAGGGCATGCCCTGGTGTGTGTGGCATGTCCTGATAGTGAATTACTGCCAATTTCGTTTTTCACTATTGCAAGGCTACCTGTTCCCATAGGACAGAATGGGGAGTTTGTTTATAACATTTTATAAACATAACTGGCCCTGGGAACTAGGTAGAAAAATAAAGTTTAGTATGCCTGAACTCAGAAGCTAAAGATGCATCTTTTAGTAAGGGTGATTTTTACATTCTGTGTTTGAAAATACCACTTTTAGAAAGTAGGTATTTTCTTGCTCAGCCATCCAGTAGGCCTCTGCTGGGTTTGTGGATTGACTGTCTGGGTTTTGGATGACAGGGGCTGGGGAGCAGCAGTGGCTCCAGATAGTCTAGGTGGGTCAGGAAAGGGCTGAATAGACCTGGGCTGCATTTAGAGTAGGGGGAGGAGATTTCCTTTCACCTGAATTGGCCTGGTCTGCCTCTGACAATGCCGTCTCCACCTCTTGCCAGGAAGCTACACCAGAGAGGGCAGAACTGGTTCTGGCTGGGCACAGACACTCTCTGCCTGAGAGGACAAAGGATTTTGTGGTGTAAATATTGGGGCCCAAGCCCCTGAACTTCAGAACTCTCGTAAAGTTACACGACGCACCGCCCTCATCTCGCACCGCAGCCATGGCCTACCAACACCGGCACCATCGACTCCAGTTTGTCAGCCGACGACAGCGGTTCAGCAACGACGGCGCCGCTGCTTGCACCATGACCTGCCAGCACCGCGACGAGCACCGCATTACTTCGCACCGCGACCCTGGTCTCCCCGACGATGCCATCTGATGCCGCCACCGAGCCGCTGCTCGCACCGCGACCTGAGGGCATCGCACGCCGCACCGCTGCACTTCGCACCACAGCACCCGACACCTGCCAACGCAGGCGCTCCTGACTTTAACCGTGAGGAGTTCGATCTGCAGCACGTGTGACTTCAAGGGCCCGACGACTCCTGCACCGACCTCCGGAACCGACGCCTGCGGATGCCGTGCTTTCGGAAGCTCAACGAGAAGTCACCGACGCCCTGCATTTCTAAAGGTACTGTTTTGTGGGTCTTCCCGACACCGTAGCTGGCCCACGACGCCGCGGTCAGCCAGAACTGTTTCGATTTGTTTGTTCACGACGCCATGATAGCCCCAGAGGGAGCTATCGACTTCAAGGATCTGTTTTTCAAGGTTATTTGGATAACTGAATATTTCTAAGGACTGTATAGTGGATTTTTATCGTTTTTGGTCCTGTCTTAAGTATATAAAAATATTGGATATTTTTCTAAACTAGTGTGGTGTCCTTTTGTAGTGCTTACACTGTATTACTGTTGGTTATGTGCAAATGCTTTACACACTGCCTCTAAGATAAGCCTGACTGCTCGTGCCAAGCTACCAAGGGGGTGACCAGGGGTTATTTTAGGAGTGTAACTCCCTTATCCTGACTAGGAAGAAGGGTCCCTATTTGGACAAAGGTACCTACCTCTGCCAACTAGAGACCCCCATTTCTAACAGCAATGCTAGTTTATGCCTAGCAAAACACAGAACCAACTGAACTCTTTAGACTCTTTGTGTAAAAAGGTTCGTCTAAAAGATAGGGGGAACAACATTTAGCCTAAGCTGTGTAAAAGGAGGGTAGGACTACATGGCTCTTAGTGCTATAAACTGATGTACATATGGTGCATGTTGGCATGAAAGAGTTAGTAATCATAAAAGTTCCTCCCCACAAAAGGTGACACACAAGGCAAGGTTTATGGGGGTTTAGTGCATGGAAGAGTCATACCAACCGAGGGGCATGGACGTTCCCAGCAGGTTCCCATGATCGATCATCTGGGCCGTAACCCTTCCAATCTATTAAGTAGAGTAAACAGCCATTTACTCTCTATGAGTCAAGGATTTTCTGTACTGCGAATGCTAGTTGACCATCAATTTTTAGAGGAGGTGGTGGTGGTAGTGGTTGGGTTTGGGCATGACAAGGTCAGCAGAGAGACATGGAACACTGGGTGAAAGGGCATGTCCTCTGGTAGTTGTAGTCTGACAGAGACTGGGTTAATTATTTGCTTAATAGTATAAGGCCCTCAATATCGTGGATGTAATTTACGCGGTTCCTGAGTTTGTAATTATTCAAATACAAATAAACATGGAGTTCGTAAAGCATTGTCCTCCCTTGTCCTTCCTTTGACCCCTTCTGAATCTAACTCATCTAATTTACTGACATCTTTCATTCCTCCAAATGAAGAAGAACTAAAAAGACTTCTTCTATCATGTAAACTGGATCCCCATTTGACCCTTGCCCCCCATATAATAAAAGAAATAACAGAGGTTATCGACCCTGTTTATGCAGAGGTGTTTAATACCTCCCTCCAAACTAGCTCAGTTCCTTTGTTATAAAGCAAGCTAGTGTCATCCCACTACTAAAGAAACCTTCAGCAGATAGTAAGATTCTATCTAATGTTAGACCTATATCTCTTTTCTGAGCAGCCCCCAAAATACTAGAATCTATAGTAAATAAAAAAATCTCTGAGTTTTTAGAATCTTACCACCTCCTGAACCCCTCTCAGTCAGGTTTTTGATCTCGACACAGCACCGAAACTGCGCTGCCAGAAGTCACTGAGTCACTACATAAATGTCCCTAGACTGCTGACACAATGCCGCACTTATTCTGTTGGAGCTCTCTGCAGCGTTCAACACTGTCTCCCATGACATCCTTTTATAACGCCTGTCTGATTGTGGGGTCAGGGGTGCATCAATTGTTTGTCCAAACCTCTAAAATGTAGGATACCCCAAGGCTCTTCTCATAGCTCTACACTGTTTATAATGTACATGTCTCCTCTGGCCACCCTGGTTGAGACATTCAACATTTTGATAGTTTCATATGCCGACAATACCCAGCTAATCTTTTGCTACCTGGCAAATTAAGAATCCCGCAAAGTTCCCTTCTCAAATTGCATGAGAGCAATCTTAGGTTGGCTCAAAGAAAGCAAAACAGAAATCATACTGTTAGGACCTAACCCTAATGCAGGTTGTGATGGTGCCTGGCCCAAGGATGGACCTCCCCCAATCCTGCCAGCTATAAACCTGGGGGTCATCTTCGATAATGTCCTCTCTTTTAAGACTCAGATCCACTCAGTTGCTAGAAACTGTATGTAGATCCTTAAGGCTCTCAGGAAATTCCTCCCCCTTCTTCCATGGGAGGCCCGCAAAACCGTAGTTCAAGCTACGATCTTCTCTCGAGTGGGCTATGTGAATGCCTTGTATCTTGGTTTAACTGCATATTTAGGCCTGGAACTGCAAGTGGTCCAAAATGTGGCAGCGCAACTCCTCTTTATTTTGCAAAATGGTACCCCCACTTCACCATACGTTACCCACCTGCACTGGGTCCCAGTCAATAAATGGATCATCTTTAAAGCACTGACTTTAGCACAGAGGGCCCTGATAACATCGGTCTCAGCTATCTGAACAAAAGAATCACTTAGTACCACTCAGCAGAAATCTACGTTCCAATTAGGCCCACCTCATATGAGTTCCCTTTTTAAAATGGAGACTTGGTGGGACAACTCTTTAGTATGCATTGCGAAAATCTGGAACCTCCTCCCCTATCAACTCAGAAGCACAGAAACGGAATCAATCTTCCGCAAATGTTTAAAAACCTACCTGTTTAGCTTATAATATCTTATTTCACTCTATCCTCTTATTATCTTGTTCTTGGATAGCGCTGGGACACTCATTTTTGACGAGCTGTTCACGCTATACAAATACCTCTCATTCTTTCATTCATTCATTCATTCAAGCCGTAGGTGATTACTTGCCAGCCATTCTTGATCACCCACTGTGTAAGCTGGTTGTGGTGTGCGATGTTTGTTTGCGTGTCTGATCATCCTTCTCTTGGTTTGTTGGAGTTGTATTCATACAGCTTGTTGAATCTCCGATAATTGCTTCAGGAAGGTCTGTAGTGAGGGAACTGAGATTCCTACATCTGGCATTTTTTTTCTGTTTATATATGTGTGTTGATGCCTGTCATGCAGTAAAAAAGAGATACTTAAGTAGCGGAGTGTTCTGTGTTATTTTATGCAAACTCCACGAGAAGTCAAATATTTTCCCATTCTGAAGAGTGACAAGTTAATTTACATCAAAGGATCTGTTCTAGTGCTTGATTTACTCGTTCCGTCTGACCATCTGTTTGTGGGTGGTAAGTGGACGAGAGACGAGCATCGATATCTAAGGATTTGCACAGGTTTTGCAAAACCTTGATACAAATTGAAGGCTCTATCGGAAATAATGATTGATGGGGGACCATGTAATCGTAAAATGTAGTGGGTGAATAAGACTACAAGTGCTTTGGTGGTAAGGATCCCCTCTAAAAGAATTAAATGTGCCATTGTAGAGAACAGACCCACTACTACCCATTTAGTAGTATAACTATTGGAATTTGGCAAATTGGTTGCAAAGTCCATACTGATGGTATGCCAGGGGTATAGATGCACTGGCAAGGGGTTCAATAAACCCAATGATGGAGTATGGACTGACTTATTCTGGGCACCTATGGGACAGGCTTGTACTCAAGTGTGCACATCCATGGATAGGTTAGGCCACCAAAGCCATCTTTTACAGTTAGCAAGAGTTTTTTGAATGCCAGGATGTCAAGCAAGTGGTTTATCATGGCACCAATTTAACACCTTATGTCTGAGTTTTTCAGTGGTTACATACAAGTTGTTACCATGGTAGGGGTGTCCATCCTTTTCCAGATTATCATCCTCTGTGATACATTCATCTAAATTCATCTGCTGCATCCCTTGTTTTATCTTATCCAAACACTGATGTTTAGTACAAGACCTTTTCACATGCTCAGAACCTAATAGATTGTGTGGTGGATTATGTGCTAATTCGGGTGAATCATGACCCCAATGTGATAATATATCTGCCTTGGTCTGATGTGTTCCAGGGTGGTACGTAATAACAAAAATATTTTCACTAAAGAACAAGAGCCATCTAACCTGTCTGTGTGTCAAGTGCTTGAGGGATAGAAAATAAATCCCATTTTTATGATCTGTGTAACCTGTAACTGTATGTTCTGCACCCAGTAGATAGTGGCACCACTCCTGAAAACATAATGATCCAGTATCGGGGTATCTTTCATAGATTCACATGGTGGCATCATTACCCGTTGTCGAAGTGGGAGTCCCAAGGTAATATAAATAAAGCAGTAGTAAAACTCTTCCATGGGCTATAATGGTGATAACCATGCATTTAATAGCCTATCTACCTCCTTTTCCAAAAAAGGACCAAACTTTAGGTACAGCCAAGCAGTAACCAGCACGCTCTTGTGTATTCTGTTGACTTTCGCACCTGATCCAAGAGAACAGGTATTAGTGGTAAAGGGTGTGTATTCTAGACCGTTAACTTATTGAGGGCCCTGTAGTCTATGCATGCACGTAAATCACCATTCTTCTCTGGTACAAAGAAGAGTGCGGAAGAAACAGGAGAAGTGGCATGAGTAATGAAGCCTAAAACTAGCAATTCATCATGGTATTGCTTTAGAAACGTAGTCTCAGTTTCCGATAGAGCGTAAATGCGACTACATGGCAGGTTGGCCCCTGTAAAAAAATTAATGCGACAGTCAAACTCCCAGTGAGGGGGTAGCTGAATGGCTTTCTTTTCATCAAGTACATCCTGAAAATCCAAGTATTCCTTTGGAAGGATGTTTGAAAGTTCTGGTGCCACTGCTGCACACGTTTGGGGTAGAATCAGGTCTTGTGCTGTGGTATAGCAACTGGAACTGCAGTATGGTGACCCTAAATTCACCCAGCGTGAAGACCAATCAATAAGGGGATTATAGAGTTGTAGCTATCCCTATGATAGCACCAAAAATGTGCGCCTTTATTAGATTGAAAGACAGGGTGTCTTTTTGTCCATTAGCACAAACTAAGTTTATGGGAACCGTTTGATAAGTAATCAATCCTGATGACAATTCAGATCTATCAACTGCCCTTTCTACTTCTCGTTTTTGTTTCTTTACTCAAGGGATATTTAAGGAACTGGCCAAACCGAAATCCAAGAAATTGCCAGGGCCTCCTGAATCTAGGAGAAATAGGCAACTGTTTTTGTTCTTGTGGGGAAATTATCATGGTGACTGAAATGGTTAGGTGTCGTGGAATTTTACCTATGCTGTTAGGTCAGCGTATTAGACCTACTCGATGAGTTGACCTCAGTACTAGTCGAGCTGGCTGAAGAGGGGTGAAACCCCGAAACCGGACCTAGGATGCTTGGTTCTAGTCCAGGGAGGACCTGGCCTGGCAGTTCAGGCTGGACTGTTCCCATAGGGCACAGGGTCAAGACTGATTTGCATATGGCTGGGTTCAAACTGGAAAGACATGGTGAGCAAAAAAACGATGGATTTAGGCCCAGATCTCTTGTAGTATCCTGGCTTTGAGGTTATTCATGTCACCTCATGCTCTGCCAGTGGAATGTTCCATGGATGATGTGTTACAGAATGTTGGGAGTCAGAGATGTCAGTTGAGAAGGGCTGAGGAGCATGCTGGCTGCTCCTGGTGGGGTTTTGTACTGGACTTAACTGCATGACCTGTAACTATCTACAAATAAACATCTGAAGATCCTCTACACGAGCTGTGTAGTGCACAATATTTGACCTCTATACGAGGTGTGTCGTTTTGGGTGTTCCCATCACAACAGTGCACAACATTTTTACGTTTTACCCTACTTAGGGTGTGTTGTATGAGTTGTAGTCCCTTCACAACAGTGCACAACATTTGAACCTCTACCCGAGGTTGTCCTTGCACGAACTTTTTACGTGGTGTGTCATATGGGTTTTGTCTCTTCTCTACAGTGCACAGTGTGCACCCTTCACCACATATGTTTAGTACAATATTACCCTCACACAGGGTGCATTTTCTTTGGTCTGAATACCAATTGGGATTTCCCTCAATGTTATTGTGTATTGTGTACGTTTTCCAGTTTGGAACGCAATGTCATGGTTTTATTATATTGAAATTTCTATTTTAACGGGAAGTTTGAGTGATCTTATTTTAATTTTCTCTCACAATTTCCTGTTATAGTTCAGTTTTCCTCCTGATTTCTTTTATTGATGTCATTTGTGGATTCTGAACGCTTTTCTTCGTCGGTCTTCTTTCTCCGCTGTTTTTTTCCCTTATTTGGTGCGTTCTTGCCTGTATTGTCTCTGGTTTCACCTTAATGTTTTTTACGGTGCTGTGCTTTACCTTCTCGCATGCTTACCTGGCCAGTTGGCGTGTTTGGGGGTGGTTTTTGGTACTTTCTTTGTTTGTGGAAGGGAGGATGGGTATTTCTTATCTGTTTCTCCGTCTTTCTTGTTGTTTCTCCTTTGTATTGTTCATGTTGTTTCTGGGTTATTTTTCTTCTCGATCTTAGGTTCTCCTCTGTTTCTGATTTCCTCCTTGTCTATCCTCTATCTCAGTTTTTCTTGCTGTTTACCTTCTTGTTTGTTTTTTTATACAGAAGGAAAGGGGATATGTAGTATCCTGGCTTTGAGGTTATTCATGTCACCTCATGCTCTGCCAGTGGAATGTTCCATGGATGATGTGTTACAGAATGTTGGGAGTCAGAGATGTCAGTTGAGAAGGGCTGAGCAGCATGCTGGCTGCTCCTGGTGGGGTTTTGTACTGGACTTAACTGCATGACCTGTAACTATCTACAAATAAACATCTGAAGATCCTCTACACGTCTGGACCTCATTACTACATCTCTTTACTGGGGTGAATGTATGACATTGTTCTGCATTCTGTCCATCAATTGTTCTTTTTGCATTTGTCACCCCGAGTGGGACGGGTATGCCCAGACGTGTGTCCCGTGCTCTCCATGCCACTGGAGTCAAGCTATCCTGACTGCAGAGGGGTGAAACCCCGAAACCGGTCCTAGGATGCTTGGTTCCAGTCCAGGGAGGACCTGGCCTGGCAGTTCAGGCTGGACTGTTCCCATAGGGCACAGGGTCAAGACTGATTTGCATATGGCTGGGTTCAAACTGGAATTGCATGGTAAGCAAAAAAACGATGGATTTAGGCCCAGATCTCTGTACTGTGGTGAATGTATGACATTTTTCTGCTTCTGATGGATACATCTGCCTGTGGATTCCTCACCTTTTGAATATCCCCTGCGCCAGCATTCTGCGGAAACTTTTTCCCAGCTCTCCACGCCGATGAGGTCGTCATAATACCATGGCTCCGCTCGTGACTCCGTATGACGTCACCGGAGCCATAAGAGAGCCTCGTCGGCGTGATGACGTCAGTTCCGTTTTTTCCGCGCCGTCAACGCGTAACGGTTTCTTGGGACTCTCCATACTGTTAGTAGATACTTTGTGCTTATTTCGAGTATTCTCTGTAACGAGTTGGAAATGGCGACTTCGAGGAAGTCAGGATTTAAGCCTTGTCAAGAGTGTGGGGGTCACATGTCGATCACTGACCCCCATGAAGATTGTTTATGGTGCTTATCGTCGGATCACGATGTTGAGGAATGTTCTTGCTGCCGCAAGATGAATCCTAAAGCCCTGAAGGAAAGAGAAGCCAAACTCTTCATTGCCAAAGCTCGTAAGTAGAAAAGGGGGAGAAAACGGTCAAAGTCCAAGTCGAGGTCGTCGACTTCGCACACCCCGAAGTCGAGAAAACATAAAAAGAAGAAGAGGCATGGCTCTCGACGTCGATCGTTGAAGGGGAAGACTTCGAGATCTCCTTCTCCAGTGCCTCGACGTCGTCGAAAGGATTTTGTCTCGCCATCGCAGTCGCCTTCTCCCCAGATGGCTCCGAGTCACTCACCTTCTCCTGCGAGGTCGCCGACGCCGAGGGGCACCCCGGAGTCGGAGGGTTTGCCGGCTCAGGAAGAGCATTCCCCTGTTCATGAAACTGAGCCTATGGATCCGCCGGTGAATCCGGTCGTCCCGGCGTCGATGTCTCCAAGAGTGGATCCTAATCCAGCTCCGTATCCTGAGATGCCGGCTCCAGGCACTGATCCGTCGCATTTCTTGAATGCAATGTACGGAGTCTTCGCCAAAGCAACCTTCCCCTCCGGAGCACCTGCTGGTCCCGTGGGTCCGCTGGCTTTTAGTTTGGGTGGTCTTCATCCGTATGCTCAGGCGCCCTTTATCCCTTTTATGCCGACGGCGCCGTCAAGGCAGTTTCCGGCTCCAAGGTTCTCGACGCCGCTTGCGGAGTCGCCGGCGCCGTCTAGAGCCCCTTCCTCTCGGATTCGTACGGCGCCTGTTCCTATTTCGGAACCTCCTTCGACGCCGGTACCAGAGCTCTCAGCGCCGCGTCCGGCGCCGTCGACACCGCAACTGAGGCAGCACTCGAGGAGAGAGGCGCAGAGATTGTTGGAGGAGGAGCAATATCGGTGTCGAGATGATGTGGAAGAGGGTGAAATAGAGGAGTCGTGTGATGACTTTGAAGGTCTTCAGGAGGCTAGTGGCCTAGATACCTCTCCTGAATGGGAGCTTACTTCTTCCAGGTTTCTCCACCTCAGGAAGTTGCTCCATATCACATGGTCATCAGGAAGGCTGCGGAGCTTTTAGATTTACAGCTGCCTACAGCGGAGTATAGGCCGAATTTGCTCACTGAGGTTCTGCATTCTCCCTCTTCATCTGTTGAGCCTTTATTGCCTTTCAATGAAGCTTTAACCGAGCCTATTTTGGAAGTGTGGCAGAAGCCTTTCTCCTCTCCTGCGGTTGCTAAAGCTGTGGCAAGGAGGTATAGATCTGCTCCAGGGGACCCTTTATTTCTGTCTTCCCATCCATCTCCGGAGAGTCTGGTGGTGCAGGCTTCCTGCTCTAAGCAAGCTTCGAGTGCTTTTCCTCAGGCTCCGGCTGACAGGGATTCCAAAAAATTGGAGCAATCGGCAAAGAAGGTATTTTCATCTTCTAGTATGGCCTTGAAGTCTACCAATGCCACATGTTTGGTGGGCCGTTACATTCATGCCTTGATGGATTCTGCGAAGCAGTTGGTGCCCAAGTTGCCTGATGAAGAGCAGGGTAACTTCATGGAGGTGTTGTCAGATGCTCAGGCAGAGGCTCGTCAGGTCATTCAATCTGGACTTGATACAGCTGATTCTGTTGCCAGGGTCATGGGTTCATCGGTTGTCACCAGAAGGCAGGCTTGGTTGAAGTCATCTGGATTTTCACCTGATGTACAGGCAACCCTCCTTGATTTACCGGTAGATGGCTCGAAACTGTTTGGGGAGAAAGCTGATGCAGCTCTTCAGCGGTTCAAGGACAGTAAGGCTACAGCTAAATCCTTGGGACTTCGTGGACAGTCTAGGGGGTTTGGTTACAGGAAGCAAGGCTTTGGAAGGTCGGCCTTTCGTTCCTTTCGTCAGACCCAGCAGCAGCAGCAGCAAAATCCGCTCTATAGATCCTATAGAGGGAGAAACAGAGGGCGTCAACGTGGTTCAGCCCGTCAGCTCTCCTCCTCCTCCTCTACCTCTCCTACCCCCCCTGGTAACGCAGGAAAGCAGCCCTAGATCCGTCATCCTGGATCATGTGGGTCCTGTAGGGGGTCGGTTGTCTCACTTTCTACGGGGTTGGAAATCGGTTACCACAGACCTTTGGGTTTTAAACCTTGTAGAGAATGGGTACGCCCTTCCCTTTCGGGAGTTTCCTCCCCCTTACCCTCTTGCCAAGGTTTTTGTTTGGAGGATCATTTCCTCCTTCTTCAGAAGGAGGTTCTTGCCTTGTTGCAGAAAGGTGCGATAGAGGTGGTTCCAGAGCAGGAAAGGGGACAGTGATGCTACTCCCGGTATTTCCTGATCCCCAAAAAGTATGGCAGGTTACGCCTGATCGTAGATCTCAGGGTTTTGAATTTTTACCTCAAACAGGAGAAATTCAAGATGCTGACCCTTGCTCAGGTTCTTTTGGCGCTGCAGCAAGAGGACTGGATGGTGTCGATCGATTCGCAGGATGCGTACTTTCACATCCCCATCCTGCAGTCGCACAGGAAGTTTCTCCGTTTCATGGTAGGGTCGCAGCACTACCAGTTTACGGTCCTCCCGTTTGGTCTTACTACTGCACCTCGAGTCTTCACAAAGGTGATGGCAGTGGTGGCAGCTCATCTCAGGAGGTCGTGGGTCCCAGTTTTCCCTTACCTGGACGACTGGCTGCTCAAAGCAAAGTCGCCGGAGATGGTGCTTCATCATCTGCAGATAACAGCTCAGCTGTTGTACAACTTGGGGTTTTCAATAAATGTGCCCAAATCTCACCTGGTGCCTTCTCAGCGCAACCTGCTCATAAGGGCAGTGCTGGATACAACTGTATGTCAAGCTTTTCCGCCTCCTCAAAGGATTCTCGACATTCAGGAGATGATCCCTTTGTTTTACAATGGAGCGGTTGTTCCGGTCCTGAAGGTCCTTCGCCTGCTCGGTCTGTTCGCCTCCTGCATTCTGTTGGTCAACCATGCATGCTGGCATATGAGGGCACTCCAGTGGTGCCTCCGCAGGCAGTGGTTTCAACACAACGGGGATCTCAGGGAGTCGATCAGGATCTCCAGGGACACTGCAGCAGAGTTGTCTTGGTGGAGTGTGGAGGGCAACCTGTCTCAAGGAAAGCCCTTTCAGCTTCCTCCACCGGTGGCCACAGTGATCACGGATACCTCCACTCTAGGGTGGGGTGCTCATCTGGGGGATCTGGAGGTCAAAGGTCTTTGGTCTCCAGAGGAAAGGTTGCTTCACATCAACCTTCTGGAATTGCGGGCGATACGTTTGGCACTAAAAGCTTTCCTTCCTTCCCTTCGCGGTCAGTCGGTTCAGGTCCTGACGGACAACACTACCGCGATGTGGTATATCAACAAGCAGGGAGGAGTAGGGTCGTATCGCCTCTGCCGAGAGGCTCTGCGACTCTGGTCCTGGGCTCAGGGCCATCAGATTTGTGTGTTTGCAAATCATCTAGCAGGTGTGCTGAATGTTCGTGCGGACAGTCTCAGTCGGCATTACTCGGCCGATCACGAGTGGCGGCTTCATCCGGAGGTGGTCCATCGCATCTTCGGAATGTGGGGGTTTCCTCGGTTGGACCTGTTTGCCACTCACGAGAACGCGCACTGCCCGTCGTTCTGCAGTCTCCAGTATCCGATGCAGGGGGGCTCTGGGGGACACGTCTCAGTTGGACTGGAGTTCGAAACTCCTTTACGCGTTCCCTCCCATACCCTTGATTCCTCGAGTTCTGAGGAAGATTCGCCAAGACTGGGCCCAAGTCATATTGATTGCTCCGTATTGGCCAAGGAGGGTGTGGTACACAGATCTAGTTCACCTCTCATCGCACCCTCTGCTCCGTCTCCCTCTCAGGGTAGACCTCCTCTCGCAGTCGCAGGGGCAGGTTCTACACCCCCACCTCCAGAGCCTGCACCTTCATGCCTGGAGATTGAACGGGGCAACCTGAATTCTTTTTCTCTCCCGCCGGACGTGGTGGATGTTATTTTATCTTCCAGGCGACACTCCACTAAGTCCATTTACTCTTCCAGGTGGGCTAGGTTTGTCAAATGGTGTGGAGAGAAGTCCATTGATCCTTTACAGTCCAAATTGTCTGATATTCTTCAGTTTTCGTTGTTCTTGGCCCAGCAGGATTGTGCAGTGGCCACTGTTAAAGGCTATCTATCAGCTTTATCGGCTTTTCTTTGCTTGCCAGATCAGCCGTCCTTGTTTAAATCTCCTATTGTTTTGAGATTTATTAAGGGCCTTACCAATAGATTTCCGCCTACTCCCTTTGTTATGCCCCAATGGGATTTAAATCTTGTTTTGACTTTCTTGATGGGTTCCCCGTTTGAACCCTTGCATAGTTGTCCTTTGAGACTTTTGTCTTTTAAAACGGTCTTTCTTGTGGCAATTACCTCAGCAAGGAGGGTAAGTGAGCTTCAGGCTCTTAGCTCAAAACCCCCGTTTTTGACCATTCATGCTGAAAGGATGGTTCTCAGGACCAGGGCTGCTTTTCTGCCTAAGGTGGTTACTCCCTTCCACCTAGGTCAGTCCATTACTCTTCCTGTTTTCTATCCTCCCCCTCACCCTTCCAAGGAGGAGGAGAGACTTCACCGTCTGGATCCTAAGAGAGCGGTGAGCTTTTATTTGGACAGGACAAAAGACTTTCGTTTGGATGATCAGCTCTTTGTGGGCTACGTTGGAAATATGAAGGGCAAGGCTGTGCACAAGCGCACTATTTCCAGATGGATCGTATTATGCATTAAGATCTGCTACGAATTGGCTGGTAAGGAACCACCTGATGGTATTAGGGCTCATTCTACCAGGGCCAAATCTTCCACTTCTGCTTTAGCCAGAGGTGTGCTGTGTTGGACATTTGTAAGGCTGCGACTTGGGCCTCTCTCCATACTTTCGCAAAGCATTATTGCTTAGATTCTCAGATGAGGAGAGGGCCATTTTGCGCGCTCTGTCCTGCAGGATTTTTTAGTATAGAAGGGTGGACACCCTCCTCCGGGAGTGGGACTGCTGTGGGATTCTATTCAAAAGGTGAGGAATCCACAGACAGATGTATCCATCAGAAGAACAAGTTACTTACCTTCGGTAACGCTTTTTCTGGTGGATACAGTATCTGCCTGTGGATTCCTCACTGACCCACCCGCCTCCCCGTTGTCCACCCTTGTATACTTTATAGAATGCATTGTTTAACATGATTGTTTTGCTTTATCATTTCTATTTGCCTTTGTGTGGTTATAGGAAATGCTTTTATTCTTTGGCTTTCCATTTAATTTTACACTATGTGTATTGATGTAAATATTGTGTACTGTGTATACTTTGTATCTATTGTCGGTCCACCCGTTTCGCCTCGGAGGCACAGAAAAAATGGGTGGAACTGACGTCATCACGCCGACGAGGCTCTCTTATGGCTCCGGTGCCGTCATACGGAGTCACGAGCGGAGCCGTGGTATTGTGACGACCTCGTCGGTGTGGAGAGCTAGGAAAAAGCTTCCGCGGAATGCTGGCGCAGGGGATATTCAAAAGGTGAGGAATCCACAGGCAGATACTGTATCCACCAGAAAAAGCGTTACCGAAGGTAAGTAACTTGTTCATTCTGTCCATCAATTGTTCTTTTTGCATTTGTCACCCCGAGTGTGACGGGTATGCCCAGATGCCCACTGGAGTCAAGCTATCCTGGCTGAAGAGGGGTGAAACCCCGAAACCGGTCCTAGGATGCTTGGTTCCAGTCCAGGGAGGACCTGGCCTGGCAGTTCAGGCTGGACTGTTCCCACAGGGCACAGGGTCAAGCCTGATTTGCATATGGCTGGGTTCAAACTGGAATGGCATGGTGAGCAAAAAAACGATGGATTTAGGCCCAGATCTCTGTACTGGGGTGAATGTATGACATTGTTCTGCATTCTGTCCATCAATTGTTCTTTTTTCACTTGAGCTAGGTCCTGGGCATTTATCATATTCCCTGGGTCCATATCGCCTGGGCAAAAAGGATTTAATTGGCTTGGCTTTCTGTCGGACAGCTGACCTGGAAAACTTGTCCGCAGAGAAGATGCTGGACCCATCTCACTCCCAACACAGCACTCGACCAAGGAATGTTTTACCTCAAAACAGACGCTGTCCCAGGAGTGAACGGGATCTGGATAAAACAACAAAAGAGGCAATGACTGAACCTCTGGATGTTTGTCTGGCTCACTGCTATGCATGGGACACCCAACAATCTCCTTTTTTGGGAATGCGTCTTCTATGGTGCTAGAAAGAACAACTAGGAAGAAGTAACATAAATCACATTAGTCATTGTGCTAATCAACATAATTAATTTCTTGTAAACACGCCAAGTAATGAAAAACAATTTCTAAATAATAAAAACAGAAAACACGTATTATGATCTCTTGTGGTAAAGAGACACACCACTCTTATATTGAGTCCTTAGCCGTAGTTCTAAGTCTCCTCAATGAGCATATTACGCGATATGCTTCACAAGAATTATGCTTTGTCTTTCAGCTTCACTGCTCTTTCCTCTTTTTTTTGTTCATGGGAATGTCTCTTGTGCTCTCAATAGTGGTGCTATTCAGTTCAGGAATTAATGCACAAGTACCGGAGTGTTGCAAGGTTGAAATGAACAGAGTCACTGAGAAAAGAAGAACAGTGCACTAACGTTGCTTTTTTTCCCTTTGCTTCTCTTTTCTTTCATTCTAGAGTTCCAAGTGATGACACCTGCAGGACGGATCTGGGTGTGAAACCACTATTCCAGGCGACTTCAGGAGCAGAAGGGATTGCCGCCGTTCCTCAACGGTAGGTCTTTCTGTGAGATGCCAGGATCGGGGGAATTCTGATTAGCCGCTCGGAGATGTCTGCAAGTGCGCAGATATCGCCGGCCAGGCAGGATGCTAGACGAGTTAAGAGAGAGGGGTTTGGGCTCCAGGGAGATAGTGGAGAGTTTCTGGTTGAAAGGAATAAAGCCAAGCACCCAACTCGGGTTTAACTGGAATATTTATCATCGGTTCTATTGTACTGGAAGGGCACGTAGTTAATTATACTTCAGCGGTTCCATGTTCTAGAAGGGCATGTGTTTACTGTGAATCACAGTTTCCAGAAAATACTTGATTGCAGGCACATGGATAATTACTAACGTATGTAATAAGTGCGTGCATGTGAAACCATTATAAGCAACTGCCATGGGAAATACTAAACGTGCACCTGACACTAATAATAATTAACTAAGGAAACAAACCTTAAATAAACACAAGGATAATTACAGGCACGTGGAGCAGACATGGGGTTGGTGCAAACATGATGATAGTCACAAAAGTGGAGCATTACAATCATGAGGAAAATATGGAAATCTGGCACATGGCAATGCTAGTTTATGCCTAGCAAAACACAGAACCAACTGAACTCTTTAGACTTCGTGTAAAAAGGTTAGTCTAAAGGTTAGTGGGAACAATATTTAGCCTAAGCTGTGTAAAAGGAGGGTAGGACTACATGGCTCTTAGTGCTATAAACTGATGCACATATGGTGCATGCTGGCATGCAAGAGTTAGTAATCATAACAGTTCCTCCCCACAAAGGGTGACACACAGAGCGAGGTTTATGGGGGTTTAGTGCATGGAAGAGTCATACCAACCGAGGAGCATGGACGTTCCCAGCAGGTTCCCATGATCGATCATCTGGGCTGTAACCCTTCCAATCTATTAAGTAGAATAAACAACCATTTACTGTCTTTGAGTCAAGGATTTTCTGTACTGCGAATTCTAGATGACCATTAATTTTTAGAGGAGGTGGTAGTGGTTGGGTTTGGGCATGACAAGGTCAGAGCAGAGAGACATGGAACACTGGGTGAAAGGGCATGTCCTCTGGTAGTTGTAGTCTGACAGAGACTGGGTTAATTATTTGCTTAATAGTATAAGGCCCTCAATATCATGGATGTAATTTCACGGTGCCTGAGTTTGTAATTATTCAAATACAAATAAACATGGAGTTCTTACAGCATCGTCCTCCCATGTAGGCCTGGGTGGTGAACTCCGCTCCGCTCGCGGAGTTTTCGGAACTCCGTGTTACGCGGAGCTCGCGGGGATCCCAAAAACTCCGCCCCGCGTAGCGTAGTGGAGTTTTTTTCCTCGCTCGCGTTCGTCAACGGCAAGTTGGCGAGCGCGAGCGAGGAAAATCCACCTCCCAGCGAGATTTTTCCTCGTTCGCGATCGTCAACATCAAGTTGGCGAGCATGGAAAATAAACCTCCCGGCGAGATTTCTCAACGCGGGGGGTCAGGTTTCTCATTGCGAGTGGTCGCGTACGCTCGCGACCGCTCGCGTTGAGAAACTGCCCGTTCACGTTGAGAAAGCTGCCGCTCGAGTAAAAATCTACTCGAGCGGCAGAAAGGAAAGCAGCGCCCGCTTGCGCTGTGCATGGTGCCGTTCGCGATGATTGCACAGTGCGGACAAGCATCCGGCACTGAAAATCACCGCAAACGGCATTTTTCTATCGCACTCCGCCGCTTGCGGAGCTCCGCGTAGCGCGCTGAGTTTTTTTCCCACTTCGCGGAGTTTCGCGTACCGCAACTCCGCGAACTCCGCCCAGGGTTACTCCCATGTCCTTCCTTTGGCCCCTTCTGAATCTAACCCATCTAATTTACTGACATCTTTCATTCCTCCAAATGAAGAAGAACTAAAAAGACTTCTTCTATCATGTAAACCTGAATCACCATGTGACCCTTGCACCCCCATATAATAAAAGAAATAACAGAGGTTATCAACCCTGTTTATGCAGAGGTGTTTAACACCTCCCTCCAAACTGGCTCAGTTCCTCAGTTATATAAACAAGCTAGTGTCATCCCACTACTAAAGAAACCTTCAGCATATAGTAAGATTCTATCTAATGTTAGACCTACATCTCTTTTCTGAGCAGCCACCAAAATACTAGAATCTATAGTAAATAAAAAACTCTCAGAGTTTTTAGAATCTTATCACCTCCTGAACCCCTCTCAGTCAGGTTTTCGATCTCGACACAGCACCGAAACTGCGCTGCCAGAAGTCACTGAGTCACTACAAAAATGTCCCTAGACTGCTGACACAATGCCGCACTTATTCTGTTGGAGCTCTCTGCAGTGTTCAACACTGTCCCCCATGACATCCTTTTGCAACGCCTGTCTGTTTTTTGAGTCAGGGGTGCAGTATTGTTTGTCTGACCTCGTTTCTCTTTGAGCAAGAGCAAGCAATTTGGACGAAACCTCACCTAAGTTCCCTTCTCAAATTGCATGAGAGCAATCTTTGGTTGGCTCAAAGAAAGCAAAACAGAAATCAAACTGTTAGGGCCTAACCCTAATGCAGGTTGTGATGGTGCCTGGCCCAAGGATGGACCTCCCCCCATCCTGGCAGCTATAAACCTGGGAGTCATCTTCGATAATGTCTTATCTTTTAAGACCCAGATCCACTCAGTTGCTAGAAACTGTATGTGGATCCTTAAGGCTCTCAGGAATTCCTCCCCCTTCTTCCAGGGGAGGCCCGCAAAACCGTAGTTCAAGCTACAATCTTCTCTCGGCTGGGCTACGTGAATGCCCTGTACCTTGGTTTAACTGCATATTTAGGCCTGCAACTACTGGTGGTCCAAAATGTGGCAACGCACCTCCTCTTTATTTTGCAAAAAGGTACCCCCACTTCACCATACCTTACCCACCAGCACTGGGTCCCTGTCAATAAAAGGATCATCTTTAAAGCACTGACTTTAGCACAGAGGGCCCTGAATAACATCGGTCCCAGCTATCTAAACAAAAGAATCACTTAGTACCAGCTCAGCAGAAATCTATGTTCCAGTCAGGCCCACCTCATATAGGTTCCCCATATTAAAAGGAAACGTGGTGGGACCACTCTTTAGTATGCATTGCGAAAATCTGGAACCTCCTCCCCTATCAACTCAGAAGCACAGAAACTGAATCCATCTTCCGCAAATGTTTAGAAACTTACCCGTTTAGCTTATAACATCTTATCTCACTCTATCCTCTTTTTATCTTGTCCTTGGTAGCGCTGGGACACTCATTTTTGAGTAGCTGTTCACGCTATATAAATACCTCTCATTCATTCAAGCCGTAGGTGATTACTTGCCAGCCATACTTGATCACCCACTTTGCAAGTTGGTTATGGTGTGTGATGTTTTTTTGCGTGTCTCATCATACTTCTCTTGGTTTGTTGGAGTTGTATTCGTACAGCTTGTTGAATCTCAGATAATTGCTTCAGGAAGGTCTGTAGTGAGGGAACTTAGATTCCTACATCTGGCATTTTTTTCTGTTTATATATGAGTGCAGAGGCGCAACTAGAGCTAAATTTCGGGTGGGCTAAGAAAACATTTCGGGGGCTAATTCTTCAAGCAATAGGCAGAGTGGAGCTGCAGGGGCTCTAAGAAGGGGTGAAAAACAACAAAGCCTCATTAACAAGCAAATGGTCTTTTAAAGACCTGTGAAGTACTCGGGTGCGGCTGTGTGTGTGCCCGGGAAGCTGTCTCAGCCCAGGCTGCCACACACGACGGGGGAAGCTGAAGCCCTTTGAGCTCAATGGGTGTTGCGCGCCTGTATGTGGGTTGATGCCTGTCATGCAGTAAAAAGGAGATATCTAAGTAGCGTAGTGTTCCGTGTTATTTTATGCAAACTCCACAAGAAGTCAAACATTTTCCCATTCTCCAGTATTGGGGTATCTTTCATAGATTCACATGCTTGAATCATTCCCCGTCGTCGAAGTGGAAGTCCCACGGTACATAAAATAGCAATAAGGGAATAGGTAATCACTCTTATATTAAAGTTAATAGAGGAAAAAAAAACATTCACTTTAATAACTCGTCCTAGTCATTAGATATGGTCCAAACTCCAGCCAATCATGCAACAGCACCCTCTAGAACTCTCGCCACAGAGGCTCCAGGCTCTCAGATTTTTTACCGCACATCGTGTGAAGGGAGTCTCCCTGAGCTCTGCTCAGTACTTCAACTTTATCTTCAGGTTTCTTCAGATTTTACTTTCTGAACATGTCTTCTTCTAAAAGATCTTTATTTAGACATTGTGAGTCTTGTGGAAAACTAAGACTCCACTCAGATGATCCCCACAAGAAATGCATCTACTGTCTTCACCCAGACCATCAGGTGAGAGATTGCAAGATCTGTAGAACATTTTCTCAGAAAAATGTAAGAGACAGGGAAGGACGTCTACTTCTGTGGCTACAGAAGTTCAAGACAAAGGACAATCCCTTATTGGATGATGAGAGTGACTCTTCTCTTAAGACAACAGTTTCTAAAAAGAGAGCTAGTGAGGCATAGCTGGTTTCTCCTAAGGCTGCTAAGGTGTTGAAGAAACATCATCACACCTCTAAACAGGAGGATCAGCCTTCATCTTCAAAAAAGGCATCTGTCCCTCTTAAGGGTCAATCTGTGCCCTCTAGGCCTCCAAAATCATCTTCAAAATAAAAGGAGGCGTCAAGATCTCTGCCTGAGACACGTTTACCTCACAAAAAAGACGTTCCGTCGACGAAGACGTCGACAACTCCTTCGACAACGAGAATATCCATCGTCACGTCTACGACGACAACATCAACTTTCTCTTCTTTTCAGACCAAGCTAGTTATGTCGTCGGCGTCATCTCCGTCGACGTTCGTATCAGTGAAGGTGAGGCCTTCTGTCATGTCTACGTCGTCCTTATCGTCGTCGTTGACGAAAAAGAAGCGGCCCTTGTCAGGACCTTCGTCGACGGAAGCCCCGTCGCCGCAGAGACTGCCGACGGCTCTCAAGAATAAATCTCCCACGTCGACGGCAGCCCCGTCGACGGCAGCCTCGTCTACGGCAGCCCCGTCGATGGCAGCCTCGTCTACGGCAGCCTCTTCGACGATAGCCTCGTCGACGGTAGCCTCGTCGACGGAGCAGAAGATTTCAGAAACAGATCCTCGTAGACGCAGTTCGTCGACGTCCAGACCATCGACAGAAGAGTCACTGATGAAATCTTCAACTTTACATGTAGCAGCCTTGACATCTTCGTCAATGCTTGTCCCATCGTCGGTTTTGGCTACGCCTGGAGAGGAATTGAAACTGCCAAAAAGAAATAATTCTCAAGAGCTTCTGTTACCTGTTCATACCTCTCCAAGTAAGGTTTCTCCTTGTCCTCCAGAAGAAATTTTTGACTATGGAGCTGATGAAGAGGAGTCAGATGATGATGACAGGTTTCGTGCTGCTCGAAGCCCTTCTGAACTCCTCATAAAGTGTCAGGATGATGAGGATGACGATTACGTGTTTTACCCAGAGGTTCCTAATCAGGAAAGACAAGCAAATCAAATAGTTCAAATGCCAATGGCTCTTGTTTCAAACTTGCAACATATGGTAGAGGATTACTACCGCAGATTTCCACCCTCGGAGCCGGCATCTTCTGTTCCTCAGACACCTATTCCACAAGCTTCCTTGCTCATCAGATCTCCCCCTCCAGTTTCTCCAGTAGCCACAGTGGCTCAACATCAGGAAGAGACTCCTACTACTGATGAAGAAAGAGAAGAGGGAGAGTTGGACGACGTATCCCTTCCTAATGAATGGGATGACTACCAGATCCAGACACCATCGCCTTCTACTCCACCTCCTATAGATTCACCACCTGAAGATATAGGAGGCTTCCATACTCTAATGGAAAGAGCGGCGAAAAGGTTTCAGCTTCCTATGGTCACCAAGGAAGCTGACTGTTTCCTATATGATTTTAAGGAGCAAACGAAGAGACAAGTCTGTGCCATCCCGATTATAGACTTCATATGGCAGGAGGGTCTAAAGGACAAAAGAGGTACGGTGTTCCTGGGTGGCAAGTTGGCCACCTGGTTAGTACTCAGAGTGGTGGGGAGGTGGGGAATACCTCCTTTCGGAACTAGGACCCTCACACACCCAGCAAGCTAGGTGTCATGCTTCATCATATGGGTCTGCTCCTCGCCGAGCCGGCGCTGCAATGCTCGACGGGCACCCATAAAGGGGCTCTTTATCGGAGATCTTTTGTTCCTTGCCGTATAGGTGCCGTGGGTGTGAGGGGCCTGGTAAGATGTAGATGTGGTGTGTGGGTTAAAACAGGTAAGGGAATCCTCTATAATTATTTTTATTCTGGAGAGGTCACAACCTGATTAAAAAGTAAAAAGAAGAAGGAGGGCGACTATTTTGTTTTAATCTGACAAAAATTACGCTCTACCCCTTAGTGGTCAACATGTTTCACGCCTTTAAAATGTCTCTAATAGATCAGTTGGCGATTCATCAGGACCTAGTGACTAAATGAAAACTATGTACAGTGTGTGGTGTGGTTCTACATACCACTTCTTCTCTCGGTAGGACGTTGCCCCGGAGAAAAGCAGCCAACCTAGAGTACAAACAAAAAGGATCAAAAAACCAAATGGAAATATTGGTACATGGTCCTATTGATTCAAGTGGGTTTGTTTCACCGTACACAACCTCTTTGAATCTATACAAGTGATAAAAACAACGTGATTTCATGCATATCATATTCTACGTGTGCCTTCATTTGTATTTAGAATATAAAACCTCTGTGTAACCAGTTAGAGTAATTGAACAACATGGTGAGTGAGTATCAGCTCACCTCTTAAGGATTCAAGTGCTGCTTCATCAGACCGCAGTGGAGTATATGGACACTCAACGTAGTGTCGCTGTTTATTAAAAGGAAAAAACAAACAACAAAATATGTTGGGTGTGGGCTTGTAGGCACAACGTTTAGTTGCTAAGGCCATGACTCTAGAGCATTAAAAGTGAAAGTGGGCATGGTTCAGGTTAAAGTAAGCCCATAGTCGTGAAATTGGTATCATTGACAAGGTTATTCAACAGACTCAAAAGTGCCCCAGACCTGCCTGCGTAGCTGCTGGCGCTCTTCACCATGCGCTCCGACATTATGCCAATCGTGCGGTGTGTTAAAAGCGCCTACAGCGCCCAAGCTATGTCTTAGTGCAGAGCTCTACAGAACATCAGAGTCAGCGTACCCTTCCCAAAGACCAGCGGTAACTTGTCAGCAATTCCCAGCACCTCTTATCTCTCTTAAAAGCTTGTGACCAGGCATAGTCTCAACGTGTAATCCATACTCACCTGCTCCCCGCTCAGAGCAGTCCGGCTCACCTACTCGCTCCGCTGCATCAGGAAGGAAAAGACAGGTTGTCGGTTCCTGTCTTAAATACCCTCTCCTGGTGCCATTAAGCATGGTAAATCAGCCGCACCTGGTGTGTGGTGTGATGGTGTCGGCATGACATCATCTACAGTGTAACCATGGAGGCCATCTTTGAATGTGGTGAAAGTCTATAGTTCTGGCTATTACCTTGATGTGGACGCGCATCAAGGGCTTCAAATTTGGCATTGAGTGGCGCGGTTTTATCAACAATGTGAACAAGAATTTATACAGTGCAAAAGTGCTCGCGTCACTGCGCTAAATTTGTGCATAAGTTGCTGGCGACTGCCGATTGGGTGATTCGTATGTCGGCCATCTTAGAGTGTAGTATTGTACTCTATTGTTAGTTATTAGATATATCGTCCTAACATAGCCTAATCTCCATATCTGACTAGCCTGATGTCGATATCATGTGGCAGAGATGAATAAAGAGGTGAGAGACTAGCGTGGAGTCCTAAGCTGATATATTCATTCATTAAAGTTGCGGACAATGGTTGTATATATCAGATTAATTAATGGTGCTCCAGGGTATGGCATCATACAGGCCGTCATTTGCTAAGTCAAGACGGAACACCCACCTTTGTTCAATCCTGTACAAAGCAGTCTGTGTTATTTGTTGGTGGGATTCTAGGATGACCCAGCGTAGACTCTCTGGGGGGTGTCCGAGTTCTGAGAATGGGTGTATAGTTTGGTGGTAGTTTTATGGCAACGAATATTGCTCTTGTGCTCAGTGATTCTGACCTTAACAGGCCTCATGGTCATGCCAACATACCTCTTGTCACAAGGGCAGGTCAGCATGTACACACAACGTGGGGTGTTACAGTTAGTGTCTTTGATTAGCGTCCATGTAAATGTGTCTGATAGAACCAATTGTTTAGTGTGTCTGGTCTGTGGGCACACGGTACAAGAGCCGCAGGGATAGTGTCCTGTCACGGGTGGGAGATCCCACAGTTGCCTCTGGTTAGGGATGTTGCTCTTCTTAGGTCTAGTGTGCACCAACATATCTTTCAAATTGTTGGTACGTTTAAACGCAAACCTTGGTTTGGGTATTGACAGAGTACCCGTGTTCAGAATCTGAGTACTAACCAGGTGGCCAACTTGCCACCCAGGAACACTGTACCTCTTTTGTCTTCTAGTTCTACCCAGGGCAAGTACGGTGGACCTTTATCAAGCCCTCATTGTCCCCCTTGTTGTTTACTAAGGAGGGTCTAAAGGTCATGAAGACCCCGGCCTCTATTCCTGCAGTCTTGCCTAAACTAGAAAAGAAATACAAGGCTCTGGATAACTCTCCTGCCTGTCTTATAGGGCAACCTAAACCTGACTCTGTAATATCTCAGGCGGCACAACGTCGTGCCAGAAATCCTTCATCTCCATTATCGGCCCCTCCTGATAGAGATGGAAGACGTCTCGACTCCATAGGCAAGAAATTTTCCACCATGGCGGCAACAACTGTCAGAGCGGCCAATTCACTCGCTATCTTAGGCAAATACGATAGGCAAATGTGGTCGGATATGTCGCCCTTTATAGAGCTTTTGTCGGAGGAATCCAAGGCCGAAGCGCTGAAAGTTTTGCAGGAGGGAGAAAGGATCTCTGCTGAGATCATTGACTGTGCAGTGGATGTCTCTTCCACAGGATTCCGCCAACTGCCTGGGGCTGCGGTCCTGAGGCGTCAGGGCTGGTTGAGGGCTACTTCTTTTAGGCAAGAAGTGCAAACAAAGGTGATCGACATGCCTTATGATGGTGAATCCTTATTTGGCCAGCATATTGACGAAGCTCTACAGGCCATAAAGAAAGATACGGATACTGCAAAGGCTCTCGGTACTCTGCAATTTAGAAAACAGCCCTTTCGTGGAGCAAGAGGTCGTGGTTCGTCATCCTTTCGAGGAGGATACAATCAATATAAACAATACCAATCGTACTCAGGACAGCAGAGGTACACATCTTCACAGCAACAACAGTCCTTCAAGCAGCCTCCGGCCGCCTCTTATAAGCATTACAGAGGAAAGACTACCTACAGGGGCAGAGATAACTCCAAGAAACAGTGACAACTGCCCACTGCCAACCACTTTTCCCATCAATCCGATAAAGGTTGGAGGAAGAATCTCTCATTTCTTCTCCAAATGGTCTGCAATAACAACGGACAGATGGGTTTTGGACATAGTTTCCAGAGGTCACACTTTGGAATTTGTGAAGATTCCTCCAAATTATCCTCCCAGAGGTCCTCCTCCGGCTCATTTAAAGGAGCTTTTGTCCCAAATAAAAATAATGTTAAAGAAGGGAGCGATCGAAGTGGTACCAAATTTACAGAAAGGAACAGGGTTCTATTCGAGGTTTTTCCTCATAAAGAAGAAATCGGGAGAGTGGCGTCCCATTCTGGACCTTCGTTCCCTCAACAAATTCTTGAAGAAGCAATCCTTCCGAATGTTATCTCTTCAGGAGGTGCTTCAATTGATGAATCAAGAAGATTTCATGACAACCCTGGACCTTCAGGATGCTTATTTTCATGTTCCTATCCTTCCCAGACACAGAAAATTCCTACGCTTCAGAGTGGCTGGCAGAGATTTCCAATTCAAGGTCCTACCCTTTGGCCTTTGTTCATCGCCCCGAGTGTTCACCAAGGTCTTAGCACTGGTGGCAGCTCATCTTCGTCAGGGGGGAGTCCAAATCTTCCCTTATCTGGACGACTGCCTCATAAAGGCAAGAACCTTTTCAGTTGCAAGCAGTCATACTCGAAGATGCCTTTCTCTCTTCCAGTCCTTGGGTCTCTCGATAAATCTAACAAAATCTCAGTTAACCCCTTCAAAGGTAAAGCCTTTCTTAGGGGCAACCTTAGACACTCACCAAGCAAAGGCCTTTGTCTCACTAGAAAGGCAACAAAGAATTTACAACTTAGCAGCTCTACTACGCACAAAAAAGTCAATTTCTGTCCGCAAGTTCAAATTGCTTCTGGGAATGCTGTCCTCTTGCATTCCCCTGGTTCCCAACTGTCGCCTGCGAATGAGAACCTTGCAAGAGGAGCTGGACAAACAATGGTTACAGGTCGCAGGGTCCTTTGACGATATCATCAGAATAACATCTCAAATGAAAAAGGCGCTATTATGGTGGACTCACATCCCAAACATAGCAGCAGGACTATCGTTCGTAGTGGACTCACCGAGTTTCATAATAACAACCGATGCATCCCTCGAGGGCTGGGGAGCACATCTACAGGGACTGACAGTGAAAGGAAAATGGGACAGTCACCAGAGAACATTGCACATAAATCTCTTAGAGTTGTTGGCGATATTCCTGGCTCTGAAATCCTTTTGTTCCATATTAAAGGGAGCTTCAGTGTTAATTCGGACAGACAACACAACAAGCATGCATTATTTGAACAAACAGGGAGGAACAAAATCAACTATGCTGTCTATTCAAGCCCAGCAAATTTGGGATTGGGCTATACAACAACAGATAACATTGACAGCAGTACATGTTCCAGGAGTGGCCAACATTCTAGCGGATTCTCTGAGGAGGTCATTTACATCCAACCACGAATGGGAGCTTCACCAACCAACGTTGGATCACATCTTTCGGTTGTGGGGCAAACCGAGTTTGGATCTATTTGCAACCAATCTGAACCGAAAATGCCAATTCTTCGCAAGTTAGCTACCGCAACAGGGATCGTGCGGGAATGCGTTTTCGATAAATTGGTCAAAAATGTATGCTTACGCTTTTCCTCTGATTCCTTTAGTCCCAAGGGTGCTTCGGAAGATGAGGAAGGAACCTTGCCGAATACTTCTCATAGCCCCCAGGTGGCCTCGCCAATTGTGGTTCACAGAGCTCCTACTCCTGTCCGAGTGCAAGCCCATACTGTTGCACCCATTACAGAACTTGTTGACAATGAACTGCGGCCAAGTCTGCCATCCGGATCCAACATCTCTGCGATTAGCAGCCTGGCTCCTGAATACTATGAGTTTGACGACTTAGTTATGCCTGATGATTGTCGGGAAGTTCTAGATAATGCCAGAGCGCCCTCCACTATAAAGACTTATAAACTCAAGTGGAAGAGATTCTGTCTTTGGTGTGAAGCCTCCGAAGTAGACCCTGTTCATTCTCCACCAGAACAATTGCTGCCTTTTTTCCTCCAATTAGCAAAATCTGGCCTTTCTCATTATACTATTGAGGTATTTCTGGCCGCAATTTCCAGATTTTGACGGCAAAATGGTTCACAGTCTCTTTGGTCTTCAAGAATTATGAAACAATTTCTCAAAGGATTATTTAGAATGTTCCCTCCAATTAGGCGTCCACCTCCGCCTTGGCATCTTAATATTGTATTAGCTCAACTCATGAAGGCACCGTTTGAGCCTATTCGG
Source organism: Calotriton arnoldi (assembly GCA_963921515.1). NCBI lineage: Eukaryota > Metazoa > Chordata > Amphibia > Caudata > Salamandridae > Calotriton > Calotriton arnoldi. The sequence continues at coordinate 90,135 of CAWUFW010018122.1, read as the reverse complement.
ATCTTAAATTCATTTCATGGAAAACATCACTTCTTCTGGCTCTCACTTTGGCTAGGCGAGTAAGCGACATACATGCTTTCACTACTCGACACCCCTTCCTCCAATTTACTTAGGACTCTGTGGTGCTTCGAACAAATCCTGCCTTTATTCCTAAGGTACCATCGGATTTTCACCTAAATGAGCCAGTCATTTTGAAGACATTCTTCCCTAATCCACAGTCACCAGCGGAAAAGGCCTTACATTCTCTGGATGTTAAGAGATGTATAAAATTTTATTTACAGAAAACAGCCTGTATCCGTAAAGCTGATCAGCTTTTTGTAGCCTATGGAAAGATAAGAAAAGGACATCCAGTGACTAAGCAAACTATTGTACGTTGGATTTCCTGTGCAATTCAATTTTGCCATCAGAAAGCAGGCAATACTCTGCATGCAACAGTGAAAGCACATTCTACGAGAGCAGTCTCTTCATCTACAGCTCTCTTTGCCGGTGTGCCTATTCAGCAAATTTGCAGAGCAGCAACTTGGTCCAGCAGGCACACTTTTACCAAGCATTACTGTCCTGAAGCCGCCAGTATTGCGGATACAGCAGTGGGACAAGCGGTGCTACGTAATCTCTTTATGTAAGGTGAGCCTCTATTATTCCGACCTCCTTTTATGTTTTAAAATTTTTAGTAACAGATTTAAGTATATCGAAAGGAACCGGCACTCTGGACTGGTGGAAAATCATATATTTAATAACACACGGTAGCAAAGTCCATAGAGCAGCACATTTCATTTCAGATTTCTGGCTTTCAAGACGCGTTTCAGCCGACTCAGCAGCCTTTTTCAATTGAATAATTTGCCATTTTATTCTTTTTCTGGATCTTTAAGTACACTCTTAATTAGTGAAGATAGACTCATGGTGCAGCAGTTCATTAAAACAACAATATTTGAAAGTCATTTCTCATGTATTTAAAGCATTAGAATTGCTGTGCATAAACATTACACTTTCTTTCTTTGTTTTCCGTCTCTGCTGTTAATTACCTTTTATCATTTTCATTCCTTGTTCACAGTGATACTCAGTCCGTGCCTCTTTGTGGACCAATACTGCTCAGTGTGCGAAAACACGTTGTCCCCACCGTAGGTCAATGCCATCGGTGCCCTGCTCCTGGCCTCGGTTTATTCCCAAAAGGAAATATATATGTATATTGTTGCCACCAAAGTGATCCTTGTAAATTCAGCGCGCTCCTCAACAGGTGCTCTACGTAGGGGCCGGATCGGGGCCCAAAGTTTGTATTAGAAATGACGCGGCACTCCAAGGCTAGATAATGCTTAGTTTAATTTTCACACAACACTCCAACCAACGCGTTTCAGCCCTCCCTCGGCTTTTCTCACGGTTAGTGAGTCTTTCTTTTGTTACACTCTTTATACACTCTTTTTACCCACATTTGCCTTAATGGGGCATTGTGGGATTTATAGTGTAAGACATTTGCGCTTCAGTCAGGCTAACATTATGACCTTTACAGATTCTTTTCATCAGTTTGAATGATTATCTATTCTTGTCTTATCGCAACTTCTATGTATTACAGATATTATTGGTTTCAGGTATAGTACCTGTTCATCGTTCGAGCTTCTACCTTCACAGTGTTTTTGTGTATTTCTATCTTTTATCAACACTGTCAGAGTTCACAATACTGCCATATTCATGATCTCTACAATTCCATTTTTATGGTTTCTGTTTATGGTGTATAGTACCCTGGTAAAGATATGTAGTCAACAATTGTCCTTTCTATTATAGTTCCATTTTTAGTTTCCATCATACATCTGAGGTTTCTTTGTTGTTATCGTTGATTCCTGACTTTCTGATATTTGAAGGATCGTGTTTTCATACTACTTGTCAGCATCTTCATTTTACTATGTATGCTTTTCATTCAAGATGTACATAAAGTTCCTCGTCGTTATTGATGCCTCTGGGGGTTTTTGTCCTGAGTCTTATGATGAATCGCGATTCCATTTAGCGCAATTTTCTGACTCTATCTCCTCCGCGTTCTGTTTGAGGTATCATATGGATTCCATAATAGGTCATTGCTCTCCAGTCTCCTTTCTGGCATTGCGCCATGTGCTTCGCCGTGGCGTATGTCATGTCTTTGTTCTTCACTGCACGGATGTGCTCTAGGATGCGTTTTTGAGCATGCAGATTGTGCTGCCGATGTACTTCATCCCACAATTGCACTCTATTATATAGATGACAAACTGTGATGTACAAGAGATGGTTTGATCAATTTTGATTACATTACCATTGGGTTCCTGAATTGTATTCATATTTTTGCCTATTTTGCAGGCCTTGCATAGATTACATTTCTTGAAGCCCTTTTGTTGATCTGTTAGCCAGTAAGTTCGTTGGCTCTCTTGAAAGTGGCTTGTTACTAGTAGGTCCCTTAAAGATTTAGTTTTTCTATAGGTTACCACTGGTTTGGGTCCCAACATCTTCCCTATGTCTGGGTCTCCAGAAATTAAATGCCAGTACTTTTTGATTTTGTTAACAATTATCCCACTTTCTTTACTATATGTGGTCACAAATCTAGGTGGTCCTTGTTCGATGTTGTCCTTGATTTTTGTTTTCGGAATCAATGTTTCTTCTCTTGGTTTTTTGTCAATGCGTTTTTGCATCTTTTTAATGTTGTCTCCTTGTATCCTCTCATCCTTAGTCTGCTCATCGTCTCTTGAATCTTTTATCCAGTATTGGGGTATCTTTCATAGATTCTCATGCCTGAATCATTCCCGTCGTCGAGATGGGAGACCCACGGTAAAATACAAAAGTAGTGCCATAGATAATAAATAGGCTAACAGAGGCCAAGGGCCCAACATTAGTAGCCTATCTGCGTCCTTATAGGAAAAGGACTAAAATTGTACTCCAACCAATCAGCTACCAGCACCCTCTAGAACACTCCCAGCAGAGGCAAGTTCTCCTCAGATTTTCACCGCACGTCGTGTGGAAGGGTGTCTCCCTGAGTGCTACTCAGTTTTCTCTTCAGCTTTTCTGGAGAGTCATGTCTGACTATAAAGGCCTCTTCCGCCCCTGCAGGACCTGTGAGAAGAAGAGGGTCCATGTAGATGACCTACATAAAGATTGTCTTTACTGCCTCTACCCTAAACATGAGGCAAAAGACTGTAAGATCTACGTACCTTTCCCAGCAAGACTCTCAGGGATAGAGAGGCAAGATTATTATTATGGCTCAAATCTTCCAAAGAAAGACCTCCTTCTTCGGCTGAGGAAGAGGACCGAGCTTCCACTTCTAGTAAGAGAGCTAGATCACAGGAACGCTCTTTAGGTAAGGGAAGAAAGCATATGAAAACTTCCCATGATAAACCTGTTCATAAGGAGAAAAGCTCTAAGCATTCCTCTGAGCCAGCGTCGTCTCCGCCATCTGCCTTACTCACAGAGCGTCCAAGATCATCTTCTACTAGCTCTGTAAGTAGAAAACACCAAAATTCTGTGTCGACGACGACTGTTTCTTCCTCGTCGATGATATCTGTTACATCATCGACGCCTTCGTCTACGGCAATGGTAACAACAACGGCTATCTCTTCTCCTATCTTCTCTACTAAGATAACCATTACTAAAAGACCGCATCGGCAACGAAGAAATCGTCAGTGAAACCACCGTCGATGAAGACACCGTTGACGACCGCAACGTTGACGATCGCACCGTCGACGGCGACACCGTCAATGACAACACCGTCGACGAAGAGCCCGTCGACGACGAGCCCGTCGACGATAGCGCAGTCGACGACAGTACCGTGGACGACAGCACCGTCGACGGCAGCACCGTCGACGGCAACACCGTCGACGAAGAGTTTTCCTGTAATACCAGTATCTACATCGTCGACGCCTCAGTCGACAAGGGTGGCCCAGCTCAAAACATTTCAAAGACAGACTTCAATGGACTATACCAAAATATCCCCTCTAATGACATCGCATCTTTTGGAGCGTTTTGTGGAGGAAGAAGATTACGATCAGGAGGACAATGAAGGTCCTTATGGTGAAGCTCACAGTGTGTCCGAGCTCAATATCAAATGCCAAGAGGATGATGACAATGATGATTTCCAGGAAGGACATTACTATCACGAGCAGTTTTTGGCTCCACATCATGCTTACCAGTTCCATCATAGGCAAGAACCTCGCCATAGAGAGATGGCGCATCTTCCGCCACAACTCATACAGGATTTACAGGCTATGTTGGCTGATTATCGCCAAAGGTTTTCTTCTCAGCAAGTTCCGACTGAGAACCCACTCCCTCAGGTGGTGGTACCTTCTCCAGTACCAGAGCCTGCTAAGCCCAGTACACCGGCGCAAGTGGCAAGTCCACCTAACCCTAATGAACAGGACGATTCCTCTTCGGACGAAGAGGTAGAGGAGGGTGAATTGCCGGATCACACAACTCCGGATCCCTGGGATGATTATATAATCCCGACACCATCTCCACCTCCGCATTTGCCCTCCGATTCTCCTCCAGAGGACATTGGAGGATTCCATAATTTAATGCAGCGGGCAGCTACTAGATTCCAACTGCCCATTACGGTCAAGCAGACAGACTGCTTCTTACATGATTTTAAAGAGGATACTAGAAAGATCATATGCTCTATTCCCATTATTGATTACATCTGGCAGGACGGTCTGAAGATCATGAAGACACCAGCATCCATACCGGCTGTGCTACCTCGTGTGGAGAAAAAATATCGCGCTCCAGAGGACAGCCCATCGTGTCTTGTAGGACACCCAAGACCGCATTCGGTCATTTCTCAGGCCGCACAAAGGCGGTCAAAGAATCCTGCAATGCCCATTACCACTCCTCCAGACAGAGAGGGACGTCGTATGGACCTTATGGGGAAAAACTTTTCTGCGATGGCAGCGGCGACAATTAGAGCAGCTAATGCCTTGGCAATCGTTGGCCGCTATGACAGTCAGATGTGGTCAGATATGACGGCATTGATAAATCTCATTCCTGAGGAGCAAAGGAATGAGGCTCAGAAGATTTTGTTAGAGGGCGAACGAGCTGCCTCTGAAACAATCGACTGTGCACTAGACATCGCTAATACAAGTTTTAGACAACTGGCTGGTGCAGCCGTTCTTCGACGCCAGGGGTGGCTTAAAGCTACTACCTTTAGACCTGAGGTTCAGGCAAAAATCCTGGACATGGCGTATGATGGGGAGTCGCTATTCGGTAAGCATATTGATGAGGCTCTGTTAACGATAAAAAATGATACGGACACTGCTAAGTCCCTGGGGGCTCTGCAATACAGACGTGTTCCTTTCAGAGGCGCCAGAGGGAGAGGCTTCACAACTTACCGAGGTGGATATCAGTCGAATCAGCAGTATCGGCAGTATCAGCCTCAATATCGTCAGCCTTTCAATCAATCCTCGTACCGTCAGTCTTCGACGGCTGGTTTCTCTCGCCAGGGCGGCCGCAAGCGAACACAGCAACAAGGCTGTAACTCAGCCAGAAAACAATGAGCCTACCAGGGTGCCAGTCAAAATTCCCTCTCTACCCGTGGGTGCGAAAATTTCTCTGTATGCACAGCAGTGGCACAAGATCACTTCAGACCGCTGGGTGCTGGACCTGGTCACCAAAGGTCACACACTGGAATTTGTCAAGAAACCACCTACTACTCCGCCCAGGGGTCCCCCTCCCCCTCGTCTTCCCTTATTGCGCAAAGAAGTCTTGATCATGCTCCTCAAGGAAGCTATAGAAGAGGTACCATCGGCACAGAGAGGAAAAGGTTTCTATTGTTTCTTCCTAATCAGAAAGAAGTCAGGAGAATGGCGTCCAATTCTGGACCTCCGCAAACTCAACAAGTTTCTCAAAAAGCAAACTTTCCGGATGGTAACCCTTGCTGATATTCTGGGATGCCTCAACGAAGGGGATTTCATGACTTCTCTGGACATGGAAGACGCATACTTTCATATCCCTATTCAGCCAAGACACCGAAAATTCTACGGTTCACAGTGGCTGGCACCCACTATTAGTTCAAGGTGCTTCCGTTTGGCCTAAAGTGAGCACCACGGATATTCATCAAATGCTTAGCACCAGTAGCAGTGGAGTTACGATCTCGAGGAATCCAAGTTTTTCCATACCTCGACGATTGGCTGCTCAAAGCTCCGTCGAAACAGGACGCCAATCTCGCCACGACATCTTGTCTCCGTCTATTCACTTCTCTGGGACTCACTTTAAACAAGGGCAAATCGCACCTGCATCCAACTCAGATCATTTAGTTTCTAGGAGCTTCCCTGGACACCATCCAGTGCAAAGCATTCTTATTTCAAGACTGGCAAGTGCGCCTTCAAAAGTTGGCTTTGACCATCGCAAGAAGAAAGTCAGTTTCTGTTCGAACATTCAAGTCACTCCTAGGAATGTGTTCTTCGGCAATCAATTTAATTCCTTTGGCACGGTTCAAAATGAGACCTCTACAAGAGGAATTACAGAAACAATGGCAACAATCTCTGGGGTCTTTCGAGAATGTTATCCTGATTACTGCACGAATGGTGAACACTGTCCGTTGGTGGTCTCAAACAGCCAATCTTGCCCAAGGTCTTACCTTTCTCCAGGACATCCCGGATTTTGTTTTGACAACAGACGCATCCATGGAAGGATGGGGAAGCCATCTGCAGGATTTGCAAATCAAAGGAAGATGGTCTCAGATGCAGAAACTGCAACACATCAACAGTTTAGAGCTCCAAGCCATATTCCTGTCTCTGCAGGCTTTCCTTCCAAGGATAGCAGGTTCCTCAGTGCTGGTCCGAACCGACAACACGACCAGCATGTACTATGTAAACAAACAAGGTGGAACAAGATCCATGTCTCTCTCCCAACAAGCGCAAGAATTGTGGGAATGGACAACGTTGCACGGAATATCTCTGAAGGCCGAGCATGTCAGGGGCCTACACAATACTCTGGCAGATACACTGAGCAGATCTCAATCAGGCTGCCACGAGTGGGTGTTAGAACAAACCCAAACAAACAGGATCTTTCAGACATGGGGCAAACCAGCTCGGGATCTATTTGCGTCCCAGGAGAACAAGAAATGCTGATATTATGCCAGCAGGTTCCCTCAACCGGGGTCAAGGGGAAATGCCCTTTCAATGAGATGGTCTGGGATTTATGCCTACGCTTTTCCCCCCATTCCATTAATCCCCAAAGTGATCAACAAGATGAAGTTGGAGGGCTGCCGCCTAATTCTGATTTCACCCCGTTGGCCCAGACAGTACTGGTTCCAGGAACTTCTTCTATTGTCACAGGAAAGCCCCATTCGCCTTCTTTCGACACCAACAATGTTATCACAGAACAAGGGCCAGGTGATTCATCCGGATCCCAAATCCCTGCACGTGCATGCATGGCTCCTGAGTTCCTAGAGTTCAAAGACCTCAATATTTCACAGGACTGTCGCGACATTCTGGCTAAATCTCGTGCTGAAAGCACTCTCAAAACATATCGTCTCAAATGGAAGAGATTCTGCTGTTGGTGTGAAGCCAATAAAGTTCATCCATTACAAGCCCCGGCTGAAGAAATCTTGCCTTACTTGCTCTCACTGGCCAAGTCTGGCCTCACCTTTTCATCAGTCAAGGTTCACCTGGCTGCTATTTCCAGATACAGGAAGTCACCTCATACTCTGTCTTTATGCTCATCTTCTCTGATAAAATAATTCTTAAAAGGGCTCTTTCGCGCTTTTCCTCCAGTGCGCGCACCCCCACCAGAGTGGGAACTCAATGTAGTTCTAGCGCAACTTATGAGACAACCATTTGAACCAATACATAAAGCAGAGCTGAAATTTCTCACTTGGAAGGTGGCCCTCTTGCTAGCTCTCACTTCCGCAAGGAGGGTCAGCGAGATCCAGGCCTTTACTATCAAAGAGCCTTTCTTACACTTTACGCAGAATTATGTGTCACTTCGGACAAATCCCAGGTTCATTCCCAAAGTACCGACGCAATTTCACCTGAATGAGCCGGTGATGCTACAAACTTTCTTTCCAAATCCATCCAGCCCTGCTGAACGGGCTTTGCATTCTTTAGATGTAAAAAGATGCTTAAAATTTTATCTTCAGAGGACAAAAACTATCAGAAAATCAGACCAATTGTTGGTGGCCTATGGTCAAGGAAAACAAGGAACCGCAGTGACAAAGGCCACAATAGCCAGATGGGTCGCATCGGCCATTCAATTCTGTCACGAAAACGCCAATAAACCTCTGACAGTGAGGGCTAAGACGCATTCCACTAGAACTGTTGCTGCATCCACTGCGCTATTTGCTGGGGTTACACTGGACAAAATATGCCGTGCTGCGACATGGAAGAATGTCCTCACATTTATATACTCGTGTCAGAGTGAGTGAGTCTGACATCAGTGAAGGGGAAACACCAAGTGGTGCAAGTGCAACATCCAAAGTCACTTTTTTCGAGGAGATGTGGCTAATGAATATAGACAAAACTCTAATGAGAGGAGGAGGGCGTGGAAGAGCAATGGACGGAGGCCGAGGAAAAGGAATAGGAGGTGCCTCACAAGCACAAGAAAAATAAGAAGGGCCAAACGAAAGAAGGCAATACCCGTTACGCAATCGAAAGTAGATGAAACCAGTCTAATAGTGAACCTCTCACAACATCAACTGACGCAAGAAGAAAAATCTCTACTAAATAAAGGGTTATCATTCTGTCCAGACAACCATTTTAATTACACACAGATCAGGATTGATCTATACAAGTACATTCGCAAATTAAAATTAGCCAAGATATAAGCCAATAAACAAGAAAGCAAAAATGGAGAAAATACAGAACAAGACAAACCGAATGAGTCAGAAATTACGATAGATCAAATGTCAGACCTTAAGAACATGTTTGACCTCCTATACAATCTAGATGATGACCAGATGACAGAAGAACAAGTACTGGAACATCTGAATATTGAAACTGACAAAAGACTCGCAAGTGGACTAAAAAAGAAATCGAAATACTGCCCGGCTCTGTCGCTTGGAAATAGATTTGATTTATTTTCAGATGCTATAATTCAAGAAATTGAGAAAATGCCTAAAACAAGAAATATAAATCAAAGGGAAAATCTGACAAATAAAGAAAGGAAGCCATCAAAAAACTAATAGAGAATAAAGAGATCACAATAAAACCCGCTGACAAAGGGGGAAATATTGTGCTAATGGATACAAAGGATTATGTTAAAGAAGCACTCAGACAGTTAAATGACACGACTAACTACATCAGAATAAAAAATAATCCTAGAAACAAGATGACAATAGAACTAAATACGCAATTACAGCAATGGCACAATAATAATCTCATCAGTGAAGATGAGCGAAAATTTCTCACTAAAGACTTCCCTGTGACACCGACAATATATTTTGTCCCAAAAATACATAAGACGCTTCAACATCTACCTGAGAGACCCATCGTCTCCTCATGCGATTCACTCTATGAGAATTTGTCGCAATATGTAGACAAATTCTTGGCACCAATTGCTCAAAGCATGAGTTCATATATAAGAGACACTGGGGATTTTCTACAGGTTCTAACAGGTATAACTTGGAATCAACAAGATCTCCTAGTCACAATTGACGTTGTGTCCTTATACACGTCCATAAGACATGAGGTGGGTCTTGAGGCATGCAAGTACTTTCTCAAGCAACGAAACATCACAGAACTAAAACATACTAAAATGCTACTACAAATGATCGAGATGTGCCTGATGAACAATATCTTCTTGTTCAATAAAGAACTCTTCAAACAGCAATGTGGCACTGCCATGGGCATTTCTTTTTCGCCGAACTATGCGAATATAACAATGGGCTGGTGGGAGAGAACAGTAGCGTGGAGTGCGGAGAACCAGGAGGACCTAGATAAAATCATTTTGTGGGTCTGCTACATAGACGATCTGTTTTTAATATGGAATGGTACAGAACAGGATTTTAATGAGTACTATATAAAACTTAATACAAATCTAATTGGCTTGTCATTCACGTGTACCACAAACAAAAAAGAGATCGATTTCCTGGACACAAAAATCTTCATAGAAAATGATCAGATACACTCCACGCTATTTAGGAAAAAGACTGCAACAAACATTATCCTACACGGGACTAGCTTCCACCCGAAACCATTGATAGAAAGCATCCCCTATGGGGAATTCATGCGCATGAAACGTAATTGTTCTAAAAAAGAGGATGCAGAAGAAAAGATTCAGGAGACGATGAGCAGACTAAGGATGAGAGGATACAAGGAGACAACATTAAAAAGATGCAAAAACGCATTGACAAAAAACCAAGAGAAGAAACATTGATTCCGAAAACAAAAATCAAGGACAACATCGAACAAGGACCACTTAGATTTGTGACCACATATAGTAAAGAAAGTGGTATAATTGTTAACAAAATCAAAAAGTACTGGCATTTAATTTCTGGAGACCCAGACATAGGGAAGATGTTGGGACCCAAACCAGTGGTAACCTATAGAAAAACTAAATCTTTAAGGGACCTACTGGTAACAAGCCACTTTCAAGAGAGCCAACGAACTAACTGGCTAACAGATCAACAAAAGGGCTTCAAGAAATGTAATCTATGCAAAGCCTGCAAAATAGGCAAAAATATGAATACAATTCAGGAACCCAATGGTAATGTAATCAAAATTGATCAAACCATCTCTTGTACATCACAGTTTGTCATCTATATAATAGAGTGCAATTGTGGGATGAAGTACATCGGCAGCACAACCTGCATGCTCAAAAAACGCATCCTAGAGCACATCCGTGCAGTGGAGAACAAAGACATGACATACGCCACGGCGAAGCACATGGCGCAATGACAGAAAGTAGACTGGAGAGCAATGACCTATTATGGAATCCATATGATACCTCAAACAGAACGCGGAGGAGATAGAGTCAAAAAATTGCGCCTAATGGAATCGCGATCCATCATAAGACTCAGGACAAAAGCCCCCAGAGGCATCAATAACGACGAGGAACTTTATGTACATCTTGAATGAAAAGCATACATCGTAAAATGAAGGTGCTGACAAGTAGTATGGAAACACGATCCTTCAAATATCAGAAAGTCAGGAATCAACGATAACAACAAAGAAACCTCAGATGTATGATGGAAACTAAAAATGGAACTATAATAGAAAGGACAATTGTTGACTACATATCTTTACCAGGGTACTATACCCCATAAACAGAAACCATAAAAATGGAATTGTAGAGATCATGAATATGGCAGTATTGTGAACTCTGACAGTGTTGATAAAAGATAGAAATATACAAAAACACTGTGAAGGTAGAAGCTCGAACGATGAACAGGTACTATACCTGAAACCAATAATATCTGTAATACATAGAAGTTGCGATAAGACAAGAATAGATAATCATTCAAACTGATGAAAAGAATCTGTAAAGGTCATAATGTTAGCCTGACTGAAGCGCAAATGTCTTTTGTTTTAATTGTATAAAGTTTTGTGAAACATATGTAAACACTACAAATCCCACAATGCCCCATTAAGGCAAATGTGGGTAAAAGAGTGTAACAAAAGAAAGACTCACTAACCGTGAGAAAAGCCGAGGGAGGGCTGGACCGCGTTGGTTGGAGTGTTGTGTGAAAATTAAACTAAGCATTATGTAGCCTTGGAGTGCCGCGTCATTTCTAATACAAAAATATGTATATTGTTATATATATTTAGAGAGGTAAATAAGTAACTCTTAGTATGTCTTATTGGATATCATACAGTGTTTTTTCTATCGTACCCTGTTTACGATAATTCTTTCAGTATGACAATTTCATACCTGGGTATACTGCTATCTACTCTGATTCAAGCATGTGAATCTATGAAAGATACCCCAATACTTGAGAAGAAAATAAGTTACTTACCTGTAAACTGTGGTTCTCCAGTATTGGTATCTTTCATAGATTCACATGCGATTCCACCCACCTCCCCATAGAGGCTCCCCTGTTTCATTGTACGGTTATACTTCACTTGTGCTCGAAAATCTGAGAGCCTGGAGCCTCTGTGGAGAGGGTTCTAGAGGGTGCTGTCGCCTGATTGGCTGGAGTTTGGACCATATCTAAAGACTAGGACGAGTTATTAAAGTGAATGGTTTTTTTCTTCTATTAACTTTAATATAAGAGTGATTACCTATTCCCTTATTGCTATTTTATGTACCGTGGGACTCCCACTTCGACGACGGGGAATGATTCAAGCATGTGAATCTATGAAAGATACCAATACTGGAGAACCACAGTTTACAGGTAAGTAACTTATTTTCCTCTGAAGAGTGACAAGTTAATTGACATCTAAGGATCTGTTCTAGTGCTTGATTTACTCGTTCCGCCTGACCATCTGTTGTGGGTGGTAAGTGGACGAAAGACGAGCATCGATATCTAAGGATTTGCACAGGTTTTACCAAAACCTTGATACAAATTGAGGGCCTCTATCGGAAATAATGATTGATGGGAGGCCATGTAATCGTAAAATGTACTGGGTGAATAAGACTACAAGTGCTTTGGCGGTAAGGATCCCCTCTAAAAGAATTAAATGTGCCATTGTAGAGAATAGACCCACTACTACCCATATAGTAGTATAACCAATGGAATTTGGCAAATTGGTTACAAAGTCCATACTGATGGTATGCCAGGTTTATGGAGGCACTGGCAAGGGGTGCAATAAACCCAATGATGGGGTATGGACCGACTTATTCAGACCAACTTCTATGCCGGTTCCATTGTCACCGGCGCCGCGGCTGGCGCCGCCGTCGCCGATCCCAAAGCAGCGTTCGAGGATGGAAGCACAAAGGCTGCTGTAAGAAGATGTCTACCGGCAAGAGCAGGAGGAAGGGGAGATTCTCGACTCCGTGGACGAATTCGAAGGTCTGCAAGAGGCTAGTGGTTTAGACACTTCCCCAGAGTGGGAGCTTTCTTCACCAAAGGCTGGTTCCTCTCAGGATGTCGCCCCTTATCATGTAGTGATTAGGAAAGCTGCTGAGTTGTTGGATCTTCAGTTGCCTTCAGCTGAAGTTAAGTCTAATATTTTGACTGAAGTGCTTAATACTTCTTCTTTGACTAGTGAGCCTCTACTGCCTTTCAATGAGGCGTTGACGGAGCCAATTATGGAGGTGTGGCAGAAGCCCTTGACTGCTCCTGCAGTTTCCAGATCAGTTGCAAGGAGAGATAGACTAGCTCCTGGTGATCCAGCTTTTCTTTCTGCCCACCCATCTCCAGAAAGCTTGGTGGTTCAGGCTTCTTGCTCCAAGCAGTCGTCTGGGTCCTTTCATACCACCCCGGGGGATAGGGATTCAAAAAAGTTGGAACAGTCGGCCAAGAAAGGTTTTTCCTCAGCAAGTATGGCGCTGAAATCTACGAACGCCACTTGCTTACTTTTGAGGTACATTCATGCCCTTATGGACTCCGTTAAGCAATTGGCCCCTAAGCTTCCTGAGGAAGATCGAGTTCATTTTCTTGAGGCTCTTTCGGATTCTCAGGCAGCTGCCCGGCAGGTCATTCAGTCGGGATTGGACACTGCAGACTCGGTCGCCCGGGTAATGGGTTCTTCAGTTGCTACGAGGAGACATGCCTGGCTCAGATCTTCAGTTTTTTGCCAGATGTTCAGGCTACTCTACTGGATCTGCCTTTCGATGGCTCAAGATTGTTTGGTACCAAAGCGGACTCTGCCTTGCAGTGTTTTAAAGACAGTAGGGCAAGATCTTTGGGCCTTCAGTCTCAGCCTAGGGGGTATGGCTACAAGAGGTATCGAGGTTTTGGAAAAGGGGCTTCCTTTCAAGGTCATCTGCAGCCTCAGCAGCAACAACAGCAAAATCCTCTGTACAGGTTGTACAGGGGAAAAAATAGAGGCCGCCTTCGAGGAGCCTCTCGGCAGCAGTTCTCCTCCTCCTCCTCTTCTCCTGTCCCCCCATTGGTACCACGGGAAAGCAGCTCTAGATCCCCCATCCTGGAGCATGTTGGTCCTGTAGGGGGTCGAGTGTCCCATTTTCTACAAGATTGGAAATCGGTTACCTCAGACCGTTGGGTTTTGAATCTTGGGGAAAATGGGTACGCCCTCCCTTTTCTAGAGTTTCCACCTCCTTACCCTCCTCGCCAGGATTGGTGTTCAGAGGACCATTTACAACTCTTGCAACAGGAGGTTCTTGTCTTGTTGCAGAAAGGGGCGATAGAGGTGGTTCCAGAGCAAGAAAGGGGTCAGGGTTGTTACTCCCGTTATTTCCTGATTCCCAAGAAGGACGTCCGATTGAGGCCGATTCTGGACCTCAGGATTTTGAATTTTTACCTCTGACAGGAAAAGTTCAAAATGTTGACCTTGGCTCAAATTCTTCTAGCGCTGCAACAGGAAGATTGGATGGTGTCGATCGACTTGCAAGATGCATATTTTCATCTTCCCATCCTGAAGTCGCATCGGAAGTATCTCCGGTTTATGGTGGGGTCACAACACTACCAGTTTGCGGTACCTCCGTTCGGTCTCACTTCCGCACCACGGGTCTTCACAAAGGTGATGGCGGTGGTGGCAGCACATCTCAGAAGGTCAGGGGTTCCTGTTTTCCCTTATCTGGATGACTGGCTGCTGAAAGCCAAGTCTCCAGAGATGGTGTTGTGCCACTTGCATGCAACAACGCAATTGTTGTTCAACTTGGGTTCCTCAATAAATGTACCCAAATCTCACCTGGTGCCTTCTCAGTGCAGCCTGTTCATAGGGGCAATACTGGACACTACTGTGTGTTGAGCATTTTCGCCTCCGCAGAGGATTCTCGACATACAGGAGATGATTCCTTTGTTTCACGATGGAGCGGTTGTTCCAGTCCTGAAGGTCCTACGCTTGCTCGGTCAGTTCGCTTCCCTCATACTGTTGGTCAACCATGCACGCTGGCACATGAGGGCACTCTAGTGGTGCCTCCGCAGGCAGTGGTATCAACACAAAGGAGATCTCAGGGAGAACATCAGAATCTCCAGAGACACTGCAGCGGAGCTGTCTTGGTGGAGTGTGCAGGGCAACCTGTCTCAAGAAAAGCCCTTTCAGCCTCCTCCACCGGTGGCCACAGTGATCACGGATGCCTCCACTCTAGGGTGGGGTGCTCATCTGGGGGATCTGGAGGTCAAAGGTCTTTGGTCTCCAGAGGAAAGGTTGCTTCACATCAACCTTTTGGAATTGTGGGCAATACGTTTGGCTCTGAAGGCCTTCCTTCCATCCCTTCGCGGTCAGTCAGTTCAGGTCCTCACGGACAACACTACCGCGATGTGGTACATCAACAAACAAGGAGGTGTAGGGTCGTATCGTCTCTGCAGAGAGGCTCTGCGACTCTGGTCCTGGGCTCAGGGCCATCAGATTTGTGTAATGGCAAATCATCTGGACGGTGTGCTAAATGTACGTGCGGACAGTCTCAGTCGGCATTACTCAACCGATCACGAGTGGCGGGTTCATCCGGAGGTGGTCCATCGCGTCTTCAGGATGTGGGGATTTCCTCAGTTGGACCTCTTTGCCAATCGCGAGAACGCGCACTGCCCGTCGTTCTGCAGTCTCCAGTTTCCGATGCAGGGAGCGTTGGGGGACCCGTTTCAGTTGGATTGGAGTTTGCAGCTCCTTTATGCGTTTCCCCCCATACCCCTGATTCCTCGCCCTGGCCAAGAAGGAGCCGCCTGAAGGTATTCGAGCTCATTCCACCAGAGCTAAGTCGTCTTCTTCTGCTTTGGCTAGAGGTGTTCCTGTTGTTGATATTTGTAAGGCAGCAACTTGGGCCTCCCTCCATACCTTTGTGAAGCAATACTGCTTGGATTCGGAGGTTAGGAGAGACGGCCATTTTGCACGCTCTGTTCTGCAAGATATTTTGGTATAGTCAGGTGGACACCCTCCTCCGGGAGAGGTACGGCTTGGGGATTCAATTCAACAGGTGAGGCATCCACAGGCAGATGTATCCATCAGAAGAACAAGTTACTTACCTTCGTTAAATCTTTATCTGGTGGATACAGTATCTGCCTGTGGATTCCTCACTGACCCACCCGCCTCCCCGTTGTCCTCCTCCTTTTACTAAAAAAGTTATAACTGTTTGACATGGATGTTTTTAATATGTCATTTTCATGCTTACAGTTTGCTGCTAGGAAGTGCTTTGGCTTTTCCTTTCTGTTTATATATAAATACTATGGGTTTTTCTATATATATTATGTATACTTGTGGAAATGTTGTCAGTACGCCCGTTTGCCTCGAGGGCACGGAAAAAATGGGTGGAACTGACGTCAGCACGCTGACAAGGTCTTCTTATGGCTCCGGTGACGTCATACGGAGTCGCGAGCGGAGCCGTGCTATTATGACGTCCTCATCGACGTGGGAGAGCTAGGAAAATAATTTCTGTGGAATGCTGGCGCAGGGGTAATTCAAAAGGTGAGAAATCCACAGGCAGATACTGTATCCACCAGAAAAAGCGTTACCGAAGGTAAGTAACTTGTTCTTCTGCACCCAGTAGATAGTGGCACCACTCCTAAAAACATAATGACCCAGTATCGGGGTATCTTTCATAGATTCACATGGTGGAATCCTTCTCCATTGTGGAAGTGGGAGTCCCCAAGGTAATATAAATAAAGCAGTAGTAAAACTCTTTCATGGGCTATAATGGTGATAAACATGCATGTAATAACATATCTACCTCCTTTTCCAAAAAAGGACCTAACTTTAGGTACAACCAATCAGTAACCAGCACCCTCTTGTGTATTCTGTTGACTTTCACACCTGATCCAAGAGAACAGGTATTAGTGGTAAAGGTTGTCAATTCTAGACCGTTAATTTATTGAGGGTCCTGTAGTCTATGCATGCATGTAAATCACCATTCTTCTTTGGGACAAAGAAGAGGGCGGGAGCAACAGGAGAAGTGGCATGACGAATGAAGCCTAAAACTAGCAATTCGTCCAGGTATTGCTTTAGATACTTAGTCTCCCTGTGAGGGGGTAGCTGAATAGCTTTCTTTTCATCAAATACATCCTGAAAATCCAAGTATTCCTTTGGATGGATGTTTGAAAGTTCTGGTGCCATTGCTGCACACGTTTGGGGTAGAATCAAGTCTTGTGCTGTGGTAAAGCAACTGGAACTGCAGTATGGTGACCCTAAATTCACCCAGCGTGAAGACCAATCAATAAGGGGATTATAGAGTTGTAGCTAGGATATCCTTATGATAGCACCGAAAGTGTGCGCCTCTATTAGATTGAAAGACAGGGTGTCTTTTTGTCCATTAGCACAAACTACGTTTATGGGAACCGTTTGATAAGTAATCACTCCTGACGACAATTCAGATCTATCAACTGCCCTTACTACTACTGGTTCTTGTTTCTTTACTCAAGGGATATTTATGGAACTGGCCATACTTAAATCCAAGAAATTGCCGGGGCCTCCTGAATCCAGGAGCATAGGCAACTGTTTTTGTTGTTGTGGGGAAAATATCATGGTGACTGAAATGGTTAGGTGTCGTGGAATTTTACCTATGGTATGATTGTGAGGTCTGCGTATTAGACCTACTCGACGAGTTGACCTCAGTACTAGTCGAGCTTGCACGTTTTCCTGATTGCCCTCTGTGAGGACTGCTATCTTTTTCTGAGCCTCTTTTGGTTTGGCGATACAATCGCAGGCAAAGTGTCCTGCTTTACCACAATATAGGCACAGATTACATTTTCTGCATCGTTCCTTTTCATTACTAGATAATGACCCCTTGTTCTTCCAATTAGCATGGGTTCTACAGAGTCCCTAACCTTAACATCAGTCTCCTTTCACTCAGATCAGACCAACAACAGCCTTGGCTCATTTCTAGATCAGTCGCTCTTATGCTCAGCAAGTCGATGATCAAGTCTAACTACTAGATCAATAAATTGCACCCAATCGGTAGGGAGGGTGAACTATGTGAGCCAAAGAATATTTCAATTCATCTTTCAGCCCCTAGAAAACAGGGATATGCTTTTTTCTTCTGGCCATTGCGTTTCAGTAAGTAATTTGCGAAAGGTTGTATTATAAGTAAGTCCTTCCCCTGTCGTAGGTTTTTTTTTTTCCCACAACCCAATTTTATTGTTGAAAGCCGATAAAGATTCGGCGTCCCGTAGAGCGCCAGCAGTGTATAATGACAAACAGCATTGATTTCAACATTTTCAAAAATTACAGAATCATGTTGATGCAATAAACACATTAAAAAGAAACTTAAAACAACAAACGATAGTGCCATAACAATATCGCTGGACGCACCCAGCGACCTGGAATACACAGGTCTAAGCAAATCAGTACACATGTAGGTAGAGTCCACATCTATAGTGCAGCACAGCCCAATAAACTCAACAGCTCTTCGACAGCAGAGACAAAGGGGGGAGGTTCTAGATCTAATCCCCTGTAGTCGGCCCACCGCTTCCATATCTTATAGTGTTTCTGGGGACACCCTCTCGCCGTAAAGACTGGAATCTCCAGCCCCTTGCAAAAGTCGAGGCCTTTCTTCCAGGTTGCAACCAGTGGCGGAGCCTCACTCTTCCACACTCTTGCGATATCGCGCTTAGCCAGCATAGGGCCTAGAAACAACAAATGGCGCTTATATCTATTGCCACCCAACCCCTCGGCTATATGAAGCAACAATCGGGGTGAGAGTTGAATATCCCATCCCAGGACCTCCGAGAGGCATGCTGCCACTCCTTTCCAAAACCGTGACAGGGACGTACACTGCCATACAGTGTGCAAGAAGTCACCTTCAGCTGCCTCGTGTCGCAGGCACCTGGATGACGCGATCAGCCCAGCCCGCCACAGCCTGTATCTGGTGAAATATACCCGGTGCAGGTATTGAATTGCATCAACCGCAGGCGGGCAGCGATCACCGCACCACGTGGGGACTCAAGTGCCTCTACCCAGTCATCATCCTCGTCGAGGGGGCCCAAGTCCAGCTGCCAGGCCTCCCGTGTTTTGTGTTGTGTAGTGTATTGGGGGTATTGTTTACGAGTGTACGATAGATCTTAGTTATTTTGTGGTCCCACAGGTCTCCCATAAAAACCTTTGCCTCAATGGGGTTGAATTCAGGTATGACATCTTGTTGCACCAGATACGGTGAAAGGGCATGTCGTAATTGGAGGTACTGGTAAAATTGTGTGTGGGGCATATGAAATTCCGTCCGGAGTTCCTGAAAAGATTTCAGACTCTCCCCATGTACAACTGTATCCAGTGTGTCTGTACCAATGGCCTCCCAGCCCCGAAACCCCGATAACTGCATCACCTGTGGCAGCTGGCCATTGTTCCATAGGGGTTTCCTTCGTCAATTTACCCCACCAGCCCATCGTGCGCAGCGCTCGCTTCCATACCCCAAAGACCGTCTTGGTCGCTGGCGGAAACACATTAAGCAGCAGGCTAGAATATAAGATCCGATGTAATGACCCGGCCCCCATCAGCCAGCGCTCCACCTCGTATGCTGGGTCTCTCCTATCGCCATACCATCAGTCATGAAGGACCAGTTTGGACCCAGCCATATGCAAATCAGTCTTGACCCTGTGCCCCATGGAAACAGTCCAGACCGAACTGCCAGGCCAGGTCCTCCCTGGACCGGAAACAAGCATCCTGGGACCGGTTTCAGGGTATGTCACCCTTCTTCAGCCAGGCTAGCTTGAATCCAGTGGCACAGTGAGCAAGGGACCCACGTCTGGGCATATCTGAACTGGGGTGGTGGAGTGAGCTAAAGAATGATGATGGATTAAACCCAGATCAGTTGACTGGGGGTGAGTGTTTGATTAGCTCAAATGCTCCGTCCATCATCCCCTTTGGTATTGCTTTGTTCGCCCTAAGTTGGCAGGGTATGCCCAGACGTGGGTCCCTTGCTCACTTTGCCACTGGATTCAAGCTAGCCTGGCTGATGACGGCTGAATAGCCAGAAACCGGTCCCAGGATGCTTGTTTCCGGTCCAGGGAAGACATGGCTTGGCAGTTCGGGCTGGACTGTTCCCATGAGGCACAGGGTCAGACTGATTTGCATATGGCCGTGTCTGAACTGGGGTGGTGGAGTGAGCTAAAGAATGATGATGGATTAAACCCAGATCAGTTGACTGGGGGTGAGTGTTTGAGTAGCTCAAACGCTCCGTCCATCATCCCCTTTGGTATCGCTTTGTTCGCCCTAAGTTGGCAGGGTATGCCCAGACGTGGGTCCCTTGCTCACTTTGCCACTGGATTCAAGCTAGCCTGGCTGATGATGGCTGAATAGCCAGAAACCGGTCCCAGGATGCTTGTTTCCGGTCCAGGGAAGACATGGCTTGGCAGTTCGGGCTGGACTGTTCCCATGAGGCACAGGGTCAGACTGATTTGTATATGGCCCTGTCTGAACTGGGGTGGCGGAGTGAGCTAAAGAATGATGATGAATTAAACCCAGATCAGTTGACTGGGGGTGAGTGTTTGATTAGCTCAAACGCTCCGTCCATCATCCCCTTTGGTATTGCTTTGTTCCCCCTAAGTTGGCAGGGTATGCTCAGACGTGGGTCCCTTGCTCACTTTGCCACTGGATTCAAGCTAGCCTGGCTGATGACGGCTGAATAGCCAGAAACCGGTCCCAGGATGCTTGTTTCCGGTCCAGGGAAGACATGGCTTGGCAGTTCGGGCTGGACTGTTCCCATGAGGCACAGGGTCAGACTGATTTGCATATGGCCATGTCTGATATGGGGTGGTGGAGTGAGTTAAAGAATGATGATGGATTAAACCCAGATCAGTTGACTGGAGGTGAGTGTTTGATTAGCTCAAACGCTCCGTCCATCATCCCCTTTAGTATCGCTTTGTTCGCCCTAAGTTGGCAGGGTATGCCCAGACGTGGGTCCCTTGCTCACTTTGCCACTGGATTCAAGCTAGCCTGGCTGATGATGGCTGAATAGCCAGAAACCGGTCCCAGGATGCTTGTTTCCGGTCCAGGGAAGACATGGCTTGGCAGTTCGGGCTGGACTGTTCCCATGAGGCACAGGGTCAAACTGATTTGCATATGGCCATGTCTGAACTGGGGTGGTGAAGTGAGCTAAAGAATGATGATGGATTAAACCCAGATCAGTTGACTGGGGCGAGTGATTGATTAGCTCAAACGCTCCGTCCATCATCCCCTTTGGTATCGCTTTGTTCGCCCTAAGTTGGCAGGGTATGCCCAGACGTGGGTCCCTTGCTCACTTTGCCACTGGATTCAAGCTAGCCTAGCTGATGACAGCTGAATAGCCAGAAACTGGTCCCAGGATGCTTGTTTCCGGTCCAGGGAAGACATGGCTTGGCAGTTCGGGCTGGACTGGTCCCATGAGGCACAGGGTCAGACTGATTTGCATATGGCCATGTCTGAACTGGGGTGGTGGAGTGAGCTAAAGAATGATGATGGATTAAACCCAGATCTGTTGACTGGGGGTGAGTGTTTGATTAGCTCAAACGCTCCGTCCATCATCCCCTTTGGTATCGCTTTGTTCGCCCTAAGTTGGCAGGGTATGCCCAGACGTGGGTCCCTTGCTCACTTTGCCACTGGATTCAAGCTAGCCTGGCTGATGACGGCTGAATAGCCAGAAACCGGTCCCAGGATGCTTGTTTCCGGTCCAGGGAAGACATGGCTTGGCAGTTCGGGCTGGACTGTTCCCATGAGGCACAGGGTCAGACTGATTTGCATATGGCCATGTCTGATATGGGGTGGTGGAGTGAGTTAAAGAATGATGATGGATTAAACCCAGATCAGTTGACTGGAGGTGAGTGTTTGATTAGCTCAAACGCTCCATCCATCATCCCCTTTAGTATCGCTTTGTTCGCCCTAAGTTGGCAGGGTATGCCCAGACGTGGGTCCCTTGCTCACTTTGCCACTGGATTCAAGCTAGCCTGGCTGATGATGGCTGAATAGCCAGAAACCGGTCCCAGGATGCTTGTGTCCGGTCCAGGGAAGACATGGCTTGGCAGTTCGGGCTGGACTGTTCCCATGAGGCACAGGGTCAAACTGATTTGCATATGGCCATGTCTGAACTGGGGTGGTGAAGTGAGCTAAAGAATGATGATGGATTAAACCCAGATCAGTTGACTGGGGGCGAGTGATTGATTAGCTCAAACGCTCCGTCCATCATCCCCTTTGGTATCGCTTTGTTCGCCCTAAGTTGGCAGGGTATGCCCAGACGTGGGTCCCTTGCTCACTTTGCCACTGGATTCAAGCTAGCCTGGCTGATGACGGCTGAATAGCCAGAAACCGGTCCCAGGATGCTTGTTTCCGGTCCAGGGAAGACATGGCTTGGCAGTTCGGGCTGGACTGTTCCCATGAGGCACGGGGTCAGACTGATTTGCATATGGCCATGTCTGAACTGGGGTGGTGGAGTGAGCTAAAGAATGATGATGGATTAAACCCAGATCAGTTGACTGGGGGTGAGTGTTTGATTAGCTCAAACGCTCCGTCCATCATCCCCTTTGGTATCGCTTTGTTCGCCCTAAGTTGGCAGGGTATGCCCAGACGTGGGTCCCTTGCTCACTTTGCCACTGGATTCAAGCTAGCCTAGCTGATGACAGCTGAATAGCCAGAAACTGGTCCCAGGATGCTTGTTTCCGGTCCAGGGAAGACATGGCTTGGCAGTTCGGGCTGGACTGGTCCCATGAGGCACAGGGTCAGACTGATTTGCATATGGCCATGTCTGAACTGGGGTGGTGGAGTGAGCTAAAGAATGATGATGGATTAAACCCAGATCAGTTGACTGGGGGTGAGTGTTTGATTAGCTCAAACGCTCCGTCCATCATCACCTTTGGTATCGCTTTGTTCGCCCTAAGTTAGCAGAGTATGCCCAGACGTGGGTCCCTTGCTCACTTTGCCACTGGATTCAAGCTAGCCTGGCTGATGACGGCTGAGTAGCCAGAAACCGGTCCCAGGATGCTTGTTTCCGGTCCAGGGAAGACATGGCTTGGCAGTTCGGGCTGGACTGTTCCCATGAGGCACAGGGTCAGACTGATTTGCATATGGCCATGTCTGAACTGGGGTGGTGGAGTGAGCTAAAGAATGATGATGGATTAAACCCAGATCAGTTGACTGGGGGTGAGTGTTTGATTAGCTCAAACGCTCCGTCCATCATCCCCTTTGGTATCGCGTAGCTCGGTTTGGCATAAATCCTGCTGATCGGTATGAATAAGATCAGAAATGTATGGGACAAGGCGATTAGCGAGCGCTTTGACCAAGAGCTTAGCCTCCACATTAAGGAGTGAGATCGGATGATAGGACGAAGGAAGTTCCGGTGGGCGACCCGGTTTGAGGAAAACTACTATTTCAGCGTGTCTCCAGTCTCGCGGGAGGCAGCCGTCTTCAGCCGCCGCATTGAGGGCTGCTAGATGCGGTTTCGTAGGTTTAAAAGCTCATTATCACCTACCTTAATAAAGGTATGCTTTGTAAATGATCGTCGCATAGGTTCTTAAAACCTAGCATATTCGTGCAACAGTGGATCGTTATTCTCAATTAGAGGTATTGCCCAATTTGCAGCATTACTATCTAGGTGGGAGATGATAAATGCAATGCGGGCTGTATCAGAGGGGAATGGCCCCAGTTTACACAATAATTGCAGTTGACATTGGCTGCAGAATGCGCTAAAGTTAGTGCTATCTGCAAAAAAGCACTCTAGTGGAGCCATCGAAGTGGGAGTAAATGTATGCACAGTGCCATTAACACAGGCTGTTCCCTCATTCCATGACAGCTCTGTTGCCCTTGATTCAATTGTAAACGGTATGGATTGATGACAAATTGTTTATCCTTGGAAATTAATCCTGAATCTAACCAGAACGAATGATGTGGGGATATTGCACCAGTTCATCCCTGACGGTTTGAATTTCTTGGCGCAAGGCTTGAACCACACTCTACATCCTTCCAAGGGCCCTAGTTAATTCTACCATACTGGAAATTCCTCACTGGAAATCTCTGGTAATGTCTGAGCTAGGTCCTGGGCATTTCTCATATTCCCTGGGTCCATATCGCCTGGGCAAAAAGGCTTTAAGTGGTTTGGCATTCTGTCGGACAGCTGACCTGGAAAACTTGGCCGCAGAGACGATGCTGGACCCATCTCACTCCCAACACAGCATTCGACCAAAGAATGTATTACCTCAAAACAGACGCTGTCCCAGGAGTAAACGGAGTCTGGATAAAACAACACAAGAGACAATGACTGAACCTCTTGATGTTTGTCTGGCTCACTGCTATGCACGGGACACCCAACAATCTCCCTTTTTGGGAATGCGCATTCTATGGTGGTAGAAGTAACATAAATCACATTAGTCATTATGCCAATCAACATAATCAATTTCTTGTAAACACGCCAAGTAATGAAAAAATACTTACAAAATAATGAAAACAGTAAACACGTATCATGATCTCTTGTGGTAAGGAGACACACCACTCTTATATTGAGTCCTTAGTCGTGGTTCGAAGTCTCCTCATTGAGCATATTACGCCATATGCTTCACAAGAATTATGCTTTGTTTTTCAGCTTCACTGCTCTCTCCTCTTTTTTTTGTTCATGGGAATGTCTCTTGTGCTCTTATAGTGTCGTTATTCAGTTCAGGAATTAATGCACAAGTGCCGGAGTGTTGCAAGCTTGAAATGAATAGAGTCACGGAGAAAACGAGAACAGTGCACTAACGTTGCTTTTTTCCCCTTTGGTTTTCTTTTCTTTCATTCCAGAGTTCCAAGTGATGACACCTGCAGGACGGATCTGGATGTGGAACCACTATTCCAGGCGACTTCAGTAGCAGAAGGGATTGCCACCGTTCCTCAACGGTAGGTCTTTCTGTGAGATGCAGGATCGGGGGAATTCTGATTAGCTGCTCGGAGATGTCTGCAAGTGCGCAGATATCGCCGGCCAGGCAGGATGCTAGACGAGGTAAGAGGGAGGGGTTGGGGCTCCAGGGAGATAGTGGAGAGTTTCTTCTTGAAAGGAATAAAGCCAAGCGCCCAACTGGGGTTTAACTGGAATATTTATCATCGGATCTATTGTACTGGAAGGGCACGTAGTTAATTACACTTCAGCGGTTCCATGTTCTAGAAGGGCATGTGTTTACTGTGACTCACGGTTTCCAGAAAATACTTGATTGCAGCCACATGGATAATTGCTAACATGTGTAATAAGTGCTTGCACGTAAAACCATTATAAGCAACTGCCACGGGAAATACTAAACGTGCACCTGACACAAATAATAATTAACTAAGGAAACAAGCCTTATAAACACAAGGATAATTACAAGCACATGGAGCAGACATGGGGCTTGGACACACATGATGATAGTCACAAACGTGGAGCATTACAATCATGAGGAAAATATGGAAATCTGGCACATGGCAATGCTAGTTTATGCCTAGCAAAACACAGAACCAACTGAACTCTTTAGACTCTTCGTGTAAAAAGGTTTGTCTAAAAGATAGGGGGAACAACATTTAGCCTAAGCTGTGTAAAGGACTACATGGTTCTTAGTGCTATAAACTGATGCACATATGGTGCATGCTGGCATGCAAGAGTTAGTAATCATAACAGTTCCTCCCCACAAAGAGTGACACACAGAGCGAGGTCTAAGGGGGTTTAGTGCATGGAAGAGAGATACCAACCGAGGGGCATGGACCTTCCCAGCTGGTTCCCATGATCCATCATCTGGGCTGTAACCCTTCCAATCTATCTGAAAGAGACACGTTAGTGACAGATTCCTTACCTTAGAATATACCCAGGCGTCAGGCTGGATCCGGAAAGTTTTTGCGTAGCAGTACCCCTGCGCGTCGGTAGGCGGCGTCGTGCGGCTCCGCGTCCGTCGTCGGCGTCGTGATCGCCGGGATGACGTCGCGGGCAGTACTTAGGCGCCGCCTCTGCGCGCTGACGTCAGTTCTTCTTTTTCCGCGCCAGTAAGCGCAGATCCGGGAAGAGCAGTGCCCTAGTCACTTTTTGACTATCTTTTTTGGTGAATTTTTTCACTGTTTCTTCAACGAGTCTTCACGACTCCTAAGGTGTCGTAGGGATGCCCGGCTTTAAGCCCTGCGAGGAATGTGGTCGCATGATGTCGATCACGGACCCGCACCTCGAGTGTCTCTTTTGTCTCGGCCGAGACCACGACACGAAGTCGTGTCCTGACTGCCGGAAACTTCATCCTAAGGCTTTGCGAGAGCGGTCTCGAAAGCTCCTCGAAGTCCGGCATTCGGCTCCGCGCCGCACCAAGCCCCGGTCCCGGGAGAGGTCGAGGGGCCGGACGCGGAGTCCCCGCCGTTCGTCGGATTCAAAGTCTTCGCGCTCCTCCGGTAAGTCGAAGCACAAGAAGTCTAAGCGGCGTCATCGCTCTAAGACTTCGCCTCGCCGGTCTCGCGACTCGGCTGAGGTCCCTGTCGGCACCGTCCCCGCGGCCCCGGACGTGCCTGTCGAGTTACCCCCGCAGTACCCGCCCTACCCGGGCTCGGGGGCGACTCCGGCCGATATACAGGAATTCCTGTCGGCCATGGCCCGCCTCTTCGGGCCTCAAGGCCCCTCCGGTGCGCCTTCGTGCCCCGCGGGCCCTGATGGGGTTGCTCCGGCGTCGCCGTCGACTCCGGTCCCGGCGTCGCCTGTCCCACCAGCCTTCGTCCCGGCCTCGGCTCCGGCCCCGGCCTCGACCCCGGCTCCGGTGGTGCCGCAACCCCCATCGACGCCGGTTGACCTAACCACGCCTCCGCCGACGCCGATGTCCCCGGTGCCGTTTCCGACGCCGTCCGGGGCTCCGGGCGGCGTCGTTCCCCGGTTCTCTCCGGGTCCGGACATGGAGCCGGACCGGCGTCGCCCGACGCCGTTTCCGGCGCCGATGAGACCTTGGGTCCCTGATGTCCCTCCTCCTCCATATTTTCAACCTGAGGAGGACCAGGAGAGCTGGGAGGGGTCTGAGGACCCTCTCACACAACAGTGCGAGTTTGACCCGGACTGGGTTGAGGAACTTGGGGATGCCAGTGGTCTGGATACCTCCCTGACTCTGGCATGCTGTCTCCTCCCGTGGCAACGGAGGAGGGGGCTAATTTTGCAACGGTGTTGCGTAGAGCTGCTGGAGCCTTAAATCTCCAGTTGCCTACAGTGGTCGTCAGGTCTAACATCCTGACTGAAGTGCTTCAGCCGGCGGCCTCCTCTGCGGAGACTGTGCTGCCGTTCAACGAGGCACTAACTGACGTTCTTTTGGGTGCCTGGTCCAAACCCACCACAGGGGCTCCTGTGGATAGGAACGTGGCCCGACGCCATCGCCCTGCTCCGGGCGACCCCCTGTTTCTCTCCCAACACCCCACCCCTGAGAGCTTGGTTGTCCAAGCCTCTGCCTCCCAAACCGCCTTCCCTACCGCCCCTCCGGATAGGGAATCCAAGCGCCTGGATCACTTTGGGAAGAAGGCTTTCTCTTCCTCCAGTGCTGGCTTGCGGTCTGTTAATACCGCTTGCCTCTTGGGCCGATACACCCACTCCCTGTGGGATTCGGTGGCAACTGTTTTGCCGCAGTGTTCTGAGGAGGTCCAGACACTGCTTTCCCGCGCCATTGCGGAAGGGCGTGATGCGGCTAAATATACCATCCGCTGTGGCCTTGATACCGCCGACTCGCTGGGCAGATCGCTTGCAACGACGGTGGCGCTGCGTCGCCACGCCTGGCTGAGAACCACTGGTTTTTCAGGGGATGTCCAGAATACTCTCATGGACATGCCCTTTGATGGAGTCGGTCTTTTTGGTTCTAAGGCAGACCATGCGCTGGAGCGTTTCAAGGACTCACGGGCTACTGCTAAGTCCCTGGGCCTTGCTGTTGTGCGCCCTCCGCTCACGTCTGCTTTTCGCCCCTTTCGTGGCCACGGAAGGGGCGCCCAGTCACGTCCACAGCCCGGCCAACGGCCCGCGCAGCAAGCGCCTTCGCGTGGCCGAGGACGTGGATACCGCCGTGGCGGTTCGGGCAACCAGCGTGCGGGTCAGGCCACCACCTCCAACCCGTCCGCGGCCTCCAAGCCCTCCTAGTCCCTCCTTTCAGGTGCACAGCACGCCAGTCGGGGGCAGGGTCCGCCATCACCTTCACCACTGGCGTCCCATCACCTCGGACAGGTGGGTCTTGGACATTGTCCGAAGGGGCTACTCCCTCCCCTTCGAGACCACCCCCCAGCCATGCCACCTCAATTCCACCGCATGTCAGGGGATCACTTGGTGCTTCTACAGAAGGAAGTCACGGCCCTCTTGGCCAAGAGGGCCATCGAGCATGTTCCGACCCCAGAAGTAGGGCGTGGTTGCTACTCCCACTACTTTCTGGTGCCCAAAAGGACAAGGAGGACATGCGTCCTATCTTGGACCTCCGGAACGTCAATCGCTTCCTCCGGAAGGAGAAGTTCAAGATGCTCACCCTAGCTCAGGTCTTGACTGCCCTCGACCCCGGAGACTGGTTGGTAGCGTTGGACTTGCAAGACGCCTATTTCCACATCCCCGTCCTGCCGGCCCACCGGCGTTACCTTCGGTTCACGGTAGGCCTCGAGCATTTTCAGTTCACCGTGCTCCCCTTTGGCCTTACCAGTGCCCCTCGGGTGTTCACGAAAGTGATGGCGGTGGTCGCAGCTCATCTGCGCCGGGCAGGGGTTTCAGTCTTCCCCTACCTCGACGACTGGCTGCTGAAGGCGGGCTCGTCCCAGGCAGTCGTCTCCCACCTCCAGACTACGGCCGAACTCCTGCACTCGCTGGGGTTCTCCATCAATGTGCCAAAGTCGCATCTGATTCCTTCTCCACAGCTCCTTTTCATCGGAGCAGTTCTGGACACGACGCAGTTTCGGGCCTATCCTCCCGAACGGCGAGTCCGGGATATTCAGGCTATGATTCCGATCTTTCAGCCTTTATCCTGGGTTTCGGTACGGATGACCCTGAGGCTGCTGGGCCTCATGGCCTCCTGCATCCTGCTGGTCACTCATGCCAGATGGCATATGCGGGCTCTGCAGTGGGACCTGAAGTTCCAGTGGGCGCAGCACCAGGGCGACCTGTCCGATCACGTCCAGATCTCGGAGGGGACTGCAAGACAGTTGCAGTGGTGGCTCTCGAACCGGCAATGGGTCATGGGCAGATCCCTCTCCCTTCCCCAGCCAGAGCACACAGTTGTGACGGACGCGTCCCTTCTGGGATGGGGCGGTCACATGGGAGAGGCGGAGATCAGAGGCCTCTGGTCTCCGGCGGAGTCCCGGCTCCATATCAACCTTCTGGAGCTCTGGGCGATCCGGCTTGCACTCAAGGCATTCCTTCCCTCTGTCAAAGGGACGGTAGTGCAGGTGTTCACCGACAACACCACCGCCATGTGGTACTGCAACAAACAGGGCGGGGTGGGGTCGTGGACCCTTTGTCAGGAGGCTCTGCGCCTCTGGACATGGCTGGAACATCAGGGCATGTTCCTGATGGTTCAACACCTGGCAGGTTCCCTGAACGCCAGGGCGGACGAACTCAGCCGCAGGTGCATGATGGATCACGAATGGCGTCTTCACTCGGAAGTGGCGCAAGGACTCTTTCTACAGTGGGGAGAGCCTTGGTTAGATCTATTCGCTACCGAAGAGAACGCGCAATGTCATCAGTTTTGCGCGTTGGAATTTCCAAGGCGGCACTCGCTCGGCGACGCTTTTCATCACGAGTGGAGTTGCGGTCTATTGTACGCCTTTCCGCCTATACCACTTCTACCCAGAGTGTTGAAGAAGATTCGGCACGACCGGGCCCAAGTCATTCTTGTGACTCCGGACTGGGCTCGAAGAGTTTGGTATCCCGAGCTACTCAGTATGAGCGTAGATCCCCGATCCGTCTGCCTCTTCGGGAGGATCTTCTGTCGCAGCAGCAGGGGACGGTCCTCCACCCGAACCTGTCCAGTCTACACCTGCTTGCGTGGAGATTGAGCGGCGGCAGTTGATTCCTTTCGACTTGCCTCCCGAAGTTTGTGATGTGATTCTGGCAGCCAGGCGTCCCTCCACTAAGGTGGTATACGCCTGCAGGTGGAACAAATTTGTGGCATGGTGCACAGCAAAGGCTGTGAACCCCCTTTCTGCCCCTCTTTCTGAGGTCCTTCTGTTCCTTCTTTCTCTGGCCCAACAGGGTTCTGCCCTGGGTACCATCAAGGGTTATCTCTGTGCTATCTCGGCCTTCCTCAGGCTCCCTGATCAGCCCTCCCTTTTCAAGTCCCCTGTTGTTAACAGGTTCTTAAAAGGCATTACACACCTCTTTCCTCCTGTTCCATTTGTGATGCCTCAGTGGGACTTGAACTTGGTTCTTACCTTTTTAATGTGCGCTCCCTTTGAGCCTCTGCATAACTGTCCTCTTCGTCTTTTGACTCTAAAGACAGCCTTTCTGGTGGCCATCACCTCCGCTCGGCGGGTGAGTGAGCTCCAGGCTTTATCTTGCAAACCTCCCTTTCTGTCTGTTCATCCAGACAAGGTTGTTCTTCGGACGCGTCCGTCCTTCTTGCCAAAGGTGGTTACTGCCTTTCACATTGGGCAGACCATCACTTTGCCTACCTTCTTTCCGCCTCCGCATCCTTCCAGAGAGGAAGAGAGGCTCCACCGTCTGGACCCAAAACGTGCGCTCTCCTTCTATATCGACCGCACAAAACACTTCCGGGTGGATGACCAGCTCTTTGTTGGCTACGTGGGCGCCAAAAAAGGTCGGGCGGTGTACAAACGAACCATCTCCCGCTGGGTTACCTTGTGCATCAAGACCTGCTATTCTTTGGCTAAGAAGGAGCCTCCTGTTGGGCTTCGTGCCCATTCCACCAGGGCAACAGCTGCTACCACGGCCTTGGGCCGCGGTGTTCCGCTGCCCGTTATTTGTCAGGCAGCTACGTGGGCCTCGCTGCACACGTTTACAAAGCATTACTGCCTTGACAGTCAGGTCCGGAGGGACGGCTTCTTTGGCCGTTCTGTCCTCCAGGACTTCCTTGTCTGATCTTTGTTCGCAGACCCACCACCGGGGTTGGTATTGCTGGGGTATCTATTCTAAGGTAAGGAATCTGTCACTAACGTGTCTCTTTCAGATGCACAAGTTACTAACTTGTGTAACGATATATCTGTAAGAGACAGTAGTTAGTGACAGATTCCTACCGCCCCACCCATCCTCCCCGTTCTGCGAACTGATTTCTAGGGTTAAGGACATCCCTTTCAGGGCCCTAGTATTTTTCAGACACCTATGTCAGCTTCTTGCATGGCTCTGCGTTCCTGGCGCGGAAAGTCGTGTACAGAACTGACGTCAGCGCGCAGGGGCGGCGCCTAAGTACTGCCCGCGACGTCATCCCGGCGATCACGACGCCGACGACGGACGCGGAGCCGCACGACGCCGCCTACCGACGCGCAGGGGTACTGCTACGCAAAAACGTTCCGGATCCAGCCTGACGCCTGGGGATATTCTAAGGTAAGGAATCTGTCACTAACTACTGTCTCTTACAGATATATCGTTACACAAGTTAGTAACTTGTGCATTAAGTAGAATAAACAGCCATTTACACTCTTTGAGTCAAGGATTTCTGTACTACGAATTCTAGATGACCATCAATTTTTAGAGGAGGTGGTGGTGGTAGTGGTTGGGTTTGGGCATGACAAGGAACACTGGGTGAAAGGGCATGTCCTCTGGTAGTTGTAGTCTGACAGAGACTGGGTTAATTATTTGCTTAATAGTATAAGGCCCTCAATATCGTGGATGTAATGTACACGGTTCCTGAGTTTGTAATTATTCAAATACAAATAAACATGGAGTTCGAACAGCATTGTCCTCCCATGTTCTTCCTTTGACCCCTTCTGAATCTAACCCATCTAATTTACTGACATCTTTCATTCCTCCAAATGAAGAAGAACTAAAAAGACTTCTTCTATCATGTAAACCTGGATCACCATTTGACCCTTGCCCCCCATATAATAAAAGAAATAACAGAGGTATCGACCCTGTTTATGCAGAGGTGTTTAATTCCTCCCTCCAAACTGACTCAGTTCCTTTATTATATAAACAAGCAAGTGTCATCCCACTACTAAAGAAACCTTCAGCAGATAGTAAGATTCTATCTAATGTTAGACCTATATCTCTGTTCTGAGCAGCCACCAAATACTAGAATCTATAGTAAATAAAAAACTCTCAGAGTTTTTAGAATCTTATCACCTCCTGAACCCCTCTCAGTCAGGTTTTTGATCTCGACACAGCACCGAAACTGCGCTGCCAGAAGTCACTGAGTCACTACAAAAATGTCCCTAGACTGCTGACACAATGCCGCACTTATTCTGTTGGAGCTCTCTGCAGCGTTCAACACTGTCCCCCATGACATCCTTTTACAACGCCTGTCTGATTGTGGGGTCAGGGGTGCAGTATTGTTTGTCTGACCTCATTTATCTTTGAGAAAGAGCAAGCAATTAGGAAGAAACCTCACCTCTGCAAGCCAAACCTTTAAAATGTAGCATACCCCAAGGCTCTGCTCATAGCTCTTGTAGGAAAGTAGTATCTGCTTCTTATGGTTACCCCCACTTTTTGCATGATGTCTCACTGTTTTTGACTAGTCTGACTGGGATCCTGCTAATCAGGACCCCAGTCTATCTGCTTTCTCCCTTAAATTGTCATGTCATATGGTACACTCCATATTGGATACTGGGGTATCCTTATCAGTCCCTAGTATATGGTACACATGTACCCAGGGCATAGGTACCCCAGGTGCCTCCCATGGGCTGAAGCATGTATTATGCCACCCATGAGAGGCCATGCAAAATGGAACTCGAGGTCTGCTACTGCAGCCTGTGTAAGATGGTGCTTGCATCACCTACATTTGATATAGGTTCACTATATCTAATTGTCACTACACTTATTTATTTAAAGTTTTGTATAGCGCAAACATGACCCAAGTGGGTATCAGAGCGCTTTACATACGGTTGAGGAAGGCATAGGAAAACAGCTAGGGGAGAAAAATCAAGGTAACAGTGATACAATATACAACAGGAGCAAGAGGACATCATGGTGGACATAGGAAGCAGGCTGGATGAGAACGAAAAGTATGGCAATATACATCAAGAGCAAACAAAACAATATGGTAGGTGACAATGAGTCGCACAAAATGATATGTATTCAATAAGCTAGAGGCAAGAGGAGAAAAGCATCTAGTTCAGCGCATTGTTCATTAGTAGAGCTTTAACTTCCCTTTTGAAGGCAAGTGTAGAGGGAATCAGTCTTGTTTCCACTGGAAGGGAGTTCCATATTCTCGGGGCGATGCCTGAGAATGTACGATTGTAGGTTTTAAGCTTATTAAATTTCTTTGGCTTGAGCAGCAGTGTGCCAGTGCTCCTTGTGGACCTGGAGCCACCAGATAGTTCCAGCTTGTTTGTCAGGTAGAGTGGGGTGTTGAAGTGTAGTGCTCCATGGGTCATACAAGCGATCTTTAGTTGGATCCTTGCCTCAAAAGGAAGCCAATTGAGCGATTTCAGGTCCGGCGAAATGTGGTTGGACTTCTTAGAACCCGTGTTGAGTCTAGTAGCAGCATTTAGAGATGCTCTGATGGGGGCTAAACTTAAAACTTATGTCACCCCATAGCAGGCCTTAACAATCGTGAAGGCAAAAGACACACAATTAATGGACGGAATGCAGAACAAATCAAAACATTTGTCTCCAGTCAAGAGATCTGGGTTAAATCCATCAGTCTTTTGCTCACCATGCCACCCCAGTTTAGACCTGGCCATATGCAAATCAGTCTTGACCCTGTGCCTCATGGGAACAGTCCAGCCCAAACTGCCAAGCCAGGTCCTCCCTGGACCGGAAACAAGCATCCTAGGACCGGTTTCGGGGTTTCACCCCTCTTCAGCCAGGATAGCTTGAATCCAGTGGCACAGTGAGCCCGGGACCCACGTCTGGGCATACCCAGCGCACTTGGGGCGAGAAAGCAAAAGACACACAATTGATGGACGGAATGCAGAACAAATCAAAACATTCACCTCCAGTCAAGAGATCTGGGTTAAATCCATCATTCTTTTGCTCACCATGCCACCCCAGTTTAGACCTGGCCATATGCAAATCAGTCTTGACCCTGTGCCTCATGGGAACAGTCCAGCCCAGACTGCCAAGCCAGGTTCTCCCTGGACCGAAAACAAGCATCCTAGGACCGGTTTCGGGGTTTCACCCCTCTTCAGCCAGGATAGCTTGAATCCAGTGGCATAGTGAGCCCGGGACCCAAGTCTGGGCATACCCGGCGCACTTAGGGCGAGATTTGCATATGGCTGGGTCCAAACTGGAATGGCATGGTGAGCAAAAAAACGATGGATTTAGGCCCAGATCTCTGTACTGGGGTGAATGTATGACATTGTTCTGCATTCTGTCCATCAATTGTTGTTTTTGCATTTGTCACCCCGAGTGGGGCGGGTATGCCCAGACGTGGGTCCCGTGCTCTCCATGCCACTGGAGTCAAGCTATCCTGGCTGAAAGCCCGAAACCGGTCCTAGGATGCTTGTTTCCAGTCCAGGGAGGACCTGGCCTGGCAGTTCGGGCTGGACTGTTCCCATTGGGTGCAGGGTCAAGACTGATTTGCATATGGCTGGGTCCAAACTGGAATGGCATGGTGAGCAAAAAAACGATGGATTTAGGCCCAGATCTCTGTACTGGGGTGAATGTATGACATTGTTCTGCATTCTGTCCATCAATTGTTCTTTTTGCATTTGTCACCCCGAGTGGGACGGGTATGCCCAGACGTGGGTCCCGTGCTCTCCATGCCACTGGAGTCAAGCTATCCTGGCTGATGAGGGCTGAAAGCCCGAAACCGGTCTTAGGATGCTTGTTTCCAGTCCAGGGAGGACCTGGCCTGGCAGTTCGGGCTGGACTGTTCCCATTGGGAGCAGGGTCAAGACTGATTTGCATATGTCTGGGTCCAAACTGGAATGGCATGGTGAGCAAAAAACGATGGATTTAGGCCCAGATCTCTGTACTGGGGTGAATGTATGACATTGTTCTGCATTCTGTCCATCAATTGTTCTTTTTGCATTTGTCACCCGAGTGGGACGGGTATGCCCAGACGTGGGTCCTGTGCTCTCCATGCCACTGGAGTCAAGCTATCCTGGCTGATGAGGGCAGAAAGCCCGAAACCAGTCCTAGGATGCTTGTTTCCAGTCCAGGGAGGACCTGGCCTGGCAGTTCGGGCTGGACTGTTCCCATTGGGCACAGGGTCAAGACTGATTTGCATATGGCTGGGTCCAAACTGGAATGGCATGGTGAGCAAAAAAACGATGGATTTAGGCCCAGATCTCTGTACTGGGGTGAATGTATGACATTGTTCTGCATTCTGTCCATCAATTGTTCTTTTTGCATTTGTCACCCCGAGTGGGACGGGTATGCACAGATGTGGGTCCCGTGCTCTCCATGCCTTTGGAGTCAAGCTATCCTGGCTGATGAGGGCTGAAAGCCCGAAACCGGTACTAGGATGCTTGTTTCCAGTCCAGGGAGGACCTGGCCTGGCAGTTCGGGCTGGACTGTTCCCATTGGGCGCAGGGTCAAGACTGATTTGCATATGGCCGGTTCCAAATTGGAATAATGGTGAGCAAAAAAACGATTTATTTAGGCCCAGAACTCTGTACTGGGGTGAATGTATGACATTGTTCTGCATTCTGTCCATCAAGTGTTCTTTTTGCATTTGTCGCCCCGAGTGGGACGGGTATGCCCAGACGTGGGTCCCGTGCTCTCCATGCCACTGGAGTCAAGCTATCCTGGCTGATGAGGGCTGAAAGCCCGAAACCGGTCCTAGGATGCTTTTTACCAGTCCAGGGAGGACCTGGCCTGGCAGTTCGGGCTGGACTGTTCCCATTGGGTGCAGGGTCAAGACTGATTTGCATATGGCTGGGTCCAAACTGGAATGGCATGGTGAGCAAAAAAACGATGGATTTAGGCCCTGATCTCTCTACTGGGGTGAATGTATGACATTGTTCTGCATTCTGTCCATCAATTGTTCTTTTTGCATTTGTCACCCCGAGTGGGACGGGTATGCCCAGACGTGGGTCCCGTGCTCTCCATGCCACTGGAGTCAAGCTATCCTGGCTGATGAGGGCTGAAAGCCCGAAACCGGTCTTAGGATGCTTGTTTCCAGTCCAGGGAGGACCTGGCCTGGCAGTTCGGGCTGGACTGTTCCATTGGGAGCAGGGTCAAGACTGATTTGCATATGTCTGGGTCCAAACTGGAATGGCATGGTGAGCAAAAAAACGATGGATTTAGGCCCAGATCTCTGTACTGGGGTGAATGTATGACATTGTTCTGCATTCTGTCCATCAATAGTTCTTTTTGCATTTGTCACCCCGAGTGGGACGGGTATGCCCAGACGTGGGTCCTGTGCTCTCCATGCCACTGGAGTCAAGCTATCCTGGCTGATGAGGGCAGAAAGCCCGAAACCAGTCCTAGGATGCTTGTTTCCAGTCCAGGGAGGACCTGGCCTGGCAGTTCGGGCTGGACTGTTCCCATTGGGCGCAGAGTCAAGACTGATTTGCATATGGCTGGGTCCAAACTGGAATGGCATGGTGAGCAAAAAAACGATGGATTTAGGCCCAGATCTCTGTACTTGGGTGAATGTATGACATTGTTCTGCATTCTGTCCATCAATTGTTCTTTTTGCATTTCTCACCCCGAGTGGGACGGGTATGCCCAGACGTGGGTCCCGTGCTCTCCATGCCACTGGAGTCAAGCTATCCTGGCTGATGAGGGCTGAAAGCCCGAAACCGGTCCTAGGATGCTTGTTTCCAGTCCAGGGAGGACCTGGCCTGGCAGTTCGGGCTGGACTGTTCCCATTGGGTGCAGGGTCAAGACTGATTTGCATATGGCTGGGTCCAAACTGGAATAATGGTGAGCAAAAAAACAATGGATTTAGGCCCAGATCTCGGTACTGGGGTGACAGTATGACATTGTTCTGCATTCTGTCCATCAATTGTTCTTTTTGCATTTGTCACCCCGAGTGGGACAGGTATGCCCGGACGTGGGTCCCCTGCTCTCCATGCCACTGGAGTCAAGCTATCCTGGCTGATGAGGGCTGAAAGCCCAAAACCGGTCCTAGGATGCTTGTTTCCAGTTCAGGGAGGACCTGGCCTGGCTGTCCGGCTGGACTGTTCCCATTGGGCACAGGGTCAAGACTGATTTGCATATGGCTGGGTCCAAACTGGAATGGCACGGTGAGCAAAAAAACGATGGATTTAGGCCAAGATCTCTGTACTGGGGTGAATGTATGACATTGTTCTGCATTCTGTCCATCAATTGTTCTTTTTGCATTTGTCACCCCGAGTGGGACGGGTATGCCCAGACGTGGGTCCCGTGCTCTCCATGCCACTGGAGTCAAGCTATCCTGGCTGATGAGGGCTGAAAGCCCGAAACCGGTCCTAGGATGCTTGTTTCCAGTCCAGGGAGGACCTGGCCTGGCAGTTCGGGCTGGACTGTTCCCATTGGGTGCAGGGTCAAGACTGATTTGCATATGGCTGGGCCCAAACTGGAAGCATGGTGAGCAAAAAAACGATGGATTTAGGCCCAGATCCCTGTAATGGGGTGACAGTATGACATTGTTCTGCATTCTGTCCATCAATTGTTCTTTTTGCATTTGTCACCCCGAGTGGGACAGGTATGCCCGGACGTGGGTCCCCTGCTCTCCATGCCACTGGAGTCAAGCTATCCTGGCTGATGAGGGCTGAAAGCCCAAAACCGGTCCTAGGATGCTTGTTTCCAGTTCAGGGAGGACCTGGCCTGGCAGTCCGGCTGGACTGTTCCCATTGGGCACAGGGTCAATACTGATTTGCATATGGCTGGGTCCAAACTGGAATGGCACGGTGAGCAAAAAAACGATGGATTTAGGCCCAGATCTCTGTACTGGGGTGACAGTATGACATTGTTCTGCATTCTGTCCATCAATTGTTCTTTTTGCATTTGTCACCCCGAGTGGGACGGGTATGCCCAGACGTGGGTCCCGTGCTCTCCATGCCACTGGAGTCAAGCTATCCTGGCTGATGAGGGCTGAAAGCCCGAAACCGGTCCTAGGATGCTTGTTTCCAGTCCAGGGAGGACCTGGCCTGGCAGTTCGGGCTGGACTGTTCCCATTGGGTGCAGGGTCAAGACTGATTTGCATATGGCTGGGTCCAAACTGGAAGCATGGTGAGCAAAAAAACGATGGATTTAGGCCCAGATCTCTGTAATGGGGTGAATGTATGACATTGTTCTGCATTCTGTCCATCAATTGTTCTTTTTGCATTTGTCACCCCGAGTGGGATGGGTATGCCCAGACGTGGGTCCCGTGCTCTCCATGCCACTGGGGTCAAGCTATCCTGGCTGATGAGGGCTGAAAGCCCGAAACCGGTCCTAGGATGCTTGTTTCCAGTCCAGGGAGGACCTGGCCTGGCAGTTCGGGCAGGACTGTTCCCATTGGGCGCAGGGTCAATACTGATTTGCATATGGCTGGGTCCAAACTGGAATGGCATGGTGTGCAAAAAAACTATGGATTTAGGCCCAGATCTCTGTACTGGGGTGAATGTATGACATTGTTCTACATTCTGTCCATCAATTGTTCTTTTTGCATTTGTCAGCCCGAGTGGGACGGGTATGCCCAGACGTGGGTCCCGTGCTCTCCATGCCACTGGTGTCAAGCTATCCTGGCTTATGAGGGCTGAAAGCCCGAAACCGGTCCTAGGATGCTTGTTTCCAGTCCAGGGAGGACCTGGCCTGGCAGTTCGGGCTGGACTGTTCCCATTGGGCACAGGGTCAAGACTGATTTGCATATGGCTGGGTCCAAACTGGAATGGCATGGTGAGCAAAAACGATGGATTTAGGCCAAGATCTCTGTACTGGGGTGAATGTATGACATTGTTCTGCATTCTGTCCATCAATTGTTCTTTTTTGCATTTGTCACCCCAGGTGGGGAGGGTATGCACAGACGTGGGTCCCGTGCTCTCCATCCCACTGGAGTCAAGCTATTCTGGCTGATGAGGGCTGAAAGCCAGAAACCGGTACTAGGATGCTTGTTTCCAGTCCAGGGAGGACCTGGCCTGGCAGTTCGGGCTGGACTGTTCCCATTGGGTGCAGGGTCAAGACTGATTTGGATATGGCCGGGTCCAAACTGGAATAATGGTGAGCAAAAAACGATGGATTTACGCCCAGATCTCTGTACTGGGGTGAATGTATGACATTGTTCTGCATTCTGTCCATCAATTGTTCCTTTTGCATTTGTCGCCCGAGTGGGACGGGTATGCCCAGACGTGGGTCCCGTGCTCTCCATGCCACTGGAGTCAAGCTATCCTGGCTGATGAGGGCTGAAAGCCCGAAACCGGTCCTAGGATGCTTGTTTCCAGTCCAGGGAGGACCTGGCCTGGCAGTTCGGGCTGGACTGTTCCCATTGGGCACAGGGTCAAGACTGATTTGCATATGGCTGGGTCCAAACTGGAATGGCATGGTGAGCAAAAACGATGGATTTAGGCCAAGATCTCTGTACTGGGGTGAATGTATGACATTGTTCTGCATTCTGTCCATCAATTGTTCTTTTTGCATTTGTCACCCGAGTGGGACGGGTATGCTCAGACGTGGGTCCCGTGCTCTCCATGCCACTGGAGTCAAGTTATCCTGGCTGATGAGGGCTGAAAGCCCGAAACCGGTCCTAGGATGCTTGTTTCCAGTCCAGGGAGGACCTGGCCTGGCAGTTCGGGCTGGACTGTTCCCATTGGGCACAGGGTCAAGACTGATTTGCATATGGCTGGGTCCAAACTGGAATGGCACGGTGAGCAAAAAACGATGGATTTAGGCCAAGATCTCTGTACTGGGGTGAATGTATGACATTGTTCTGCATTCTGTCCATCAATTGTTCTTTTTGCATTTGTCACCCCGAGTGGGACGGGTATGCCCAGACGTGGGTCCCGTGCTCTCCATGCCACTGGAGTCAAGCTATCCTGGCTGATGAGGGCTGAAAGCCCGAAACCGGTCCTAGGATGCTTGTTTCCAGTCCAGGGAGGACCTGGCCTGGCAGTTCGGGCTGGACTGTTCCCATTGGGTGCAGGGTCAAGACTGATTTGCATATGGCTGGGTCCAAACTGGAAGCATGGTGAGCAAAAAACGATGGATTTAGGCCCAGATCTCTGTAATGGGGTGAATGTATGACATTGTTCTGCATTCTGTCCATCAATTGTTCTTTTTGCATTTGTCACCCCGAGTGGGACGGGTATGCCCAGACGTGGGCCCCGTGCTCTCCATGCCACTGGGGTCAAGCTATCCTGGCTGATGAGGGCTGAAAGCCCGAAACCGGTCCTAGGATGCTTGTTTCCAGTCCAGGGAGGACCTGGCCTGGCAGTTCGGGCAGGACTGTTCCCATTGGGCGCAGGGTCAATACTGATTTGCATATGGCTGGGTCCAAACTGGAATGGCATGGTGTGCAAAAAAACTATGGATTTAGGCCCAGATCTCTGTACTGGGGTGAATGTATGACATTGTTCTACATTCTGTCCATCAATTGTTCTTTTTGCATTTGTCAGCCCGAGTGGGACGGGTATGCCCAGACGTGGGTCCCGTGCTCTCCATGCCACTGGTGTCAAGCTATCCTGGCTGATGAGGGCTGAAAGCCCGAAACTGGTCCTAGGATGCTTGTTTCCAGTCCAGGGAGGACCTGGCCTGGCAGTTCGGGCTGGACTGTTCCCATTGGGCACAGGGTCAAGACTGATTTGCATATGGCTGGGTCCAAACTGGAATAATGGTGAGCAAAAACGATGGATTTACGCCCAGATCTCTGTACTGGGGTGAATGTATGACATTGTTCTGCATTCTGTCCATCAATTGTTCTTTTTTGCATTTGTCACCCCAGGTGGGGAGGGTATGCACAGACGTGGGTCCCGTGCTCTCCATCCCACTGGAGTCAAGCTATTCTGGCTGATGAGGGCTGAAAGCCAGAAACCGGTACTAGGATGCTTGTTTCCAGTCCAGGGAGGACCTGGCCTGGCAGTTCGGGCTGGACTGTTCCCATTGGGTGCAGGGTCAAGACTGATTTGGATATGGCCGGGTCCAAACTGGAATAATGGTGAGCAAAAAAACGATGGATTTACGCCCAGATCTCTGTACTGGGGTGAATGTATGACATTGTTCTGCATTCTGTCCATCAATTGTTCCTTTTGCATTTGTCGCCCCGAGTGGGACGGGTATGCCCAGACGTGGGTCCCGTGCTCTCCATGCCACTGGAGTCAAGCTATCCTGGCTGATGAGGGCTGAAAGCCCGAAACCGGTCCTAGGATGCTTGTTTCCAGTCCAGGGAGGACCTGGCCTGGCAGTTCGGGCTGGACTGTTCCCATTGGGCACAGGGTCAAGACTGTGCGTGCCGGGTTCTGCTTTCAACTTCCTGAGGACCCTGGAAATTAAGGGAATCGGTGGAAAAGCGTACGCAAAGACGTTGAACCATGCGATCGAAAATGCATTCCCTATAGATCCTTGTTGGGGATGCCAACTTACGAAGCTTTGGCATTTGGCGTTCTGCTTGGTAGCAAAGAGGTCCAAAGAAGGAGTGCCCCATTGGGAGAATATGCGGTTGATAGTCCGTTGATTCAGCTCCCATTCGTGACATGTTGTATGTTGCCTGCCTAGAGAATCGGCCAGTATGTTGTCTGAACCTGGAACATACTCCGCCCGAAGGGAGATGTTGTGGAGAAGTAGCCAGTTCCAAATTTTTGAGATTCGTGAGAGAGTGCCAATGAACGAGTACCTCCCTGTTTGTTCAGGTAGTGCATTGTGGTGGTATTGTCCGTTCGGACAAGCACTAGAGAACCTTTGATCCTGGGAAGGAATGCCAGGAGAGCCAGATACACAGCTCGCAGCTCGAGGAGGTTTATGTGAAGTTTCCGTTCGGAAGGAGACCACTTTCCGTTGATGCGGAGTTCCTGGAGGAAAGCTCCCCAACCTTCCAGGGACGCATCTGTTGTGATGATTTGTGGAGAAGCTTGAAGCAAGAAGGGCAGTCCTTGAGAGAGATTGCGAGGACAAGTCCACCACTGCAGCGCAGTGACTATCTGAGGGGTCACGTGAATGACGTCGTCGAAGGATCCCTGGGATTGAATCCATTGAGCTGACAGCGCTTCTTGGAGAGGGCGCATGTGGAGGCGACAGTAAGGAAGGAGAAGAATGCAGGACGACATCATGCCTAGAAGAGATTTGAAAAGGCGCACTGAGATGGACTTCTTGGCTTTTACCTTGTTTGCCAAATGAAGTAGTTTGATCTGTCGCTCTCGTGACGGGAAAGCTTTCTTCTGGGTTGTGTCGAGAGTAGCGCCCAGAAAAGTTATTCGACAAGAAGGTTGGAGGACAGACTTGTCCTGATTGAGAGTGAGTCCCAGGCGATCGAAAAGCTGTAGACAGGCGTTGGAAGACTTGGTTGCGCCGTCTAAAGAAGGTGCTTTGACGAGCCAGTCGTCGAGATAGGGAAAGACCTGATGGTGTTGTTTCCGGAGATATGCCGCCACTGGAGAAAGGCATTTGGTAAAAATGCGTGGAGCCGATTTGAGTCCGAAAGGCAGGACACGAAATTGGTAATGTTTGCCTGCCACGGTGAACCTGAGAAACTTTTTGTGATTTTTGTGGATGGGGATATGGAAGTAGGCATCTTGAAGATCTAAAGACACCATGAAGTCGTTTGCGTTGAGCAGTTGCAACACTTCTTGGATAGTGACCATGCGAAACGACTGTTTCTTTAAGAATTTGTTGAGAGCTCGTAAGTCTAGAAGTGGTCTCCATTTTTTCTCCTTTTTCGCACCAGGAAAAAACGGGAGTAAAAACCTTTTCCTCGTTGACGGAGAGGAACCTTCTCTATGGCTCCCTTCCGGAGCATGAGTGAAAGTTCCAGAAGTAAAGGGCGGAGATGTTTGTGAACCATAGGTCGAGGCGGGGTTTGGGGAGGAATTTGAGCGAACTCTAGCGAATGTCCGAACTGTA
Organism: Calotriton arnoldi; assembly: GCA_963921515.1. NCBI lineage: Eukaryota > Metazoa > Chordata > Amphibia > Caudata > Salamandridae > Calotriton > Calotriton arnoldi. Next base: position 47,259 of record CAWUFW010018122.1, on the reverse strand, counting down.
TTAGTTGAAGAACCCAATGGTCCGTTGTTATTTTTTGCCAATTGCATAAGAACTTGGAAATTTTTCCTCCTAACCTGGAAGGTGGAAAGGAAATGGAGGCCGGCGGGAGAGACAAGTCATTGTCGTCGAGCAGCGTCCTTCTGTCGTCCTCCCCTCCCTCGAAAGGAGGTTTTGGTGTAAGACGATTGCTGTTGGCGTTGTTGGTATTGCGGCCGATACTGCTGGTTGGAGGAGGAATAGGAGGAGCGATAGCGTTGGTAGTCTCCTCTGGAGGTAGATTGACCTCTGCCCCTTGAGCCACGAAAAGGAGGGTTTTTAAATTGAAGGGTACCCAGAGCCCTAGCCGTGTCGTTGTCCTTCTTTATACCTTGAAGAGCGTCGTCAATATGTGGTCCGAAAAGAAGCTGACCATCATAGGGCATGTCCAGGACTTTTGTCTGGACCTCTGGCCGGAAAGAAGTTGCCTTCAGCCAACCTTGGCGTCGTAGTACGGCAGCACCGGCCAGTTGGCGGAAGCCAGTGGAGGCGATATCCATCGCGCAATCTATAATTTCAGAGGCCGAACGTTCGCCTTCCAGCAAAATCTTCCTTGCCTCTTCCTTGGAACTATCTGGTAATGTCCCCAAGTAAGGAGCAATGTCCGCCCACATTTGCCTGTTATAGCGTCCTAACAACGCTAGGGAATTCGACGCACGAACTGTTAGTGCAGACATTGATGAAAAACGTTTTCCAATATTGTCAAGCCTCCTACCCTCCTTGTCTGGAGGAGCGGACAGTGGAGCAGAAGGGTTTTGATTTCCGCTGCGCAGCCTGAGTGATGACTGAATCAGGCTTGGGATGTCCGGTAAGGCAGGCCGGAGCGGTGTCCGGAGCTTTATATTTTTGTCCAGCCGAGGTAACACTGGGGAAGCGAAGATGGATTGTGCATTATTTTAACACCCTGATCCCAGATGTAGTCGATGATGGGCACCGATCTTACTGACTTTTTAAAAGGTTCCTTAAAATCATAGAGGAAACAATCCTGCTGGTAAGAAGGTATAGGAATCTGGAAACGGTGTGCCGCTCTCTCTAAAACACTATGAAAGCCCCCTATGTCCTCAGGAGGCGAATCAGCTTGAGTAGGCACCGGGGAAGCTGGACACGGGATAACGTAATCATCCCACTCATCATGAGTTGATTGTGAATCATGGAGTTCTCCCTCCTCCTGTTATCATCCTCCTCATCATCCGTGTCAGGTGGAGGTGGTATCGTTACAGGTACCGACTGTGGAGGCAGAAGCGAAAGCTGTGGTCCTTGTTGTGGAGAGACAACTGGGACAGGAGCCGTAGCAGATGTAGGGAACCTCTGCTTATAATCAGCAATGAGGAATTGGAGGTCAGAAACCAAAGCCGCTGGAAGACAAACCATAGGAGGTTGGGAAGGATGGCTGTCGTCAGGATAATACGTTTGGTTTTCTGGGTCTTGTTCTTCGTAGTCGGAACTGTCCTGGCATTTGACGTGAAGTTCAGAAGGACTCGTAGCAGCCCTGAACATGCTGTCGTCCGAGTCTTCCTCCTCATCCAAGAAGCGAGTTGGAAGCAATGTTTGAACTTTGCTTGGAGAAGTGAGAGCAGGTGTTAACGTGCGTTTAGATATTTTGAGGCGGACAGACTCACTTTCCACTTCAGACTGCGGTGTCGTCGACGAGCCCGTCGTCGTCGTTGGTGGAGCACCCACAGAAAGAGGTAACAGCATCGACGCTCCCGTCGACGGTGTTGTCTTCGTCTTCGTCGTCGACGGAGTCATCGTCGACGGTGCTGCCGTCGTCGTCGTCGACGGGGCTCTCGTCGACGGAGCCGTCGTCGACCGGGTCTCGTCGACGGAGCCGTCGTCGACGGAGCCGTCGTCGACGTCCTCGGTGAAGGTCTCGTCGTCGACGAGGTAGACGTCGACGCTGGTGTCGACGCGCTCACCGGCGATGAAAGTTTCGTCGTCGATGATTTCTTTATTTTTATCGTCGACGATATCGGTTTAGCCGCCATCGACGATGAAGTCGTCGTCGTCGATGCGGACAATGTTGACGCCAATGCAGTCGAGACAGTCGTCGTCGATGAAGTCACCACCACAGCCGTGGATGGGGTTTTTCTCGTCGACGAAGCCACCGTCGACGATGTGGTCGACGACGACGTGGAGGCAGGCCTCTTAAAGGTGTGTAACCCTTCCTGTGGAGAAACCTTTGCTGGCAAGGTCTTAGGGTGTCCCTCTGAAGACTTTTTGTGCGTCTTCTTTGGAGGGGGTTGCGACGAGGGTCCTGGAGAGGTAACCCTAGGTCTTTTGTGAGAGGACTTTGAAGATTTGTAAGAGTCCTCACTTTCCACAGAAGACAAAGCCTGGTCTTTGTCCTTAAGTCTCTGCAGCCAAGTTAAAAGGCGTCCCTCCCGGTCTCTGAGGGTTTTTGTAGAAAAGGTACGACATACCTTACAGTCTTTAGAGGAGTGATCCGGATAGAGGCAATACAGGCAATCTTTATGTTGGTCGCCAACATGCAGCCTCTTTTGCCACAGGAATCACAGGGCCTAAAAGGCCTTTCTTAGAAGACTCTGCCATGACAGAATGGTGAAGAAAAAATCACTGGAAATCCAGAAGCAAAGAAAGACCTGAGCAGAGCTCAGTGGAGACTCCCTTAGCACGACGTGCGGTAGAAAATCTGAGGGACTAGAGCTCCTTCCAGGAAGGTTCCACAGGGTGGCGATAGCTGATTGGTTCTCTTCTAGAGTTCGGTCCTTTTTACAAAAGGACATGGATATGTTACTAATGTAAGGCTCTTAGCCTATTACTCTATATGTCCAATGGGACATTGCTATAATTATGTACCGGGGACTCCCATCTCGGCGACGGGGAATGATTCAGGCATGTGAATCTATGAAAGATACCCTAATACTGGATAACAATGTCATACATTCACCCCAGTACAGAGATCTGGGCCTAAATCCATCGTTTTTTTGCTCACCATTATTCCAGTTTGGACCCGGCCATATCCAAATCAGTCTTGACCCTGCACCCAATGGGAACAGTCCAGCCCGAACTGCCAAGCCAGGTCCTCCCTGGACTGGAAACAAGCATCCTAGTACCGGTTTCGGGCTTTCAGCCCTCATCAGCCAGAATAGCTTGACTACAGTGGCATGGAGAGCACGGGACCCACGTCTGTGCATACCCTCCCCACCTGGGGTGACAAATGCAAAAAAGAACAATTGATGGACAGAATGCAGAACAATGTCATACATTCACTCCAGTACAGAGATCTTGGCCTAAATCCATCGTTTTTTTGCTCACCATGCCATTCCAGTTTGGACCCAGCCATATGCAAATCAGTCTTGAACCTGTGCCAAATGGGAACAGTCCAGCCCGAACTGCCAGGCCAGGTCCTCCCTGGACTGGAAACAAGCATCCTAGGACCGGTTTCGGGCTTTCAGCCCTCATCAGCCAGGATAGCTTGACTCCAGTGGCATGGAGAGCAGGGGACCCACGTCTGGGCATACCCGTCCCACTCGGGGTGACAAATGCAAAAAGAACAATTGATGGACAGAATGCAGAACAATGTCATACATTCACCCCAGTACAGAGATCTGGGCCTAAATCCATCGTTTTTGCTCACCATTATTCCAGTTTGGACCCAGCCATATGCAAATCAGTCTTGACCCTGTGCCCAATGGGAACAGTCCAGCCCGAACTGCAAGGCCAGGTCCTCCCTGGACTGGAAACAAGCATCCTAGGACCGGGTTTCGGGCTTTCAGCCCTCATCAGCCAGGATAGCTTGACACCAGTGGCATGGAGAGCACGGGACCCACGTCTGGGCATACCCGTCCCACTCGGGCTGACAAATGCAAAAAGAACAATTGATGGACAGAATGTAGAACAATGTCATACATTCACCCCAGTACAGAGATCTGGGCCTAAATCCATCGTTTTTGCTCACCATGCCATTCCAGTTTGGACCCAGCCATATGCAAATCAGTATTGACCCTGCACCCAATGGGAACAGTCCAGCCCGAACTGCCAGGCCAGGTCCTCCCTGGACTGGAAACAAGCATCCTAGGACCGGTTTCGGGCTTTCAGCCCTCATCAGCCAGGATAGCTTGACCCCAGTGGCATGGAGAGCACGGGACCCACGTCTGGGCATACCCGTCCCACTCGGGGTGACAAATGCAAAAAGAACAATTGATGGACAGAATGCAGAACAATGTCATACATTCACCCCATTACAGAGATCTGGGCCTAAATCCATCGTTTCTTTGCTCACCATGCTGTTCCAGTTTGGACCCAGCCATATGCAAATCAGTCTTGACCCTGCACCCAATGGGAACAGTCCAGCCCGAACTGCCAGGCCAGGTCCTCCCTGGACTGGAAACAAGCATCCTAGGACCGGTTTCGGGCTTTCAGCCCTCATCAGCCAGGATAGCTTGACTCCAGTGGCATGGAGAGCACGGGACCCACGTCTGGGCATACCCGTCCCACTCGGGGTGACAAATGCAAAAGAACAATTGATGGACAGAATGCAGAACAATGTCATACATTCACCCCAGTACAGAGATCTTGGCCTAAATCCATCGTTTTTTGCTCACCGTGCCATTCCAGTTTGGACCCAGCCATATGCAAATCAGTCTTGACCCTGTGCCCAATGGGAACAGTCCAGCCCGAACTGCCAGGCCAGGTCCTCCCTGGACTGGAAACAAGCATCCTAGGACCGGTTTTGGGCTTTCAGCCCTCATCAGCCAGGATAGCTTGACTCCAGTGGCATGGAGAGCAGGGGACCCACGTCCGGGCATACCCGTCCCACTCGGGGTGACAAATGCAAAAAGAACAATTGATGGACAGAATGCAGAACAATGTCATACAATCACCCCAGTACAGATATCTGGGCCTAAATCCATCGTTTTTTGCTCACCATGCCATTCCAGTTTGGGCCCAGCCATATGCAAATCAGTCTTGACCCTGCGCCCAATGGGAACAGTCCAGCCCGAACTGCCAGGCCAGGTCCTCCCTGGACTGGAAACAAGCATCCTAGGACCGGTTTCGGGCTTTCAGCCCTCATCAGCCAGGATAGCTTGACCCCAGTGGCATGGAGAGCACGGGACCCACGTCTGGGCATACCCGTCCCACTCGGGGTGACAAATGCAAAAGAACAATTGATGGACAGAATGCAGAACAATGTCATACATTCACCCCATTACAGAGATCTGGGCCTAAATCCATCGTTTTTTGCTCACCATGCTGTTCCAGTTTGGAGCCAGCCATATGCAAATCAGTCTTGACCCTGCACCCAATGGGAACAGTCCAGCCCGAACTGCCAGGCCAGGTCCTCCCTGGACTGGAAACAAGCATCCTAGGACCGGTTTCGGGCTTTCAGCCCTCATCAGCCAGGATAGCTTGACTCCAGTGGCATGGAGAGCACGGGACCCACGTCTGGGCATACCCGTCCCACTCGGGCGACAAATGCAAAAGGAACAATTGATGGACAGAATGCAGAACAATGTCATACATTCACCCCAGTACAGAGATCTGGGCCTAAATCCATCGTTTTTTGCTCACCATTATTCCAGTTTGGACCCGGCCATATGCAAATCAGTCTTGACCCTGCACCCAATGGGAACAGTCCAGCCCGAACTGCAAGGCCAGGTCCTCCCTGGACTGGAAACAAGCATCCTAGTACCGGTTTCGGGCTTTCAGCCCTCATCAGCCAGAATAGCTTGACTCCAGTGGCATGGAGAGCACGGGACCCACGTCTGTGCATACCCGCCCCACCTGGGGTGACAAATGCAAAAAAGAACAATTGATGGACAGAATGCAGAACAATGTCATACATTCACCCCAGTACAGAGATCTTGGCCTAAATCCATCGTTTTTTTGCTCACCATGCCATTCCTGTTTGGACCCAGCCATATGCAAATCAGTCTTGACCCTGTGCCCAATGGGAACAGTCCAGCCCGAACTGCCAGGCCAGGTCCTCCCTGGACTGGAAACAAGCATCCTAACACCGGTTTCGGGCTTTCAGCCCTCATCAGCCTGGATAGCTTGACTCCAGTGGCATGGAGAGCAGGGGACCCACGTCTGGGCATACCCGTCCCACTCGGGGTGACAAATGCAAAAAGAACAATTGATGGACAGAATGCAGAACAATGTCACACATTCACTCCAGTACAGAGATCTGGGCCTAAATCCATCGTTTTTTTGCTCACCATTATTCCAGTTTGGACCCAGCCATATGCAAATCAGTCTTGACCCTGCGCACAATGGGACCAGTCCAGCCCGTAATGCCAGGCCAGGTCCTCCCTGGACTGGAAACAAGCCTCCTAGGACCGGTTTCGGGCTTTCAGCCCTCATCAGCCAGGATAGCTTGACTCCAGTGGCATGGAGAGCACGGGACACTCGTCTGCGCATACCCGTCCCACTCGGGCTGACAAATGCAAAAAGAACAATTGATGGACAGAATGTAGAACAATGTCATACATTCACCCCAGTACAGAGATCTGGGCCTAAATCCATCGTTTTTGCTCACCATGCCATTCCAGTTTGGACCCAGCCATATGCAAATCAGTCTTGACCCTGCGCCCAATGGGAACAGTCCAGCCCGAGTGCCAGGCCAGGTCCTCCCTGGACTGGAAACAAGCATCCTAGGACCGGTTTTGGGCTTTCAGCCCTCATCAGCCAGGATAGCTTGACTCCAGTGGCATGGAGAGCACGGTACCCATGTCTGGGCATACCCGTCCCACTCGGGGTGACAAATGCAAAAAGAACAATTGATGGACAGAATGCAGAACAATGTCATACATTCACCCCAGTACAGAGATCTGGGCCTAAATCCATCGTTTTTTTGCTCACCATGCTGTTCCAGTTTGGACCCAGCCATATGCAAATCAGTCTTGACCCTGCACCCAATGGGAACAGTCCAGCCCAAACTGCCAGGCCAGGTCCTCCCTGGACTGGAAACAAGCATCCTAGGACCGGTTTCGGGCTTTCAGCCCTCCTCAGTCAGGATAGCTTGACTCCAGTGGCATGGAGAGCACGGGACCCACGTCTGGGCATACCTGTCCCACTCGGGGTGAGAAATGCAAAAAGAACAATTGATGGACAGAATGCAGAACAATGTCATACATTCACCCAAGTACAGAGATCTGGGCCTAAATCCATCGTTTTTTTGCTCACCATGCCATTCCAGTTTGGACCCAGCCATATGCAAATCAGTCTTGACTCTGCGCCCAATGGGAACAGTCCAGCCCGAACTGCCAGGCCAGGTCCTCCCTGGACTGGAAACAAGCATCCTAGGACTGGTTTCGGGCTTTCTGCCCTCATCAGCCAGGATAGCTTGACTCCAGTGGCATGGAGAGCACAGGACCCACGTCTGGGCATACCCGTCCCACTCGGGGTGACAAATGCAAAAAGAACAATTGATGGACAGAATGCAGAACAATGTCATACATTCACCCCAGTACAGAGATCTGGGCCTAAATCCATAGTTTTTTTGCTCACCATGCCATTCCAGTTTGGACCCAGACATATGCAAATCAGTCTTGACCCTGCTCCCAATGGGAACAGTCCAGCCCGAACTGCCAGGCCAGGTCCTCCCTGGACTGGAAACAAGCATCCTAAGACCAGTTTCGGGCTTTCAGCCCTCATCAGCCAGGATAGCTTGACTCCAGTGGCATGGAGAGCACGGGACCCACGTCTGGGCATACCCGTCCCACTCGGGGTGACAAATGCAAAAAGAACAATTGATGGACAGAATGCAGAACAATGTCATACATTCACCCCAGTACAGAGTTCTGGGCCTAAATCCATCGTTTTTTTGCTCACCATTATTCCAGTTTGGACCCGGCCATATGCAAATCAGTCTTGACCCTGCGCCCAATGGGAACAGTCCAGCCCGAACTGCCAGGCCAGGTCCTCCCTGGACTGGAAACAAGCATCCTAGTACCGGTTTTGGGCTTTCAGCCCTCATCAGCCAGAATAGCTTGACTCCAAAGGCATGGAGAGCACGGGACCCACGTCTGTGCATACCCGTCCCACCCGGGGTGACAAATGCAAAAAAGAACAATTGATGGACAGAATGAAGAACAATGTCATACATTCACCCCAGTACAGAGATATGGGCCTAAATCCATCGTTTTTTTGCTCACCATGCCATTCCAGTTTGGACCCAGCCATATGCAAATCAGTCTTGACCCTGTGCCCAATGGGAACAGTCCAGCCCGAACTGCCAGGCCAGGTCCTCCCTGGACTGGAAACAAGCATCCTAGGACCGGTTTCGGGCTTTCAGCCCTCATCAGCCAGGATAGCTTGACTCCAGTGGCATGGAGAGCACGGGACCCACGTCTGGGCATACCCGTCCCACTCGGGCGACAAATGCAAAAGGAACAATTGATGGACAGAATGCAGAACAATGTCATACATTCACCCCAGTACAGAGATCTGGGCGTAAATCCATCGTTTTTTGCTCACCATTATTCCAGTTTGGACCCGGCCATATCCAAATCAGTCTTGACCCTGCACCCAATGGGAACAGTCCAGCCCGAACTGCCAGGCCAGGTCCTCCCTGGACTGGAAACAAGCATCCTAGTACCGGTTTCTGGCTTTCAGCCCTCATCAGCCAGAATAGCTTGACTCCAGTGGGATGGAGAGCACGGGACCCACGTCTGTGCATACCCTCCCCACCTGGGGTGACAAATGCAAAAAAAAGAACAATTGATGGACAGAATGCAGAACAATGTCATACATTCACCCCAGTACAGAGATCTGGGCGTAAATCCATCGTTTTTTGCTCACCATTATTCCAGTTTGGACCCAGCCATATGCAAATCAGTCTTGACCCTGTGCCCAATGGGAACAGTCCAGCCCGAACTGCCAGGCCAGGTCCTCCCTGGACTGGAAACAAGCATCCTAGGACCAGTTTCGGGCTTTCAGCCCTCATCAGCCAGGATAGCTTGACACCAGTGGCATGGAGAGCACGGGACCCACGTCTGGGCATACCCGTCCCACTCGGGCTGACAAATGCAAAAAGAACAATTGATGGACAGAATGTAGAACAATGTCATACATTCACCCCAGTACAGAGATCTGGGCCTAAATCCATAGTTTTTTGCACACCATGCCATTCCAGTTTGGACCCAGCCATATGCAAATCAGTATTGACCCTGCGCCCAATGGGAACAGTCCTGCCCGAACTGCCAGGCCAGGTCCTCCCTGGACTGGAAACAAGCATCCTAGGACCGGTTTCGGGCTTTCAGCCCTCATCAGCCAGGATAGCTTGACCCCAGTGGCATGGAGAGCACGGGGCCCACGTCTGGGCATACCCGTCCCACTCGGGTGACAAATGCAAAAAGAACAATTGATGGACAGAATGCAGAACAATGTCATACATTCACCCCATTACAGAGATCTGGGCCTAAATCCATCGTTTTTTGAAAGCTCCTGCGTGGCCACGCCAGCATTGGTTCACGGAGCTTCACCTTCTCTCTCTGGAGCCGCCAATCCCTTTGAAACAATTTCCCTCTCTCCTAACAATGAACAGGGAACAAGTCCAACATCCGGATCCAGCATCTCTCAGGTTATCGGCTTGGCTCCTGAGTTCAGAGAGTTCCATCACCTAGACATTCCTCCGGACTGCAGGGCAGTTCTAGCTCGGGCTCGAGCCGAAAGTACTAACAAAACATATTCCCTAAAATGGAAGAGATTCTGTATTTGGTGTGTCGGCAAACATACACCCTTTTTCGTCTTCTCCACAACAAATACTGCCTTACCTTCTCCATCTGGCAACTTCAGGTCTTGTTCATGCCTCCATTAAAGTGCACCTCGCAGCAATATCCCGTTTCAGGAGATCTTCAACAGGTCCTTCTCTCTGGTCTGATAGACTGATTAAGCAATTTCTCAAAGGCCTATTCAGGACTTTTCCTCCCGTAAAACCTCTGCCTCCCACTTGGCATCTCAACACTGTTCTTGCTCAGATCATGAAACACCCCTTCGAGCCAATACACAGAACTGATCTTAAATACCTTTCTTGGAAGACGGCACTCCTTCTAGCCCTTACCTCAACAAGGCGAGTAAGTGAGCTTCAGGCGTTTTCAATTCAAGACCCTTTCCTGCAATTCAAACACGACAGGGTTATATTACGAACTAATCCTAAATTTGTGCCCAAAGTCCCCTCGGACTTTCATCTCAATGAACCCATAATCTTACGTTCCTTTCTTCCCAATCCTCAAACGCCGGCAGAAAAAGCTCTACACTCTCTAGACCTTAAGCGCTGCCTTAAATTCTACCTTGACAGGACGAAATCGTTCCGCAAATCTAACCAACTCTTTGTGGCTTACAGTCGACCTAGGAAAGGTCTTCCGCTTACTAAACAAAGTATCTCTCGATGGATCTCTGGAGCCATTACTTTCTGTCACCAGCAAGCGGGTCAACCCTTGCGGTCCAAGGTTCGAGCTCATTCCACGAGAGCAGTTTCTACCTGTATGGCACTCTTTGCAGGTGTGCCTATCACAGACATTTGCAGAGCGGCGACATGGAAGACGCCACATACATTTACCAAGCACTACTGCTTGGATACAGAACTCATGAAGGATGCTGCAGTGGGACAAGCAGTGTTACGCCATCTATTCCAATAGAGGTGAGCCTTCTTTTCATCCCACCATCCTTGTTTTTATACGCACATTTCTTTATTGTGTTCTTTCATGGTCTTCTTTGATTACAGTTTGGTACGATATATATATTTCACATTGATATGTTATTATCTGGTGACTTCATCTGTAATGTACCATCCGAAATGTGCTTATCATTGCTTGCTATTCTGATTCAGGCATGTGAATCTATGAAAGATACCCTAATACTGGATAAGAAATGCGTTACTTACCTGTAACTGCAGTTATCCAGTATTGGTATCTTTCATAGATTCACATGCAACTCACCCACCTCCCCTGGAAGGGCTCACCTTGTTCTCTCAGTAATACACCTACTTAGCACTGTGCTTACGAAAATCTGAGGGACTAGAGCTCCTTCCAGGAAGGTTCCACAGGGTGGCGATAGCTGATTGGTTCTCTTCTAGAGTTTGGTCCTTTTTTACAAAAGGACATGGATATGTTACTAATGTAAGGCTCTTAGCCTATTACTCTATATGTCCAATGGGACATTGCTATAATTATGTACCGGGGACTCCCATCTCGGCGACGGGGAATGATTCAGGCATGTGAATCTATGAAAGATACCAATACTGGATAACTGCAGTTACAGGTAAGTAACGCATTTCTTCTGCATTCTGTCCATCAATTGTTCCTTTTGCATTTGTCGCCCCGAGTGGGACGGGTACGCCCAGACGTGGGTCCCGTGCTCTCCATGCCACTGGAGTCAAGCTATCCTGGCTGATGAGGGCTGAAAGCCCGAAACCGGTCCTAGGATGCTTGTTTCCAGTCCAGGGAGGACCTGGCCTGGCAGTTCGGGCTGGACTGTTCCCATTGGGCGCAGGGTCAAGACTGATTTGCATATGGCTGGGTCCAAACTGGAATAATGGTGAGCAAAAAAACAATGGATTTAGGCCCAGATCTCGGTACTGGGGTGACAGTATGACATTGTTCTGCATTCTGTCCATCAATTGTTCTTTTTGCATTTGTCAACCCGAGTGGGACGGGTATGCCCAGACGTGGGTCCCGTGCTCTCCATGCCACTGGAGTCAAGCTAACCTGGCTGATGAGGCCTGAAAGCCCGAAACCGGTCCTAGGATGCTTGTTTCCAGGCCAGGGAGGACCTGGCCTGGCAGTTCGGGCTGGACTGTTCCCATTGGGCGCAGGGTCAAGACTGATTTGCATATGGCTGGGTCCAAACTGGAATGGCATGGTGAGCAAAAAAACGATGGATTTAGGCCCAGATATCTGTACTGGGGTGAATGTTTGACATTGTTCTGCATTCTGTCCATCAATTGTTCTTTTTGCATTTGTCACCCCGAGTGGGACGGGTATGCCCAGACGTGGGTCCCGTGCTCTCCATGCCACTGGAGTTAAGCTATCCTGGCTGATGAGGGCTGAAAGCCCGAAACCGGTCCTAGGATGCTTGTTTCCAGTCCAGGGAGGACCTGGCCTGGCAGTTCGGGCTGGACTGTTCCCATTGGGTGCAGGGTCAAGACTGATTTGCATATGGCTGGGTCCAAACTGGAACAGCATGGTGAGCAAAAAACGATGGATTTAGGCCCAGATCTCTGTAATGGGGTGAATGTATGACATTGTTCTGCATTCTGTCCATCAATTGTTCTTTTGCATTTGTCACCCCGAGTGGGACGGGTATGCCCAGACGTGGGTCCCGTGCTCTCCATGCCACTGGGGTCAAGCTATCCTGGCTGATGAGGGCTGAAAGCCCGAAACCGGTCCTAGGATGCTTGTTTCCAGTCCAGGGAGGACCTGGCCTGGCAGTTCGGGCTGGACTGTTCCCATTGGGCGCAGGGTCAATACTGATTTGCATATGGCTGGGTCCAAACTGGAATGGCATGGTGAGCAAAAAAACGATGGATTTAGGCCCAGATCTCTGTACTGGGGTGAATGTATGACATTGTTCTACATTCTGTCCATCAATTGTTCTTTTGCATTTGTCAGCCCGAGTGGGACGGGTATGCCCAGACGTGGGTCCCGTGCTCTCCATGCCACTGGTGTCAAGCTATCCTGGCTGATGAGGGCTGAAAGCCCGAAACCGGTCCTAGGATGCTTGTTTCCAGTCCAGGGAGGACCTGGCCTGGCAGTTCGGGCTGGACTGTTCCCATTGGGCACAGGGTCAAGACTGATTTGCATATGGCTGGGTCCAAACTGGAATAATGATGAGCAAAAAACGATGGATTTAGGCCCAGATCTCTGTACTGGGGTGAATGTACGACATTGTTCTGCATTCTGTCCATCAATTGTTCTTTTTGCATTTGTCACCCCGAGTGGGACGGGTATGCCCAGACGTGGGTCCCCTGCTCTCCGTGCCACTGGAGTCAAGCTATCCTGGCTGATGAGGGCTGAAAGCCCGAAACCGGTCCTAGGATGCTTGTTTCTGATGGATACTTCTGCCTGTGGATTCCTCACCTTTTGAATACCCCTTGCGCCAGCAATTCCGCAGAAAATCTTTCCCAGCTCTCCCACGACGACGAGGACGTCACAATAGCACGGCTCCGCTCGCGACTCCGTAAGACGTCATCGGAGCCATAAGAAGACCTCGTCGGCATGCTGACGTCAGTTCCCTTTTTTCCGCACCGTCGACGCGTAACGGTTTTTTCCAGGGACTCTCCATTTTACTACTTTGTTTCATCTTATTGTTGGAAATGGCTACTTCTAGGAAGTCCGGGTTTAAGCCTTGCAGGGAGTGCGGAGGGCATATGTCGATTACGGATCCGCATGAAGACTGTCTATGGTGTCTTTCTTCTGACCATGACGTCGAAGAGTGTCGTTCCTGCAGGAAAATGAACCCTAAGGCCCTTAAAGAGCATGAGGCTAAACATTTTATGGCCAGAGCCAAGAAGGAGAAGAGAGGTCGTAAGCGGGGGAAGTCTTCTTCATCACACACTTCAAGATCTAAGAAGCATAAGAAGTCGAAGAAATCCCGGCGCCATTCGTCGAAGTCTAGGGCTTCGAGGCCGACTTCTCCTCCTGAGCACTTTGGAGGAAGGACTTTGTCTCCCCGTCTCCTTCGCCGAGAGCGGAGTCTGAACTTTCCCCGGCTCCGATGTCGCCGGCATCGAAGGGCTCTTCGGCGTCGGGAGGTTCGCCGGCGCCTCAGGAGGTGTCTCCGATTCCTGTGGGGTCACCTGAGCGGGCGCCGTCTCCACCGGCTCCGCTGGATCCAGCTCGACCTCAGGAGGTCCCCGGGCGAGAAGGTACGGATCATTATCCTGCTTTTCCCTTACCGGGCGCTGACCCTTCGCAGTTCTTGAACGCGATGTATGGGATGTTTTCAAGGTCCAGTATCCCGTTGGGTGTACCGTCAGGTCCTTTGGCCTACAATTTGGGTGTTCCACACCAGTATGCTCAGGCACCCTTTGTACCCTTTATGCCATCGGCTCCGGCGTGGCATTTCCCGGCGCCGAGGTCGTCGACTCCGGCACCTCGAGCTCCGTCGGATGTGGGGTCGGCGTCGTCTCGGATTCGTGCGACGCCGAAGGATATTCCGGAGGGGCCTTCTGTTCCATTGCCATCGTCACCGGCGCCGCGCACGGCGCCGCGTGACGGCGCCGTCGACTCCGTTTTAGGCTCCACTGACGCCCGGCACTGAAGACAAAGCTGCGCTCCAGGAGGGATGCACAGAGGCTGCTGGAGGAGGAGGAGTATATGCAAGAGCAAGAGCAAGAGGAAGGAGAGATTTTGGACTCTCTCGATGACTTTGAGGGCCTGCAGGAGGCCAGTGGGTTAGATACATCTCCAGAATACGATCTTTCTTCACCAAAGGCTGGCCTTCCTCTAGAAAATTTGCCTTATCATGTGGTCGTGAGGAAGGCGGCTGATTTGCTGGGTCTTCAGTTACCATCATCTGAGTTGAAGGCCAACATTTTAACTGAGGTCCTCAATACCTCTTCGGTGGTCTCGGAGCCACTGTTACCCTTCATTGATGCCTTGGCTGAGCCAATTTTGGAGGTGTGGCAGAAGCCTTTGTCCGCTCCTGCTGTCTCTAGAACAATTGCACGGAGATATAGGCCAGCTCCTGGGGATCCTGCCTTTCTGTCTTCTCATCCGACTTCCGAGAGTTTGGTGGTACAGGCTTCTTGTTCGAAGCAATCTTCGAGTGCTTTCCCTACTACTCCGGGTGATAGAGACTCGAAAAAGATGGAGCAAGCAGCCAAAAAGGTATTTTCGTCTGCAAGCATGGTGCTGAAGTCGACTAATGCTACGTGTCTTCTGGGAAGATACGTCCATGCTTTGATGGATTCGGTGAAACAGCTGGCTCCTAAGCTCCCGGAGGATGATAGGGCAAGCTTTATGGAGGTGCTCTCTGACTCGCAAGCAGCTGCTCGCCAGGTGATCCAGTCTGGGATGGACACGGCTCATTCTGTTGCGCGGGTGATGGGCTCTTCTGTGGCAACAAGAAGGCAGGCCTGGTTGAGGTCTTCTGGTTTTTCCCCGGATGTCCAGGCGACTCTGTTGGACTTACCTTTTGATGGCACAAGACTGTTTGGATCAAAGGCTGACTCTGCTTTACAGCGGTTTAAAGTCAGTAGGGCCACTGCTAGATCTCTGGGCCTTCAAACACAGCCCAGGGGTTTTGGTTACAAACGCCTTCGTGGATTTGGAAGGGGTTCTTCCTTTCGTGGCCGTCAACAGTATCAACAGGGTCAGCAGCAGCAGCAGAACCCTTTATACAAGTCCTACAGGGGTAGGAACAGAAGCCGTGCCAGGGAGCCTCACGGCAGCAGTCCTCTTCCTCCTCCTCCTCTCCTCCCCTCACCGTTGGGAAGCAGCTCTAGATCCCCCATCTTAGAGCATGTTGGTCCTGTTGGGGGTCGGGTGTCCCAATTTCTACAGGATTGGAAACTGATTACAACGGATCGTTGGGTTTTGAATCTTGTGGAATATGGGTACGCCCTTCCTTTCCTAGAGTATCCACCTCCTTACCCTCCTCGCCAAGGTGGTTGTTCAGAAGACCACTTGTTGCTTTTGCAACAGGAGGTTCTTGTCTTGCTACAGAAAGGTGCGATAGAGGTGGTTCCAGAGCAGGAAAGGGGTCAGGGGTGCTACTCCCGGTATTTCCTGATTCCCAAGAAGGACGGACGTTTGAGGCCGATTCTGGACCTCAGGATTTTGAATTTTTACCTCAGGCAGGAGAAATTCAAGATGTTGACTCTGGCTCAGGTTCTTCTTGCGCTGCAACAGGAAGACTGGATGGTGTCCATCGATCTCCAGGATGCGTACTTTCATCTTCCCATCCTGAAGTCGCATCGGAAGTATCTGCGTTTCACGGTAGGGTCGCAACATTACCAGTTTGCGGTTCTGCCGTTTGGTCTGACTTCCGCACCGCGAGTCTTTACAAAGGTGATGGCGGTGGTAGCGGCTCATCTCAGAAGATCAGGGGTTCCTGTCTACCCCTACCTGGACGATTGGTTGTTGAAAGCCAAATCTCCGGAGATGGTGTTGCGTCACTTGCAGGTGACAACACGGCTGTTGTTCAACTTGGGTTTTCGATCAACGTGCCCAAATCTCACCTGGTGCCTTCTCAGCGCAGCCTGTTCATAGGGGCAATACTGGACACTACTGTTTGTCGAGCATTCCCGCCTCCACAGAGGATTCTCGACATTCAGGAAATGATTCCTTTGTTTTACAACGGGCGGTTGTTCCGGTCCTGAAGGTCCTACGCCTGCTCGGTCTGTTTGCTTCCTGCATACTGTTGGTCAGTCATGCACGCTGGCACATGAGGGCACTCCAGTGGTGCCTCCGCAAGCAGTGGTTTCAGCACAACGGGGATCTCGGGGAGAAGGTCAGAATCTCCAGAGACGCTGCGGCGGAGCTGTCTTGGTGGGGTGTGCAGGGCAACCTGTCTCAAGGGAAGCCCTTTCAACTTCCTCCACCGATGGCCACAGTAATCACGGACGCCTCCACTCTAGGGTGGGGTGCTCATCTGGGGATCTGGAGATCAAAGGTCTTTGGTCTCCAGAGGAAAGGTTGTTTCACATCAACCTTCTAGAATTGCGGGCGATACGTTTGGCACTAAAGGCTTTCCTTCCTTCCCTTCGCGGTCGGTCAGTCCAGGTCCTGACGGACAACACGACCGCGATGTGGTATATCAACAAACAGGGAGGTGTAGGGTCATTTCGTCTCTGTCGAGAGGCTCTGCGACTCTGGTCCTGGGCTCAGGGCCAGCAGATTTGTGTTTTTGCAAATCATCTAGCCGGAGTGCTAAATGTTCGTGTGGACAGTCTCAGTCGGCATTACTCGGCCGATCACGAGTGGCGGCTTCATCCAGAGGTGGTCCATCACGTCTTCCAGATGTGGGGTCTCCTCGGTTGGACCTATTTGCCACTCACGAGAACGCGCACTGCCCGTTGTTCTGCAGTCTCCAGTTTCCGATGCAGGGAGCTTTGGGGACGCCTTTCAGTTGAGTTGGAGCTCTCAGCTCCTTTATGCGTTTCCTCCCATACCCTTGATTCCTCGGGTTCTGAGGAAGATTTGCCAAGACCGGGCCCAAGTCATCTTGATCGCTCCGGATTGGCCGAGAAGGGTGTGGTACACGGATCTTCTTCACCTCTCTTCGCACCCTCCGCTCCGTCTCCCTCTCAGGGCAGACCTCCTCTCGCAGTCGCAGGGGCAGGTTCTTCACCCCCACCTCCAGAGCTTGCACCTTCATGCCTGGAGATTGAACGGGGCAACCTGAGTTCGTTCTCTCTCCCACCTGATGTGGTGGATGTTATTTTATCGTCCAGATGACACTCCACCAAGTCCATTTACTCTTCCCGTTGGTCTAAATTTGTTAAATGGTGTGGAGAGAGATCTATTGACCCTTTGAAGGCTCGTTTATCTCATGTTTTGAGTTTTTCACTTTCCTTAGCGCAGCAGGGTTTTGCTGTAGCTACTGTAAAAGGTTACTTATCGGCTTTATCGGCCTTTATTTGTTTGCCGGATCAGCCGTCTTTGTTCAAATCTCCGGTTGTGATGAGATTTATTAAAGGACTTACAAACATGTTTCCTCCCACTCCTTTCATCATGCCTCAGTGGGATTTGAATCTGGTACTCACTTTTCTTATGGGTTCTCCATTTGAGCCCCTTCATAGTTGCCCTTTGCGGCTTCTTACTTTTAAAACGGTTTTCTTAATTGCCATTACCTCGGCTAGGAGGGTAAGCGAGTTGCAGGCTCTTAGCTCTAAGCCTCCTTTTCTGACCATTCATGTAGATAAGTTGGTTCTGAGGACCAGGGCTGCTTTCCTTCCCAAAGTGGTTACCCCTTTTCATTTGGGGCAGTCCATTACCCTTCCTGCCTTTTATCCTCCCCCTCACCCTTCCAAGGAGGAGGAGAGACTTCACCGCTTGGACCCAAAGAGAGCGGTCAGTTTTTATCTGGACAGGACCAGAGAATTGAGACTTGATGACCAACTCTTCGTGGGTTATGTTGGCCGGATGAAGGGTAAAGCTGTGCTCAAGCGGACTCTGTCAAGATGGATTATCCTCTGCATAAAGATCTGCTACGCCCTGGCCAACAAGGAAGCTCCTGAAGGTATCAGAGCTCATTCTACTAGAGCAAAGTCTACTACATCTGCTTTGGCTAGAGGTGTACCAGTGCATGAAATTTGTAAGGCAGCAACTTGGGCCTCCCTCCATACCTTTGCAAAGCATTATTGCCTAGACTCTGAGGTTAGGAGGGATGGCCATTTTGCTCGTTCTGTTTTGCAAGATTTTTGGTTTAGTCAGGTGGACACCCTCCTCCTGGAGAGGTACGGCTTGGGGATTCTATTCAAAAGGTGAGGAATCCACAGGCAGAAGTATCCATCAGAAGAACAAGTTACTTACCTTCGGTAACGCTTTTTCTGGTGGATACAATATCTGCCTGTGGATTCCTCACTGACCCACCCGCCTCCCCGTTGTCCACCTGTTTCTACCAAAATATGTTGAATTTAATAAGTCATGATCATGTTGAAGTTTTGATAGTGAGAAATGCTATTTCACTATGTCTTTATTGATTATGTAATTGTGAATTTATATATGTGTATATACTTGGAATGCCATGTTTGCATTTGAAAATGTGTCGGTCCGCCCGTTTGCCTCGGTGGCACGGAAAAAATGGGTGGAACTGACGTCAGCACGCCGACGAGGTCTTCTTATGGCTCCGATGACGTGTTACGGAGTCGCGAGCGGAGCCGTGCTATTGTGACGTCCTCGTCGTCGTGGGAGAGCTGGGAAAGATTTTCCGCGGAATTGCTGGCGCAAGGGGTATTCAAAAGGTGAGGAATCCACAGGCAGATATTGTATCCACCAGAAAAAGCGTTACCGAAGGTAAGTAACTTGTTCTTCCAGTCCAGGGAGGACCTGGCCTGGCAGTTCGGGCTGGACTGTTCCCATTGGGCACAGGGTCAAGACTGATTTGCATATGGCTGGGTCCAAACTGGAATGGCATGGTGAGCAAAAAACGATGGATTTAGGCCAAGATCTCTGTACTGGGGTGAATGTATGACATTGTTCTGCATTCTGTCCATCAATTGTTCTTTTTGCATTTGTCACCCCAGGTGGGGAGGGTATGCACAGACGTGGGTCCCGTGCTCTCCATGCCACTGGAGTCAAGCTATTCTGGCTGATGAGGGCTGAAAGCCCGAAACCGGTACTAGGATGCTTGTTTCCAGTCCAGGGAGGACCTGGCCTGGCAGTTCGGGCTGGACTGTTCCCATTGGGTGCAGGGTCAAGACTGATTTGGATATGGCCGGGTCCAAACTGGAATAATGGTGAGCAAAAAACGATGGATTTAGGCCCAGATCTCTGTACTGGGGTGAATGTATGACATTGTTCTGCATTCTGTCCATCAATTGTTCCTTTTGCATTTGTCGCCCCGAGTGGGACAGGTATGCCCAGACGTGGGTCCCGTGCTCTCCATGCCACTGGAGTCAAGCTATCCTGGCTGATGAGGGCTGAAAGCCCGAAACCGGTCCTAGGATGCTTGTTTCCAGTCCAGGGAGGACCTGGCCTGGCAGTTCGGGCTGGACTGTTCCCATTGGGCACAGGGTCAAGACTGATTTGCATATGGCTGGGTCCAAACTGGAATGGCATGGTGAGCAAAAAAACGATGGATTTAGGCCAAGATCTCTGTACTGGGGTGAATGTATGACATTGTTCTGCATTCTGTCCATCAATTGTTCTTTTTTGCATTTGTCACCCCGAGTGGGACGGGTATGCTCAGACGTGGGTCCCGTGCTCTCCATGCCTTTGGAGTCAAGCTATACTGGCTGATGAGGGCTGAAAGCCCGAAACCGGTACTAGGATGCTTGTTTCCAGTCCAGGGAGGACCTGGCCTGGCAGTTCGGGCTGGACTGTTCCCATTGGGCGCAGGGTCAAGACTGATTTGCATATGGCCGGGTCCAAACTGGAATAATGGTGAGCAAAAACGATGGATTTAGGCCCAGATCTCTGTACTGGGGTGAATGTATGACATTGTTCTGCATTCTGTCCATCAATTGTTCTTTTTGCATTTGTCACCCCGAGTGGGACGGGTATGCCCAGACGTGGGTCCCCTGCTCTCCATGCCACTGGAGTCAAGCTATCCTGGCTGATGAGGGCTGAAAGCCCGAAACCGGTCCTAGGATGCTTGTTTCCAGTCCAGGGAGGACCTGGCCTGGCAGTTCGGGCTGGACTGTTCCCATTGGGTGCAGGGTCAAGACTGATTTGCATATGGCTGGGTCCAAACTGGAATGGCATGGTGAGCAAAAAAACGATGGATTTAGGCCCTGATCTCTGTACTGGGGTGAATGTATGACATTGTTCTGCATTCTGTCCATCAATTGTTCTTTTTGCATTTGTCACCCCGAGTGGGACGGGTATGCCCAGACGTGGGTCCCGTGCTCTCCATGCCACTGGAGTCAAGCTATCCTGGCTGATGAGTGCTGAAAGCCCGAAACCGGTCTTAGGATGCTTGCTTCCAGTCCAGGGAGCACCTGGCCTGGCAGTTCGGGCTGGACTGTTCCCATTGGGCGCAGGGTCAAGACTGATTTGCATATGGCTGGGTCCAAACTGGAATAATCGTGAGCAAAAAAACAATGGATTTAGGCCCAGATCTCGGTACTGAGATGACAGTATGACATTGTTCTGCATTCTGTCCATCAATTGTTCTTTTTGCATTTGTCAACCCGAGTGGGACGGGTATGCCCAGACGTGGGTCCCGTGCTCTCCATGCCACTGGAGTCAAGCTAACCTGGCTGATGAGGGATGAAAGCCCGAAACCGGTCCTAGGATGCTTGTTTCCAGTCCAGGGAGGACCTGGCCTGGCAGTTCGGGCTGGACTGTTCCCATTGGGTGCAGGGACAAGACTGATTTGCATATGGCTGGGTCCAAACTGGAATGGCATGGTGAGCAAACAAACGATGGATTTAGGCCCAGATATCTGTACTGGGGTGAATGTATGACATTGTTCTGCATTCTGTCCATCAATTGTTCTTTTTGCATTTGTCACCCGAGTGGGACGGGTATGCCCGGACGTGGGTCCCCTGCTCTCCATGCCACTGGAGTCAAGCTATCCTGGCTGATGAGGGCTGAAAGCCCAAAACAAGTCCTAGGATGCTTGTTTCCAGTCAAGGGAGGACCTGGCCTGGCAGTTCGGGCTGGACTGTTCCCATTGGGCACAGGGTCAAGACTGATTTGCATATGGCTGGGTCCAAACTGGAATGGCATGGTGAGCAAAAAAACGATGGATTTAGGCCCAGATCTCTGTACTGGGGTGGATGTATGACATTGTTCTGCATTCTGTCCATCAATTGTTCTTTTTGCATTTGTCGCCCCGAGTGGGACGGGTATGCCCAGACGTGGGTCCCGTGCTCTCCATGCCACTGGAGTCAAGCTATCCTGGCTGATGAGGGCTGAAAGCCCGAAACCGGTCCTAGGATGCTTGTTTCCAGTCCAGGGAGGACCTGGCCTGGCAGTTCGGGCTGGACTGTTCCCATTGGGCACAGGGTCAAGACTGATTTGCATATGGCTGGGTCCAAACTGGAATGGCATGGTGAGCAAAAAACGATGGATTTAGGCCAAGATCTCTGTACTGGGGTGAATGTATGACATTGTTCTGCATTCTGTCCATCAATTGTTCTTTTTGCATTTGTCACCCCGAGTGGGACGGGTATGCTCAGACGTGGGTCCCGTGCTCTCCATGCCACTGGAGTCAAGTTATCCTGGCTGATGAGGGCTGAAAGCCCGAAACCGGTCCTAGGATGCTTGTTTCCAGTCCAGGGAGGACCTGGCCTGGCAGTTCGGGCTGGACTGTTCCCATTGGGCGCAGGGTCAAGACTGATTTGCATACAGGCTGACCGGGACTCGGGCAGAACACTCGGGTGAGGAGAGTGACTCTGCCGGGTTGACCCGCGTTTTTTTAAAAAGTAAATCGGAAAATAACTCTACTGACTATCTTTTTAAAATTCTTTTAAATCTTGTTGCTGCTATTTGAATTTGTGGTACTTACTGTGTTTGCACTGGGAAGAGCTGTGTTAAGGCTCGAGGGGTAGGAGGGGCCGGGAGCACTTCCGTTCAGGGCAGCGGTTTAGTTGCTGCTCCTGACACCGGAAGCGCTGTATAAAGGCGCCCAATGACGCGACCGCGTACAGGCTGACCGGGACTCGGGCAGAACACTCGGGTGAGGAGAGTGACTCTGCCGGGTTGACCCGCGTTTTTTTAAAAAGTAAATCGGAAAATAACTCTACTGACTATTTTTTTAAAATTCTTTTAAATCTTGTTGCTGCTATTTGAATTTGTGGTACTTACTGTGTTTGCACTGGGAAGAGCTGTGTTAAGGCTTGAGGGGTAGGAGGGGCCGGGAGCACTTCCGTTCAGGGCAGCGGTCTAGTTGCTGCTCCTGACACCGGAAGCGCTGTATAAAGGCGCCCAATGACGTGACCGTGCAGCGGACGCGCGCAGCGGGTGCGCCGCTGGCGCGCCAAAGGCGCGCCTAAGGCAAGCCCGTCTGCGCCCGTCCGCGCACGACCGGGCCTAGGGTCTACGACCCCTGGATCTCCCTCCCCTCGGAATTGTCGTTATTCGAGCTCTCAGCTCCACCAACTTAACAATGGCTTAGGAACTACATGCTATCATCAGATCGCGTGTGGAAAATCCATGGAAAAGTGTCCTCATTGCCCGTTTATCCTCTCCTCTCAGATAATTAGGACCACTAAGCCCCCCGTATCCACTAGGACTTTTAAACTTCTTTTATTAAACTGTCGCTCCCTGCCCAAGCATACCACAGAGATCTCCATACTCTTAAAAGATTATGATCCAGAGGTCCTGTTCCTATCAGAAACATGGCTGAATCCCAGCTCGGAACCTGACATTATCCAAGCGCTCCCGCAGGGGTATCAGATACAGAGAGTGGACAGGTCAAAAGGCAAGGGCGGTGGGATAGCTATTGTCTATAAAGACCATCTTACATGCCGCATGTTAGGAAGCCCACTTCTGGATTGTGAAAATGTTCACTTTTCATTGGAATTTACCCCACTTCTTTCATTTACAGGCATTCTGATTTACCGGCCCCCTGGTGCGATGGGCCTCTTTTATAAATCCCTGCTTGAAACAGTTATTAACTCTGCCAGTACGGCAGCTAATTTTACTCTCCTTGGAGATTTTAACTTACATTTTGATGATTTGGAGGCAGTGATGGCGCTAGAACTTGCACGGGATCTTACGGCTTTGCAGTTATCGCAAATGGTCACGCAAGCCACCCATGTTAAAGGGCACTGCCTGGACTCCGTGTTTTCGAACCTGGAGAACCTAAAAGGGGATGCCCCTATCCCTGTCCCATGGTCTGATCATTTTCTTATTCCCCTATCCTGGAGCCCTCGGGTCATCGCTCCCTGTGCACAACCTTCATTAACTATGAAACGGCCTTGGTCAAAGCTTTCCACGGACAATTGGGCTCATGAACTGGAAAAAACTAGACCCAAGCCGAATTCCAGCCCAGGTGTAGCCAATGACGATTTTTGCAACTGGATAGATAATTCGCTGAATGCAGTCCTCCCAAAAATCTTGATGAAAAAGACAGAGGGTTTGCATAAATCCCCCTGGTACTCTCCCAAATTACGCATTCTTAAACAGCGATGCAAGGTCCTGGAACTTAGTTGGAGGAAAGATTATTCACCAAGTAAAAAATTGGAATATCGGAGAGTTATCGAAATTTACAAAGCAGGTATTAAACAGGCTCAGACCTCCTACTTTGAGGAAAAAAATTCTGTCGGCCGGAAATTCTCCTAGAGAAACCTTTATTATTATAAAGAAGCTCCTTAAAACCCCTGCCCCGTCCGTGGCCCCTGATGCTTCCGGACAACGCTGTAACAAACAAGCGGATTTCTTTACTATTAAAATAGAGAACATTCTTAAATGCCTGCCTCAGATTGATGATAAATACGACCTACTAGGCGAGGAGTCGGATCAAGGTGTCTTGTCAACTAGACCATTGCTGGAAACTTTTCCACTAATCACCCAGGAAGCTCTCTTGACGCTGCTTTCCTCGGTGAAAAGTGGATCTCCCAGGGATCCTGCACCTATGAATGTTTTGGTAAGGGTTGCTCCGATAATTGCCCCTGTTATTACAGATGTAATTAATGCTTCATTAAGTACAGGCATAGTTCCCTGTAACTGGAAAAGAGCTATGGTAAAGACACTCTTGAAGAAACCCAACCTGGATCCAGGAGATTTGGGCAATTACAGCCCTATCTCCTTGCTTCCTGCGATGGCCAAGCTCGCTGAAAAGTATGTCAATTCTACCCTCTCCAATTTTATTGAATCCAACAATCTGCTCCACCCTTCCCAAATGGGATTTCGACCTCAACAGGGCACGGAAACCACCTTGTTAGCAGTAGTTGAAGAAAGTAGAAAGATTCTGGACGCAGGAGGGGCATCTGTCATCATACTTCTCGATCTGAGCACAGCATTTGATACGGTGAATCACCGTATTCTGATTCACCGTCTTGGGAAGTCGGGAGTCATCGACACTGCATTGAAGTGGCTGCGTTCTTTCCTGATAGATAGATCCTTCCAGATATTTGAAGATGAGATGACCTCGAGATCAATGCCTCTGCGTTGTGGAGTACCTCAGGGATCCTCCCTGAGTCCGACTCTTTTTAATGTGTATATGGCCCCTCTGGCGGATATTGTAGCCCCCTTTGGAATCCAAATGGTGACTTACGCCGATGACACTCAATTGGTCGTCGCGCTTAATCAAGCCAAGCAGCTATCCCAAGACCTCCATTCATGTCTGGAGGAAGTCTCCAAGTGGATGGGAGCGTCCCACCTTAAACTCAATGGAAATAAAACAGAGATTATGATCCTGGGTAATCCTTCCAATGTTTCATTGAGTACCATGTGGCCAGCATGTATGGGACCAGTCCCAACGCCCAGGAGCGAGATAAAGAGCCTAGGTATCTGGCTAGACCAGAATTTGACTTTCAAGGTGCAAGCTAGGAAGACAGTGGCAACTTGCTATGGACTGCTTAGAATGGCCCGTAAAGTGCTTCCTCTTCTTCCTTTCCAAGCTAAAAAATATTAGTCCAATCCTTGATATTGTCCAGAATAGACTATGGAAATGCACTCTACTTAGGGGCCCCTCTGCAGTAATTATGAAACTGCAAACGATCCAAAACTGTGCGGCCAGATTATTATTTGGAATATCAAATCGCCTCTCTGCGAAACCGGCCTTACGGACCCTTCACTGGCTCCCAGTGAAGGAAAGAATCAGCTTCAAGGCCCTTTGTATTGTCCACAAGTCTCTGCAAGGGAATGGGTCTTCCTTAATCTTGAAAATGTTTCGTCACTACAAGGCCCCCAGGGAACTGCGCTCGGATGAGCTTCACTTGGTGGAGGTCCCAAGGATCAAGAGGGTGAGAAGTGGCGGTCGCCTCTTTTCACTTAATGCGGCCAAACTTTGGAACGCCCTACCACTTCATTTAAGCAGGGAACCCAGCCACTTCTCTTTCCGAAGGCAACTAAAAACCTTGCTATTTCCCTGAATGTTCTGCTAATGGATTCTGGTTCTAGCCAAGCGCTGGGAGGCCCCCGGGTAGCCATGCGCTATATAAGTGCCTTTTCCATTCCATTCCATTCCATATGGCTGGGTCCAAACTGGAATGGCATGGTGAGCAAAAAAACGAAGGATTTAGGCCCAGATCTCTGTACTGGGGTGAATGTATGACATTGTTCTGCATTCTGTCCATCAATTGTTCTTTTTTGCATTTGTCACCCCGGGTGGGACGGGTATGCACAGACTTGGGTCCCGTGCTCTCCATGCCTTTGGAGTCAAGCTATTCTGGCTGATGAGGGCTGAAAGCCCGAAACCGGTACTAGGATGCTTGTTTCCTGTCCAGGGAGGACCTGGCCTGGCAGTTCGGGCTGGACTGTTCCCATTGGGCGCAGGGTCAAGACTGATTTGCATATGGCCGGGTCCAAACTGGAATAATGGGGAGCAAAAAAACGATGGATTTAGGCCCAGATCTCTGTACTGGGGTGAATGTATGACATTGTTCTGCATTCTGTCCATCAATTGTTGTTTTTGCATTTGTCACCCCGAGTGGGACGGGTATGCCCAGACGTGGGTCCCGTGCTCTCCATGTCACTGGAGTCAAGCTATCCTGGCTGATGAGGGCTGAAAGCCCGAAACCGGTCCTAGGATGCTTTTTTCCTGTCCAGGGAGGACCTGGCCTGGCAGTTCGGGCTGGACTGTTCCCATTGGGTGCAGGGTCAAGACTGATTTGCATATGGCTGGGTCCAAACTGGAACAGCATGGTGAGCAAAAAAACAATGGATTTAGGCCCAGATCTCTGTAATGGGGTGAATGTATGACATTGTTCTGCATTCTGTCCATCAATTGTTCTTTTTGCATTTGTCACCCCGAGTGGGACGGGTATGCCCAGACGTGGGTCCCGTGCTCTCCATGCCACTGGGGTCAAGCTATTTTGGCTGATGAGGGCTGAAAGCCCGAAACCGGTCCTAGGATGCTTGTTTCCATTCCAGGGAGGACCTGGCCTGGCAGTTCGGGCTGGACTGTTGCCATTGGGCGCAGGGTCAATACTGATTTGCATATGGCTGGGTCCAAACTGGAATGGCATGGTGTGCAAAAAAACGATGGATTTAGGCCCAGATCTCTGTACTGGGGTGAATGTATGACATTGTTCTACATTCTGTCCATCAATTGTTCTTTTTGCATTTGTCATCCCGAGTGGGACGGGTATGCCCAGACGTGGGTCCCGTGCTCTCCATGCCACTGGTGTCAAGCTATCCTGGCTGATGAGGGCTGAAAGCCCGAAACCGGTCCTAGGATGCTTGTTTCCAGTCCAGGGAGGACCTGGCCTGGCAGTTCGGGCTGGACTGTTCCCATTGGGCACAGGGTCAAGACTGATTTGCATATGGCTGGGTCCAAACTGGAATAATGGTGAGCAAAAAACGATGGATTTAGGCCCAGATCTCTGTACTGGGGTGAATGTATGACATTGTTCTGCATTCTGTCCATCAATTGTTCTTTTTGCATTTGTCACCCCGAGTGGGACGGGAATGCCCAGACGTGGGTCCCCTGCTCTCCATGCCACTGGAGTCAAGCTATCCTGGCTGATGAGGGCTGAAAGCCCGAAACCGGTCCTAGGATGCTTGTTTCCAGTCCAGGGAGGACCTGGCCTGGCAGTTCGGGCTGGACTGTTCCCATTGGGCACAGGGTCAAGACTGATTTGCATATGGCTGGGTCCAAACTGGAATGGCATGGTGAGCAAAAAAACGATGGATTTAGGCCAAGATCTCTGTACTGGGGTGAATGTATGACATTGTTCTGCATTCTGTCCATCAATTGTTCTTTTTTGCATTTGTCACCCCAGGTGGGGAGGGTATGCACAGACGTGGGTCCCGTGCTCTCCATGCCACTGGAGTCAAGCTATTCTGGCTGATGAGGGCTGAAAGCCCGAAACCGGTACTAGGATGCTTGTTTCCAGTCCAGGGAGGACCTGGCCTGGCAGTTCGGGCTGGACTGTTCCCATTGGGTGCAGGGTCAAGACTGATTTGGATATGGCCGGGTCCAAACTGGAATAATGGTGAGCAAAAAAACGATGGATTTAGGCCCAGATCTCTGTACTGGGGTGAATGTATGACATTGTTCTGCATTCTGTCCATCAATTGTTCCTTTTGCATTTGTCGCCCCGAGTGGGACGGGTATGCCCAGACGTGGGCCCCGTGCTCTCCATGCCACTGGAGTCAAGCTATCCTGGCTGATGAGGGCTGAAAGCCCGAAACCGGTCCTAGGATGCTTGTTTCCAGTCCAGGGAGGACCTGGCCTGGCAGTTCGGGCTGGACTGTTCCCATTGGGCACAGGGTCAAGACTGATTTGCATATGGCTGGGTCCAAACTGGAATGGCATGGTGAGCAAAAAAACGATGGATTTAGGCCAAGATCTCTGTACTGGGGTGAATGTATGACATTGTTCTGCATTCTGTCCATCAATTGTTCTTTTTTGCATTTGTCACCCCGAGTGGGACGGGTATGCTCAGACGTGGGTCCCGTGCTCTCCATGCCACTGGAGTCAAGTTATCCTGGCTGATGAGGGCTGAAAGCCCGAAACCGGTTCTAGGATGCCTGTTTCCAGTCCAGGGAGGACCTGACCTGGCAGTTCGGGCTGGACTGTTCCCATTGGGCACAGGGTCAAGACTGATTTGCATATGGCTGGGTCCAAACTGGAATGGCATGGTGAGCAAAAAAACGATGGATTTAGGCCCAGATCTCTGTACTGGGGTGAATGTATGACATTGTTCTTCATTCTGTCCATCAATTGTTCTTTTTTGCATTTGTCACCCCGGGTGGGACGGGTATGCACAGACGTGGGTCCCGTGCTCTCCATGCCTTTGTAGTCAAGCTATTCTGGCTGATGAGGGCTGAAAGCCCAAAACCGGTACTAGGATTCTTGTTTCCAGTCCAGGGAGGACCTGGCATGGCAGTTCGGGCTGGACTGTTCCCATTGGGCGCAGGGTCAAGACTGATTTGCATATGGCCGTGTCCAAACTGGAATAATGGTGAGCAAAAAAAAACGATGGATTTAGGCCCAGAACTCTGTACTGGGGTGAATGTATGACATTGTTCTGCATTCTGTCCATCAATTGTTCTTTTTGCATTTGTCACCCCGAGTGGGACGGGTATGCCCAGACGTGGGTCCCGTGCTCTCCATGCCACTGGAGTCAAGCTATCCTGGCTGATGAGGGCTGAAAGCCCGAAACCGGTCTTAGGATGCTTGTTTCCAGTCCAGGGAGGACCTGGCCTGGCAGTTCGGGCTGGACTGTTCCCATTGGGAGCAGGGTCAAGACTGATTTGCATATGTCTGGGTCCAAACTGGAATGGCATGGTGAGCAAAAAAACGATGGATTTTGGCCCAGATCTCTGTACTGGGGTGAATGTATGACATTGTTCTGCATTCTGTCCATCAATTGTTCTTTTTGCATTTGTCACCCCGAGTGGGACGGGTATGCCCAGACGTGGGTCCTGTGCTCTCCATGCCACTGGAGTCAAGCTAACCTGGCTGATGAGGGCAGAAAGCCCGAAACCAGTCCTAGGATGCTTGTTTCCAGTCCAGGGAGGACCTGGCCTGGCAGTTTGGGCTGGACTGTTCCCATTGGGCGCAGAGTCAAGACTGATTTGCATATGGCTGGGTCCAAACTGGAATGGCATGGTGAGCAAAAAAACGATGGATTTAGGCACAGATCTCTGTACTTGGGTGAATGTATGACATTGTTCTGCATTCTGTCCATCAATTGTTCTTTTTGCATTTCTCACCCCGAGTGGGACAGGTATGCCCAGACGTGGATCCCGTGCACTCCATGCCACTGGAGTCAAGCTATCCTGGCTGATGAGGGCTGAAAGCCCGAAACCGGTCCTAGGATGCTTGTTTCCAGTCCAGGGAGGACCTGGCCTGGCAGTTTGGCCTGGACTGTTCCCATTGGATGCAGGGTCAAGACTGATTTGCATATGGCTGGGTCCAAACTGGAATGACATGGTGAGCAAAAAAACGATGGATTTAGGCCCAGATCTCTGTACTGGGGTGAATGTATGACATTGTTCTACATTCTGTCCATCAATTGTTCTTTTTGCATTTGTCAGCCCGAGTGGGACGGGTATGCCCAGACGTGTGTCCCGTGCTCTCCATGCCACTGGAGTCAAGCTATCCTGGCTGATGAGGGCTGAAAGCCCGAAACCGGTCCTAGGAGGCTTGTTTCCAGTCCAGGGAGGACCTGGCCTGGCATTACGGGCTGGACTGTTCCCATTGTGCGCAGGGTCAAGACTGATTTGCATATGGCTGGGTCCAAACTGGAATAATGGTGAGCAAAAAAACGATGGATTTAGGCCCAGATCTCTGTACTGGAGTGAATGTGTGACATTGTTCTGCATTCTGTCCATCAATTGTTCTTTTTGCATTTGTCACCCCGAGTGCGACGGGTATGCCCAGACGTGGGTCCCCTGCTCTCCATGCCACTGGAGTCAAGCTATCCAGGCTGATGAGGGCTGAAAGCCCGAAACCGGTCCTAGGATGCTTGTTTCCAGTCCAGGGAGGACCTGGCCTGGCAGTTCGGGCTGGACTGTTCCCATTGGGCACAGGGTCAAGACTGATTTGCATATGGCTGGGTCCAAACTGGAATGGCATGGTGAGCAAAAAAACGATGGATTTAGGCCAAGATCTCTGTACTGGGGTGAATGTATGACATTGTTCTGCATTCTGTCCATCAATTGTTCTTTTTTGCATTTGTCACCCCGAGTGGGAGGGGTATGCCCAGACGTGGGTCCCGTGCTCTCCATGCCACTGGAGTCAAGCTATCCAGGCTGATGAGGGCTGAAAGCCCGAAACCGGTCCTAGGATGCTTGTTTCCAGTCCAGGGAGGACCTGGCCTGGCAGTTCGGGCTGGACTGTTCCCATTGGGCACAGGGTCAAGACTGATTTGCATATGGCTGGGTCCAAACTGGAATGGCATGGTGAGCAAAAACGATGGATTTAGGCCCAGATCTCTGTCCTGGGGTGAATGTATGACATTGTTCTGCATTCTGTCCATCAATTGTTCTTTTTTGCATTTGTCACCCCAGGTGGGGCGGGTATGCACAGACGTGTGTCCCGTGCTCTCCATGCCACTGGAGACAAGCTATTCTGGCTGATGAGGGCTGAAAGCCCGAAACCGGTACTAGGATGCTTGTTTCCAGTCCAGGGAGGACCTGGCCTGGCAGTTCGGGCTGGACTGTTCCCATTGGGTGCAGGGTCAAGACTGATTTGCATATGGCCGGGTCCAAACTGGAATAATGGTGAGCAAAAAAACGATGGATTTAGGCCCAGATCTCTGTACTGGGGTGAATGTATGACATTGTTCTGCATTCTGTCCATCAATTGTTCCTTTTGCATTTGTCGCCCCGAGTGGGACGGGTATGCCCAGACGTGGGTCCCGTGCTCTCCATGCCACTGGAGTCAAGCTATCCTGGCTGATGAGGGCTGAAAGCCCGAAACCGGTCCTAGGATGCTTGTTTCCAGTCCAGGGAGGACCTGGCCTGGCAGTTCGGGCGGGACTGTTCACATTGGGCACAGGGTCAAGACTGATTTGCATATGGCTGGGTCCAAACTGGAATGGCATGGTGAGCAAAAAAACGATGGATTTAGGCCCAGATCTCGGTACTGGGGTGACAGTATGACATTGTTCTGCATTCTGTCCATCAATTGTTCTTTTTGCATTTGTCAACCCGAGTGGGACGGGTATGCCCAGACGTGGGTCCCGTGCTCTCCATGCCACTGGAGTCAAGCTAACCTGGCTGATGAGGCCTGAAAGCCCGAAACCGGTCCTAGGATGCTTGTTTCCAGTCCAGGGAGGACCTGGCCTGGCAGTTCGGTCTGGACTGTTCCCATTGGGCGCAGGGTCAAGACTGATTTGCATATGGCTGGGTCCAAACTGGAATGGCATGGTGAGCAAAAAAACGATGGATTTAGGCCCAGATATCTGTACTGGGGTGAATGTATGACATTGTTCTGCATTCTGTCCATCAATTGTTCTTTTTGCATTTGTCACCCCGAGTGGGACGGGTATGCCCGGACGTGGGTCCCCTGCTCTCCATGCCACTGGAGTCAAGCTATCCTGGCTGATGAGGGCTGAAAGCCCGAAACCGGTCCTAGGATGCTTGTTTCCAGTCCAGGGAGGACCTGGCCTGGCAGTTCGGGCTGGACTGTTCCCATTGGGCGCAGGGTCAATACTGATTTGCATATGGCTGGGTCCAAACTGGAATGGCATGGTGAGCAAAAAAACGATGGATTTAGGCCCAGATCTCTGTACTGGGGTGAATGTATGACATTGTTCTACATTCTGTCCATCAATTGTTCTTTTTGCATTTGTCAGCCCGAGTGGGACGGGTATGCCCAGACGTGGGTCCCGTGCTCTCCATGCCACTGGTGTCAAGCTATCCTGGCTGATGAGGGCTGAAAGCCCGAAACCGGTACTAGGATGCTTGTTTCCAGTCCAGGGAGGACCTGGCCTGGCAGTTCGGGCTGGACTGTTCCCATTGGGCACAGGGTCAAGACTGATTTGCATATGGCTGGGTCCAAACTGGAATAATGGTGAGCAAAAAACGATGGATTTAGGCCCAGATCTCTGTACTGGGGTGAATGTATGACATTGTTCTGCATTCTGTCCATCAATTGTTCTTTTTGCATTTGTCACCCCGAGTGGGACGGGTTTGCCCAGACGTGGGTCCCGTGCTCTACATGCCACTGGAGTCAAGTTATCCTGGATGATGAGGGCTGAAAGCCCAAAACCGGTCCTAGGATGCTTGTTTCCAGTCCAGGGAGGACCTGGCCTGGCAGTTCGGGCTGGACTGTTCCCATTGGGCACAGAGTCAAGACTGATTTGCATATGGCTGGGTCCAAACTGGAATGGCATGGTGAGCAAAAAAACGATGGATTTAGGCCCAGATCTCTGTACTGGGGTGAATGTATGACATTGTTCTGCATTCTGTCCATCAATTGTTCTTTTTTGCATTGGTCACCCCAGGTGGGGCGGGCATGCACAGACGTGGGTCCCGTGCTCTCCATGCCACTGGAGTCAAGCTATTCTGGCTGATGAGGGCTGAAAGCCCGAAACCGGTACTAGGATGCTTGTTTCCACTCCAGGGAGGACCTGGCCTGGCAGTTCGGGCTGGACTGTTCCCATTGGGTGCAGGGTCAATACTGATTTGCATATGGCTGGGTCCAAACTGGAATGGCATGGTGAGCAAAAAAACGATGGATTTAGGCCCAGATCTCTGTACTGGGGTGAATGTATGACATTGTTCTACATTCTGTCCATCAATTGTTCTTTTTGCATTTGTCACCCCAGGTGGGGAGGGTATGCACAGACGTGGGTCCCGTGCTCTCCATGCCACTGGAGTCAAGCTATTCTGGCTGATGAGGGCTGAAAGCCCGAAACCGGTACTAGGATGCTTGTTTCCAGTCCAGGGAGGACCTGGCCTGGCAGTTCGGGCTGGACTGTTCCCATTGGGCACAGGGTCAAGACTGATTTGCATATGGCTGGGTCCAAACTGGAATGGCATGGTGAGCAAAAAACGATGGATTTAGGCCAAGATCTCTGTACTGGGGTGAATGTATGACATTGTTCTGCATTCTGTCCATCAATTGTTCTTTTTTGCATTTGTCACCCCGAGTGGGACGGGTATGCTCAGACGTGGGTCCCGTGCTCTCCATGCCACTGGGGTCAAGTTATCCTGGCTGATGAGGGCTGAAAGCCCGAAACCGGTCCTAGGATGCTTGTTTCCAGTCCAGGGAGGACCTGGCCTGGCAGTTCGGGCTGGACTGTTCCCATTGGGCACAGGGTCAAGACTGATTTGCATATGGCTGGGTCCAAACTGGAATGGCATGGTGAGCAAAAAAACGATGGATTTAGGCCCAGATCTCTGTACTGGGGTGAATGTATGACATTGTTCTTCATTCTGTCCATCAATTGTTCTTTTTTGCATTTGTCACCCCGGGTGGGACGGGTATGCACAGACGTGGGTCCCGTGCTCTCCATGCCTTTGGAGTCAAGCTATTCTGGCTGAAAGCCCAAAACCGGTACTAGGATTCTTGTTTCCAGTCCAGGGAGGACCTGGCCTGGCAGTTCGGGCTGGACTGTTCCCAATGGGCGCAGGGTCAAGACTGATTTGCATATGGCCGGGTCCAAACTGGAATAATGGTGAGCAAAAAAACGATGGATTTAGGCCCAGATATCTGTACTGGGGTGAATGTATGACATTGTTCTGCATTCTGTCCATCAATTGTTCTTTTTGCATTTGTCACCCCGAGTGGGACGGGTATGCCCAGACGTGGGTCCCGTGCTCTCCATGCCACTGGAGTCAAGCTATCCTGGCTGATGAGGGCTGAAAGCCCGAAACCGGTCTTAGGATGCTTGTTTCCAGTCCAGGGAGGACCTGGCCTGGCAGTTCGGGCTGGACTGTTCCCATTGGGAGCAGGGTCAAGGCTGATTTGCATATGTCTGGGTCCAAACTGGAATGGCATGGTGAGCAAAAAAACGATGGATTTTGGCCCAGATCTCTGTACTGGGGTGAATGTATGACATTGTTCTGCATTCTGTCCATCAATTGTTCTTTTTGCATTTGTCACCCCGAGTGGGACGGGTAAGCCCAGACGTGGGTCCTGTGCTCTCCATGCCACTGGAGTCAAGCTAACCTGGCTGATGAGGGCAGAAAGCCCGAAACCAGTCCTAGGATGCTTGTTTCCAGGCCAGAAAGGACCTGGCCTGGCAGTTCGGGCTGGACTGTTCCCATTGGGCGCAGAGTCAAGACTGATTTGCATATGGCTGGGTCCAAACTGGAATGGCATGGTGAGCAAAAAACGATGGATTTAGGCACAGATCTCTGTACTTGGGTGAATGTATGACATTGTTCTGCATTCTGTCCATCAATTGTTCTTTTTGCATTTCTCACCCCGAGTGGGACAGGTATGCCCAGACGTGGATCCCGTGCTCTCCATGCCACTGGAGTCAAGCTAACCTGGCTGATGAGGGCAGAAAGCCCGAAACCAGTCCTAGGATGCTTGTTTCCAGTCCAGGGAGGACCTGGCCTGGCAGTTTGGGCTGGACTGTTCCCATTGGATGCAGGGTCAAGACTGATTTGCATATGGCTGGGTCCAAACTGGAATGGCATGGTGAGCAAAAAAACGATGGATTTAGGCCCAGATCTCTGTACTGGGGTGAATGTATGACATTGTTCTACATTCTGTCCATCAATTGTTCTTTTTGCATTTGTCAGCTCGAGTGGGACGGGTATGCCCAGACGTGTGTCCCGTGCTCTCCATGCCACTGGAGTCAAGCTATCCTGGCTGATGAGGGCTGAAAGCCCGAAACCGGTCCTAGGAGGCTTGTTTCCAGTCCAGGGAGGACCTGGCCTGGCATTACGGGCTGGACTGTTCCCATTGTGCGCAGGGTCAAGACTGATTTGCATATGGCTGGGTCCAAACTGGAATAATGGTGAGCAAAAAAACGATGGATTTAGGCCCAGATCTCTGTACTGGAGTGAATGTGTGACATTGTTCTGCATTCTGTCCATCAATTGTTCTTTTTGCATTTGTCACCCCGAGTGCGACGGGTATGCCCAGACGTGGGTCCCCTGCTCTCCATGCCACTGGAGTCAAGCTATCCAGGCTGATGAGGGCTGAAAGCCCGAAACCGGTCCTAGGATGCTTGTTTCCAGTCCAGGGAGGACCTGGCCTGGCAGTTCGGGCTGGACTGTTCCCATTGGGCACAGGGTCAAGACTGATTTGCATATGGCTGGGTCCAAACTGGAATGGCATGGTGAGCAAAAAAACGATGGATTTAGGCCAAGATCTCTGTACTGGGGTGAATGTATGACATTGTTCTGCATTCTGTCCATCAATTGTTCTTTTTTGCATTTGTCACCCCGAGTGGGAGGGTTATGCCCAGACGTGGGTCCCGTGCTCTCCATGCCACTGGAGTCAAGCTATCCAGGCTGATGAGGGCTGAAAGCCCGAAACCGGTCCTAGGATGCTTGTTTCCAGTCCAGGGAGGACCTGGCCTGGCAGTTCGGGCTGGACTGTTCCCATTGGGCACAGGGTCAAGACTGATTTGCATATGGCTGGGTCCAAACTGGAATGGCATGGTGAGCAAAAAAACGATGGATTTAGGCCCAGATCTCTGTACTGGGGTGAATGTATGACATTGTTCTGCATTCTGTCCATCAATTGTTCTTTTTTGCATTTGTCACCCCAGGTGGGGCGGGTATGGACAGACGTGTGTCCCGTGCTCTCCATGCCACTGGAGACAAGCTATTCTGGCTGATGAGGGCTGAAAGCCCGAAACCGGTACTAGGATGCTTGTTTCCAGTCCAGGGAGGACCTGGCCTGGCAGTTCGGGCTGGACTGTTCCCATTGGGTGCAGGGTCAAGACTGATTTGCATATGGCCGGGTCCAAACTGGAATAATGGTGAGCAAAAAAACGATGGATTTAGGCCCAGATCTCTGTACTGGGGTGAATGTATGACATTGTTCTGCATTCTGTCCATCAATTGTTCCTTTTGCATTTGTCGCCCGAGTGGGACGGGTATGCCCAGACGTGGGTCCCGTGCTCTCCATGCCACTGGAGTCAAGCTATCCTGGCTGATGAGGGCTGAAAGCCCGAAACCGGTCCTAGGATGCTTGTTTCCAGTCCAGGGAGGACCTGGCCTGGCAGTTCGGGCGGGACTGTTCACATTGGGCACAGGGTCAAGACTGATTTGCATATGGCTGGGTCCAAACTGGAATGGCATGGTGAGCAAAAAAACGATGGATTTAGGCCCAGATATCTGTACTGGGGTGAATGTATGACATTGTTCTGCATTCTGTCCATCAATTGTTCTTTTTGCATTTGTCACCCCGAGTGGGACGGGTATGCCCGAACGTGGGTCCCCTGCTCTCCATGCCACTGGAGTCAAGCTATCCTGGCTGATGAGGGCTGAAAGCCCGAAACCGGTCCTAGGATGCTTGTTTCCAGTCCAGGGAGGACCTGGCCTGGCAGTTCGGGCTGGACTGTTCCCATTGGGCGCAGGGTCAATACTGATTTGCATATGGCTGGGTCCAAACTGGAATGGCATGGTGAGCAAAAACGATGGATTTAGGCCCAGATCTCTGTACTGGGGTGAATGTATGACATTGTTCTACATTCTGTCCATCAATTGTTCTTTTTGCATTTGTCAGCCCGAGTGGGACGGGTATGCCCAGACGTGGGTCCCGTGCTCTCCATGCCACTGGTGTCAAGCTATCCTGGCTGATGAGGGCTGAAAGCCCGAAACCGGTACTAGGATGCTTGTTTCCAGTCCAGGGAGGACCTGGCCTGGCAGTTCGGGCTGGACTGTTCCCATTGGGCACAGGGTCAAGACTGATTTGCATATGGCTGGGTCCAAACTGGAATAATGGTGAGCAAAAAACGATGGATTTAGGCCCAGATCTCTGTACTGGGGTGAATGTATGACATTGTTCTGCATTCTGTCCATCAATTGTTCTTTTTGCATTTGTCACCCCGAGTGGGACGGGTTTGCCCAGACGTGGGTCCCGTGCTCTACATGCCACTGGAGTCAAGTTATCCTGGATGATGAGGGCTGAAAGCCCAAAACCGGTCCTAGGATGCTTGTTTCCAGTCCAGGGAGGACCTGGCCTGGCAGTTCGGGCTGGACTGTTCCCATTGGGCACAGAGTCAAGACTGATTTGCATATGGCTGGGTCCAAACTGGAATGGCATGGTGAGCAAAAAAACGATGGATTTAGGCCCAGATCTCTGTACTGGGGTGAATGTATGACATTGTTCTGCATTCTGTCCATCAATTGTTCTTTTTTGCATTG
Source organism: Calotriton arnoldi (assembly GCA_963921515.1). Lineage (NCBI taxonomy): Eukaryota > Metazoa > Chordata > Amphibia > Caudata > Salamandridae > Calotriton > Calotriton arnoldi. The sequence goes on along the minus strand of CAWUFW010018122.1, from coordinate 9,748 downwards.
GTCACCCCAGGTGGGGCGGGCATGCACAGACGTGGGTCCCGTGCTCTCCATGCCACTGGAGTCAAGCTATTCTGGCTGATGAGGGCTGAAAGCTCGAAACCGGTACTAGGATGCTTGTTTCCAGTCCAGGGAGGACCTGGCCTGGCAGTTCGGGCTGGACTGTTCCCATTGGGTGCAGGGTCAAGACTGATTTGCATATGGCCGGGTCCAAACTGGAATAATGGTGAGCAAAAAAACGATGGATTTAGGCCCAGATCTCTGTACTGGGGTGAATGTATGACATTGTTCTGCATTCTGTCCATCAATTGTTCCTTTTGCATTTGTCGCCCCGAGTGGGACGGGTATGCCCAGACGTGGGTCCCGTGCTCTCCATGCCACTGGAGTCAAGCTATCCTGGCTGATGAGGGCTGAAAGCCCGAAACCGGTCCTAGGATGCTTGTTTCCAGTCCAGGGAGGACCTGGCCTGGCAGTTCGGGCTGGACTGTTCCCATTGGGTATAGGGTCAAGACTGATTTGCATATGGCTGGGTCCAAACTGGAATGGCATGGTGAGCAAAAAACGATGGATTTAGGCCCAGATCTCTGTACTGGGGTGAATGTATGACATTGTTCTGCATTCTGTCCATCAATTGTTCTTTTTGCATTTGTCACCCCGGGTGGGACGGGTATGCACAGACGTGGGTCCTGTGCTCTCCATGACACTGGAGTCAAGCTATCCTGGCAGATGAGGGCTGAAAGCCCGAAACCGGTCCTAGGTTGCTTTTTTCCAGTCCAGGGAGGACCTGGCCTGGCAGTTCGGGCTGGACTGTTCCCATTGGGTGCAGGGTCAAGACTGATTTGCATATGGCTGGGTCCAAACTGGAATGGCATGGTGAGCAAAAAAACGATGGATTTAGGCCCTGATCTCTGTACTGGGGTGAATGTATGACATTGTTCTGCATTCTGTCCATCAATTGTTCTTTTTGCATTTGTCACCCCGAGTGGGACGGGTATGCCCAGACGTGGGTCCCGTGCTCTCCATGCCACTGGAGTCAAGCTATCCTGGCTGATGAGGGCTGAAAGCCCGAAACCGGTCTTAGGATGCTTTCTCCCAGTCCAGGGAGCACCTGGCCTGGCAGTTCGGGCTGGACTGTTCCCATTGGGCGCAGGGTCAAGACTGATTTGCATATGGCTGGGTCCAAACTGGAATAATGGTGAGCAAAAAAACAATGGATTTAGGCCCAGATCTCGGTACTGGGGTGACAGTATGACATTGTTCTGCATTCTGTCCATCAATTGTTCTTTTTGCATTTGTCAACCCGAGTGGGACGGGTATGCCCAGACGTGGGTCCCGTGCTCTCCATGCCACTGGAGTCAAGCTAACCTGGCTGATGAGGCCTGAAAGCCCGAGACCGGTCCTAGGATGCTTGTTTCCAGTCCAGGGAGGACCTGGCCTGGCAGTTCGGGCTGGACTGTTCCCATTGGGCGCAGGGTCAAGACTGATTTGCATATGGCTGGGTCCAAACTGGAATGGCATGGTGAGCAAAAAAACGATGGATTTAGGCCCAGATATCTGTACTGGGGTGATTGTATGACATTGTTCTGCATTCTGTCCATCAATTGTTCTTTTTGCATTTGTCACCCCGAGTGGGACGGGTATGCCCGGACGTGGGTCCCCTGCTCTCCATGCCACTGGAGTCAAGCTATCCTGGCTGATGAGGGCTGAAAGACCAAAACCGGTCCTAGGATGCTTGTTTCCAGTCCAGGGAGGACCTGGCCTGGCAGTTCGGGCTGGACTGTTCCCATTGGGCACAGGGTCAAGACTGATTTGCATATGGCTGGGTCCAAACTGGAATGGCACGGTGAGCAAAAAAACGATGGATTTAGGCCAAGATCTCTGTACTGGGGTGAATGTATGACATTGTTCTGCATTCTGTCCATCAATTGTTCTTTTTGCATTTGTCACCCCGAGTGGGACGGGTATGCCCAGACATGGGTCCCGTGCTCTCCATGCCACTGGAGTCAAGCTATCCTGGCTGATGAGGGCTGAAAGCCCGAAACCGGTCCTAGGATGCTTGTTTCCAGTCCAGGGAGGACCTGGCCTGGCAGTTCGGGCTGGACTGTTCCCATTGGGTGCAGGGTCAAGACTGAGTTGCATATGGCTGGGTCCAAACTGGAACAGCATGGTGAGCAAAAACGATGGATTTAGGCCCAGATCTCTGTAATGGGGTGAATGTATGACATTGTTCTGCATTCTGTCCATCAATTGTTCTTTTTGCATTTGTCACCCCGAGTGGGACGGGTATGCCCAGACGTGGGTCCCGTGCTCTCCATGCCACTGGGGTCAAGCTATCCTGGCTGATGAGGGCTGAAAGCCCGAAACCGGTCCTAGGATGCTTGTTTCCAGTCCAGGGAGGACCTGGCCTGGCAGTTCGGGCTGGACTGTTCCCATTGGGTGCAGGGTCAATACTGATTTGCATATGGCTGGGTCCAAACTGGAATGGCATGGTGAGCAAAAAAACGATGGATTTAGGCCCAGATCTCTGTACTGGGGTGAATGTATGACATTGTTCTACATTCTGTCCATCAATTGTTCTTTTTGCATTTGTCAGCCCGAGTGGGACGGGTATGCCCAGACGTGGGTCCCGTGCTCTCCATGCCACTGGTGTCAAGCTATCCTGGCTGATGAGGGCTGAAAGCCCGAAACCGGTCCTAGGATGCTTGTTTCCAGTCCAGGGAGGACCTGGCCTGGCAGTTCGGGCTGGACTGTTCCCATTGGGCACAGGGTCAAGACTGATTTGCATATGGCTGGGTCCAAACTGGAATGGCATGGTGAGCAAAAAAACGATGGATTTAGGCCAAGATCTCTCTACTGGGGTGAATGTATGACATTGTTCTGCATTCTGTCCATCAATTGTTCTTTTTGCATTTGTCACCCCAGGTGGGGAGGGTATGCACAGACGTGGGTCCCGTGCTCTCCATGCCACTGGAGTCAAGCTATTCTGGCTGATGAGGGCTGAAAGCCCGAGCCCGGTACTAGGATGCTTGTTTCCAGTCCAGGGAGGACCTGGCCTGGCAGTTCGGGCTGGACTGTTCCCATTGGGTGCAGGGTCAAGACTGATTTGGATATGGCCAGGTCCAAACTGGAATAATGGTGAGCAAAAAAACGATGGATTTAGGCCCAGATCTCTGTACTGGGGTGAATGTATGACATTGTTCTGCATTCTGTCCATCAATTGTTCCTTTTGCATTTGTCGCCCCGAGTGGGACGGGTATGCCAGACGTGGGTCCCGTGCTCTCCATGCCACTGGAGTCAAGCTATCCTGGCTGATGAGGGCTGAAAGCCCGAAACCGGTCCTAGGATGCTTGTTTCCAGTCCAGGTAGGACCTGGCCTGGCAGTTCGGGCTGGACTGTTCCCATTGGGCGCAGGGTCAAGACTGATTTGCATATGGCTGGGTCCAAACTGGAATAATGGTGAGCAAAAAAACAATGGATTTAGGCCCAGATCTCGGTACTGGGGTGACAGTATGACATTGTTTTGCATTCTGTCCATCAATTGTTCTTTTTGCATTTGTCAACCCGAGTGGGACGGGTATGCCCAGACGTGGGTCCCGTGCTCTCCATGCCACTGGAGTCAAGCTAACCTGGCTGATGAGGCCTGAAAGCCCGAAACCGGTCCTAGGATGCTTGTTTCCAGTCCAGGGAGGACCTGGCCTGGCAGTTCGGGCTGGACTGTTCCCATTGGGCGCAGGGTCAAGACTGATTTGCATATGGCTGGGTCCAAACTGGAATGGCATGGTGAGCAAAAAAACAATGGATTTAGGCACAGATATCTGTACTGGGGTGAATGTATGACATTGTTCTGCATTCTGTCCATCAATTGTTCTTTTTGCATTTGTCACCCCGAGTGGGACGGGTATGCCCGGACGTGGGTCCCCTGCTCTCCATGCCACTGGAGTCAAGCTATCCTGGCTGATGAGGGCTGAAAGCCCAAAACCGGTCCTAGGATGCTTGTTTCCAGTCCAGGGAGGACCTGGCCTGGCAGTTCGGGCTGGACTGTTCCCATTGGGCACAGGGTCAAGACTGATTTGCATATGGCTGGGTCCAAACTGGAATGGCACGGTGAGCAAAAAACGATGGATTTAGGCCAAGATCTCTGTACTGGGGTGAATGTATGACATTGTTCTGCATTCTGTCCATCAATTGTTCTTTTTGCATTTGTCACCCCGAGTGGGACGGGTATGCCCAGACGTGGGTCCCGTGCTCTCCATGCCACTGGTGTCAAGCTATCCTGGCTGATGAGGGCTGAAAGCCCGAAACCGGTACTAGGATGCTTGTTTCCAGTCCAGGGAGGACCTGGCCTGGCAGTTCGGGCTGGACTGTTCCCATTGGGCACAGGGTCAAGACTGATTTGCATATGGCTGGGTCCAAACTGGAATAATGGTGAGCAAAAAACGATGGATTTAGGCCCAGATCTCTGTACTGGGGTGAATGTATGACATTGTTCTGCATTCTGTCCATCAATTGTTCTTTTTGCATTTGTCACCCCGAGTGGGACGGGTTTGCCCAGACGTGGGTCCCGTGCTCTACATGCCACTGGAGTCAAGTTATCCTGGATGATGAGGGCTGAAAGCCCAAAACCGGTCCTAGGATGCTTGTTTCCAGTCCAGGGAGGACCTGGCCTGGCAGTTCGGGCTGGACTGTTCCCATTGGGCACAGAGTCAAGACTGATTTGCATATGGCTGGGTCCAAACTGGAATGGCATGGTGAGCAAAAAAACGATGGATTTAGGCCTAGATCTCTGTACTGGGGTGAATGTATGACATTGTTCTGCATTCTGTCCATCAATTGTTCTTTTTTGCATTGGTCACCCCAGGTGGGGCGGGCATGCACAGACGTGGGTCCCGTGCTCTCCATGCCACTGGAGTCAAGCTATTCTGGCTGATGAGGGCTGAAAGCCCGAAACCGGTACTAGGATGCTTGTTTCCAGTCCAGGGAGGACCTGGCCTGGCAGTTCGGGCTGGACTGTTCCCATTGAGTGCAGGGTCAAGACTGATTTGCATATGGCCGGGTCCAAACTGGAATAATGGTGAGCAAAAAAACGATGGATTTAGGCCCAGATCTCTGTACTGGGGTGAATGTATGACATTGTTCTGCATTCTGTCCATCAATTGTTCCTTTTGCATTTGTCGCCCCGAGTGGGACGGGTATGCCCAGACGTGGGTCCCGTGCTCTCCATGCCACTGGAGTCAAGCTATCCTGGCTGATGAGGGCTGAAAGCCCAAAACCGGTCCTAGGATGCTTGTTTCCAGTCCAGGGAGGACCTGGCCTGGCAGTTCGGGCTGGACTGTTCCCATTGGGTATAGGGTCAAGACTGATTTGCATATGGCTGGGTCCAAACTGGAATGGCATGGTGAGCAAAAAAACGATGGATTTAGGCCCAGATCTCTGTACTGGGGTGAATGTATGACATTGTTCTGCATTCTGTCCATCAATTGTTCTTTTTGCATTTGTCACCCCGAGTGGGACGGGTATGCCCAGACGTGGGTCCCGTGCTCTCCATGCCACTGGAGTCAAGCTATCCTGGCTGATGAGGGCTGAAAGCCCGAAACCGGTCTTAGGATGCTTTCTCCCAGTCCAGGGAGCACCTGGCCTGGCAGTTCGGGCTGGACTGTTCCCATTGGGCGCAGGGTCAAGACTGATTTGCATATGGCTGGGTCCAAACTGGAATAATGGTGAGCAAAAAACAATGGATTTAGGCCCAGATCTCGGTACTGGGGTGACAGTATGACATTGTTCTGCATTCTGTCCATCAATTGTTCTTTTTGCATTTGTCAACCCGAGTGGGACGGGTATGCCCAGACGTGGGTCCCGTGCTCTCCATGCCACTGGAGTCAAGCTAACCTGGCTGATGAGGCCTGAAAGCCCGAGACCGGTCCTAGGATGCTTGTTTCCAGTCCAGGGAGGACCTGGCCTGGCAGTTCGGGCTGGACTGTTCCCATTGGGCGCAGGGTCAAGACTGATTTGCATATGGCTGGGTCCAAACTGGAATGGCATGGTGAGCAAAAAAACGATGGATTTAGGCCCAGATATCTGTACTGGGGTGATTGTATGACATTGTTCTGCATTCTGTCCATCAATTGTTCTTTTTGCATTTGTCACCCCGAGTGGGACGGGTATGCCCGGACGTGGGTCCCCTGCTCTCCATGCCACTGGAGTCAAGCTATCCTGGCTGATGAGGGCTGAAAGACCAAAACCGGTCCTAGGATGCTTGTTTCCAGTCCAGGGAGGACCTGGCCTGGCAGTTCGGGCTGGACTGTTCCCATTGGGCACAGGGTCAAGACTGATTTGCATATGGCTGGGTCCAAACTGGAATGGCACGGTGAGCAAAAAAACGATGGATTTAGGCCAAGATCTCTGTACTGGGGTGAATGTATGACATTGTTCTGCATTCTGTCCATCAATTGTTCTTTTTGCATTTGTCACCCCGAGTGGGACGGGTATGCCCAGACATGGGTCCCGTGCTCTCCATGCCACTGGAGTCAAGCTATCCTGGCTGATGAGGGCTGAAAGCCCGAAACCGGTCCTAGGATGCTTGTTTCCAGTCCAGGGAGGACCTGGCCTGGCAGTTCGGGCTGGACTGTTCCCATTGGGTGCAGGGTCAAGACTGAGTTGCATATGGCTGGGTCCAAACTGGAACAGCATGGTGAGCAAAAAAACGATGGATTTAGGCCCAGATCTCTGTAATGGGGTGAATGTATGACATTGTTCTGCATTCTGTCCATCAATTGTTCTTTTTGCATTTGTCACCCCGAGTGGGACGGGTATGCCCAGACGTGGGTCCCGTGCTCTCCATGCCACTGGGGTCAAGCTATCCTGGCTGATGAGGGCTGAAAGCCCGAAACCGGTCCTAGGATGCTTGTTTCCAGTCCAGGGAGGACCTGGCCTGGCAGTTCGGGCTGGACTGTTCCCATTGGGTGCAGGGTCAATACTGATTTGCATATGGCTGGGTCCAAACTGGAATGGCATGGTGAGCAAAAACGATGGATTTAGGCCCAGATCTCTGTACTGGGGTGAATGTATGACATTGTTCTACATTCTGTCCATCAATTGTTCTTTTTGCATTTGTCAGCCCGAGTGGGACGGGTATGCCCAGACGTGGGTCCCGTGCTCTCCATGCCACTGGTGTCAAGCTATCCTGGCTGATGAGGGCTGAAAGCCCGAAACCGGTCCTAGGATGCTTGTTTCCAGTCCAGGGAGGACCTGGCCTGGCAGTTCGGGCTGGACTGTTCCCATTGGGCACAGGGTCAAGACTGATTTGCATATGGCTGGGTCCAAACTGGAATGGCATGGTGAGCAAAAAAACGATGGATTTAGGCCAAGATCTCTCTACTGGGGTGAATGTATGACATTGTTCTGCATTCTGTCCATCAATTGTTCTTTTTGCATTTGTCACCCCAGGTGGGGAGGGTATGCACAGACGTGGGTCCCGTGCTCTCCATGCCACTGGAGTCAAGCTATTCTGGCTGATGAGGGCTGAAAGCCCGAAACCGGTACTAGGATGCTTGTTTCCAGTCCAGGGAGGACCTGGCCTGGCAGTTCGGGCTGGACTGTTCCCATTGGGTGCAGGGTCAAGACTGATTTGGATATGGCCAGGTCCAAACTGGAATAATGGTGAGCAAAAAAACGATGGATTTAGGCCCAGATCTCTGTACTGGGGTGAATGTATGACATTGTTCTGCATTCTGTCCATCAATTGTTCCTTTTGCATTTGTCGCCCCGAGTGGGACGGGTATGCCAGACGTGGGTCCCGTGCTCTCCATGCCACTGGAGTCAAGCTATCCTGGCTGATGAGGGCTGAAAGCCCGAAACCGGTCCTAGGATGCTTGTTTCCAGTCCAGGTAGGACCTGGCCTGGCAGTTCGGGCTGGACTGTTCCCATTGGGCGCAGGGTCAAGACTGATTTGCATATGGCTGGGTCCAAACTGGAATAATGGTGAGCAAAAAAACAATGGATTTAGGCCCAGATCTCGGTACTGGGGTGACAGTATGACATTGTTTTGCATTCTGTCCATCAATTGTTCTTTTTGCATTTGTCAACCCGAGTGGGACGGGTATGCCCAGACGTGGGTCCCGTGCTCTCCATGCCACTGGAGTCAAGCTAACCTGGCTGATGAGGCCTGAAAGCCCGAAACCGGTCCTAGGATGCTTGTTTCCAGTCCAGGGAGGACCTGGCCTGGCAGTTCGGGCTGGACTGTTCCCATTGGGCGCAGGGTCAAGACTGATTTGCATATGGCTGGGTCCAAACTGGAATGGCATGGTGAGCAAAAAAACAATGGATTTAGGCACAGATATCTGTACTGGGGTGAATGTATGACATTGTTCTGCATTCTGTCCATCAATTGTTCTTTTTGCATTTGTCAACCCGAGTGGGACGGGTATGCCCAGACGTGGGTCCCGTGCTCTCCATGCCACTGGAGTCAAGCTAACCTGGCTGATGAGGCCTGAAAGCCCGAGACCGGTCCTAGGATGCTTGTTTCCAGTCCAGGGAGGACCTGGCCTGGCAGTTCGGGCTGGACTGTTCCCATTGGGCGCAGGGTCAAGACTGATTTGCATATGGCTGGGTCCAAACTGGAATGGCATGGTGAGCAAAAAACGATGGATTTAGGCCCAGATATCTGTACTGGGGTGATTGTATGACATTGTTCTGCATTCTGTCCATCAATTGTTCTTTTTGCATTTGTCACCCCGAGTGGGACGGGTATGCCCGGACGTGGGTCCCCTGCTCTCCATGCCACTGGAGTCAAGCTATCCTGGCTGATGAGGGCTGAAAGACCAAAACCGGTCCTAGGATGCTTGTTTCCAGTCCAGGGAGGACCTGGCCTGGCAGTTCGGGCTGGACTGTTCCCATTGGGCACAGGGTCAAGACTGATTTGCATATGGCTGGGTCCAAACTGGAATGGCACGGTGAGCAAAAACGATGGATTTAGGCCAAGATCTCTGTACTGGGGTGAATGTATGACATTGTTCTGCATTCTGTCCATCAATTGTTCTTTTTGCATTTGTCACCCCGAGTGGGACGGGTATGCCCAGACATGGGTCCCGTGCTCTCCATGCCACTGGAGTCAAGCTATCCTGGCTGATGAGGGCTGAAAGCCCGAAACCGGTCCTAGGATGCTTGTTTCCAGTCCAGGAGGACCTGGCCTGGCAGTTCGGGCTGGACTGTTCCCATTGGGTGCAGGGTCAAGACTGAGTTGCATATGGCTGGGTCCAAACTGGAACTAGCATGGTGAGCAAAAAACGATGGATTTAGGCCCAGATCTCTGTACTGGGGTGAATGTATGACATTGTTCTGCATTCTGTCCATCAATTGTTCTTTTTGCATTTGTCACCCCGAGTGGGACGGGTATGCCCAGACGTGGGTCCCGTGCTCTCCATGCCACTGGAGTCAAGCTATCCTGGCTGATGAGGGCTGAAAGCCCGAAACCGGTCCTAGGATGCTTGTTTCCAGTCCAGGGAGGACCTGGCCTGGCAGTTCGGGCTGGACTGTTCCCATTGGGTGCAGGGTCAATACTGATTTGCATATGGCTGGGTCCAAACTGGAATGGCATGGTGAGCAAAAAACGATGGATTTAGGCCCAGATCTCTGTACTGGGGTGAATGTATGACATTGTTCTACATTCTGTCCATCAATTGTTCTTTTTGCATTTGTCAGCCCGAGTGGGACGGGTATGCCCAGACGTATAATACGTAATCTGAACGAAGTATAC